>VZRL01005770.1:413302-568222 GCA_013397895.1 Origma solitaria
CCACATGCCTTGCCCTAGCCCAGATATGTTGGTTGGATGGAGAGAAAGAGCAAATAGAGAAACAGTGTCTGCAGTAGAAGAATTGCGATGAACTGACCTAAGAAAAACCCCACACCCTGCCCCTGCCTGGGAGTTGTTAGTTAGTTAGAAAGGAGGGAGGGGGTGAGCTGAGAAGTGGTGCCTTAAGAGAGAAAAGAGGGGTGAGTGAAGAAATGGTGTCTTAAGAGCTTATTTTTATCTCCAATTTATCCTCTGACTCTGTTAGATTAATAAATCACTTTTTTTGCAACTTTAAGTTTCCCGCCTGCTCTTGCCCTGAATCTCGTGCGGCCCTTATCAGTGATCTTATCTCAACTCATAAGTCCAGTGTTTTGTGTTAGTTTTTCCTCTCCTCTGCATAGCTGCAGCAGGAGAGAGCATAGAAAGCAAACGTCGTAGGTGCTTGGCATTTAGCCAGGGTCAAACCCACGACACCCCACTACCAGATCAGTGTCAGGGTTACCAAAGGACAGAATTGCACTGCTTTGCACTCCCTTTGGGGGCTTCTGCCTTTCAGATCCCAAACCCCAACCAGCTAGTAGGGCTCTCTTGCTCAATGTTTGGTCACAAATATTGTCTTCATTTGATGACCTGGATTTGAATCAGTGGCTAAGGAGAATGCAGACTAATCCTTCTTGCTCACTGGCACATGTATCACTACACTAGTAGAAGGGTCTCCTGAAAAGGTCAGCATCACAGGTGGAATGGATGCTTTCTTTGGGGAAAAAGAGATTGGGCTTTTGTAATACTATAATTAAGAAAATAATCAGAGCAGATGGAAACCTTTTCCTTCATTCCTGCCCTCATCTTCTAGGTTTTCTCAAGTGCTAATTGTCATCACTTGCTTGCAGTTTTTTGTTTTAGAGAAAGACTTTACTTGCTATTTTTTGTATTCAAAGATCCTTGTCCCCTACCCACTGGAGCACGGCTATTTCTAAAATTTTATAATAAATTGAGCTAATAAATCTACTGTACTAGAATTGCATGACTTTCCCTGAACTAATTTTAATTTCCGATATGTGAGGAAAGCACCAACCTTTACTGCAATTAAATAACCACAATTAACATTTCTTTAATGCAGTTGCATAATGTATTGGCAGACAATTATATTGTTTTCTAAGAATTAGCACATATCACATTTACACCATTTTTTAGTTGAATAATTTTTAAACTGAGAGATTTTTATCCTCAGAGAAATAGTATGCAGTCTAGCTTATAAATTCATACACCCACATCTTAATTGCTGCACTGACTTCTGACTCTTCATGGAAGGCACAGAAGAAATAGAAAATATGAAAACAAATACAGTAGGAACAACCAGGAATATGGAATGGTTTGCATATGTGAACAGACCAAACAATGATATTTTAGCTCAAAAGAACCCCAAACCAAAGAGATAACTCTAGGACAATACAGAATGCTGATTCATGTTTCTCAGAATACAAAACTTGGAGGGCATTGTCTGAAATAATATAATAGAAATAAAACATAGGGAATTTGATTTTACACAATTCATAATCAAACTGCAGAATTTACTGACATAGCATATTACAGAGGCCAAGAGAATACTGTGACTTAAAAATGGAATTATATGAATTTGTGGAGAATAAGTTGATTACTTACTGTAAACAGGATGGCTTAGGAGAAGACTCAGGTCTTGTAAGCGCACTCTTTCTGCTAAAGAAGGACCTTCCATTATCCTCTGGTGGGTAGGTAAACAAATATTCAACAGTCTACAAAATGGCAGCAGTTCTTATAATTCAAATAATTTCTAAAGTTTCTTTAAATTGAAAACTTTTTATTTTTGTCAAAAACCCTCTTAGTTCATGTTCTCCCAGTTTTCTGTTGAGAAAGGAGAGTACAGATGCTTCTGTGCCAGTCACCCAGATAGATCATTAAGACTTCTTAGTCCTGGGCTTCTTTACTCCAAGTTTTTACTGGTATTTTTGTGTGTACTTTTTTTCAGAAGAAATAATCCTGAAGCAGGAAAAAAATATCTTGCACATGATTGAAGGTGTAGTGACAATTAAAGTTTCTGCCTTCTAGTTACCCATTTTTAGATGGCCAGAAAATTAAAATAGACATACCATCTTGGTGAAGAACAGGGTTTTTTCACATTTAAAATGAGTAAATGAATAATTATCAGTCACATGCCAGTGCTTAATGCTGATATCAGCAATCAAATGCTGTTTAAAACATGCCACAGAAGACTGAAGTAAAATTAAGCTGAACAAAACCTGATATATATACTTGTCCTATGTGACCTACATTTGGGCTCTAATTGTGGAAGTAGAATCTGCTTTTGCCAGCTCAGTTCTAGCTATTTTGGCAGGTGTACATTTAATAGTTTGTTTGTGTTTCATGGCACAGACTATGTGGAAAGCTGCCTTTTCTCCTGGTAATCCTTATTAAGAGCTCAAAGAAAGTACTACACACACTTAACATTATTGCTATTACTAATTTTTCTGTTATTCAGAGACTTTGGGGAGGAATGGTGCCTTGTATATGAAAACTTGGAATATGAACAGTGTGGTGCCAACTTCTATATGGAATGAATATGATATATTCATTCTGTATATATCTAACGAATATAAATCTGAAGTGTATAAAAATATTTCATAAAAGCAACGTTGTGGAAATGTATTTCAGCATTTCATTTTATATTACATTAAATATTTAGCTGAAAGTAATTGGTACACTCATATATTTGCAATAATATAACATGAATAATTACCTTTGTATGCTGATATTAATGCTTCATGGTCTAGTATGAAATGCATACATTTATTTAGGTATTATTGGCAGAGGATAGTTTTAACTTACAGGAAGAAAAATGATACATTTATTTTTTTTCCAGGATCCAAAAGAATCAGCGACAGTGAAGTCTCTGATTATGACTGTGATGATGGAATTGGTGTTGTTTCAGGTACTAATGTTTACATTTACTTATCTACGTTCAGTAAAAATTTTTCTTATTTATAATTTATTATGAATTTTACAGTGTTTTTCTGGCAAAAAATAAGTGGAAATTTAATGTACATTTTTCTGAGACACAAAATAAATATTATGTATAATGCATATTTGACTTCAAAAATTATTTACAGGGGGAAGAAAGTCAATGTGTGAATGTCCTCATTGCTTTTATAAAATGATGCAAGTAGCATAAATGTAGTGTTTTTATTAAATGTCAAGAATTGTTAATTTAATTTTTTTGACATTTGTGGTTGATATAGCCTTTAAAATTTTGTGATGGAATAATAACACTGCCAAAGGTCTGAAACATGAACATTTAAGGCAGGACAGGAGATATCTTAGCAGATAATCTGTTTCACTAAGCGCTGGAACTGAGACTATTTGAGATAAAATTTGGCATGTCACAGAGTATGTCTCCTCTTCTTCTAAGAGAAAAGATAATACTAGATAAAAGATAATCAGGGCTGAAAACAATAAAATCAGAATCACGTGCTTTTGATGACTATAACAGAGAACATATTTAAGATCATAGAATCAAAGACTTATTTAGGCTGGATCAAGTCCAGCTGCTAGAACTGCAAAGTTCACCACTAAACCTTGTCCCAGAGTCCCACAGCCACATGTCTTTCAAATACCTTCAGGAATAGTGACTCCACCCCTTCCCTGGGCAGCCTATTCCACTGCTTGACAGCTCTTTCCCGAAGACATTTTTCCTGGTATCCAATCCAAAGGAGGCAGCCATGCCACCTTTAACCAGTACTGATGGCCACTGATATCAGCACATCTCAGTGTATATTCTCTTACCCTGCTGCTGTTCTGAGCTTTTTAACACACACAGAGTATTCTGTGCCAGACAGTTTCTGGTTCTCTTGGGCCAGGTCCAGCTCAAGTGTTACATCGTGGGTTTTGTGCCTGACTCAGGAAAGGCTGAGCAGTATAATCTGTCTGGTCTATGCAGCAGCTGTAAGACCGTGTTCCGCTCAGGTCAGTCAAAATATGTTCCTGCCACACAGGCACCCATCAGCATATGGGATATAGCACATTCTGCTGCAGGCTAAGGAAGGGTACATAGCAAAGAGGAGTGAGAGGAATACCACTTGGCTTGGAAATGCAGGGGGAAAAAAGAGGTGAGATAGGCTGTCCTGGATACTGAGAGATGGTGTGAAGCCAAGTATTGATAAATCCAAACATTTAGTGAACTACCTAATTATATGAATTTGCCTAGGTCCTATTTTAAAAACTGCTACCAGTCTGAGCTCAGATGCATTTCTGTTTTGTCTACATAGTCATCCTTTTATTTACAGCTATTTTATGATTATCTCATAGGCTCTTTTTAATTTTTGACCCCGGTATGTTACTATTCTCTGTATGGGTCTTGAACTTGCTGGGATAAGGAGCTTTATTTAAATTTTTTTTTCCCCTAAACAGCATGTAAAATTGGTGGAAAAGCCCTTTTTATAAACTGACATAAGATTTTACAGACCTGTGTTTCTTAAAACTTTTAAGAAGTTTTCAAACAGTAACAGGCTCAGTTTTCAGATTATTACCTTAATTAGAAAACTATTTAGGAAACTGACAGCATTTTTATATTCCCACTCCCCTGTTTGCTTTACTACAGTCACAGCATAGCAAGGATATGGAGCCAGCGTGGTGAGAAGTACTGGAACCAAAGAGGCAGTCATCCTCAGAAGCCCTTTGTTCCTATTTACTGTACTTTCAGTCTTTGACAAGCTTTCTGTCTGTGCTTAGCAGTCCCTAAGGCATTCAAATTGCCTGTCCTCCCCAAAATAAGGGCTTTCCTATTGCTCTTGGCCCGTTAAATTAAAAATGTATCAATCTATCTTTGGAGCTTAGAAATAAAGGTAGGAAAGAACTGGGTTTGATGGATGAATTTCTTGAGTGCCCAGTGTGGCATAATTTTGAAAAGTGAATTTTTTTTCCTGTCTTGGAAAAAGGTAATGAGTATTGCAGAAGTTTTTTACCAGATGCTTGAACAACAGCAGTATTCTTATGAATCACCTAGATTTACAACTTCAGTTTGATGAACTTTTGACAGCTTGTAAATTGTGGTCTTTAGAGTTCAATGAATGAGTCTACTTCCCTTACCTGAGTTTCTGATGTACCTTTAGTTCATTAGTATCTTTAAGCTTTTGAATTTTTGCTGACAATTCTACACCTTAGTTACACTTCAATTCAGCCTGGCTGTGTGGGTAGGGAAATTTGATGGTTTTTAGGTTTGAAATATTAATTTGTTGACTTTCTTGTTTTGTGCTGCTGTCATAATGTTTATAAGCCTTCTGGTTTAGTCCTGTATTAGCATCCACTCTTCTTATCATTCCCTCTATCATTTAAACTTCCTTTCTTCATTTGTAGACTCATCACATTCTTGGTTTAAATACATGCGTTCTTTGCATGAAACCGTTTGTCTCTCTTTGTTTTCTTTCTTTCTCACTCACCCCAGTTCTTTAATTTTGTATTTTCAGGTTTTATTTAACATGACTCTTTGCTCTTTTTCCGTCTGCTATATAAATACTGTATTAAATGAAGTAAGTTTGCCAACATCTTTCGAGTACTCTCAGTGATCCTTTCCATAAAATTAATGTGTATTCTGAGTATTGCACCTGTGAACTAAACTCCAGAAACCTTTAAGAAGAGCAAAAATTATCTTTTGGCTTCTCCTCAATTTACTTTTATTCATTATGGTTGACTAGATGTCCTTTACAGTTCCCTTCCAACTCAAACGTTCTGTGATTTTATGATCTCTTGGAAAAATTATTCACAGAATCTATCACTTCTTCTGGCTTGGATCTTAGCCTGCTTAGACAAATGTAATAAACTTCAGTCTGTTTCTGTCAACAGGAAAAGCTTTTAAAAAAATAGTGATAAACAGATTGAAAAACTTCAATGTCTTTTTTTCTGGCTATGCATATATTCTACAACAGCAAGTACCACAAAGGGTTATAACATATTATGTATTTCAAAAGCAAATTTTTACAAGATTCTAAAATAGCTCTCCAAATATAATATACATTCATCTTGGAAAACACTAGAATAGAGTCTCTATTATATTTCATCTTTGCTGGCATTAATATGTAGCACAGGATAGTGGAATGACCAGCACTAGCAGTTCTGTTTTTGTCTTTAGTTTGGTTATACACAGCCCTAAAACAGTTTAAAGCCTTTATTTTGCTGTCCTGAACAATGAACTTTGGCCCTCAAAGTTGTCTGTCACCAGCAGTTCTGTGTGGGAGTACATCAGCATCTACACAAACCCTTTAGAATGCTCTTACGTGCTTTTTGATAAATGCAATACAGTATTTTTATATTGACTTTTTTTAAATGCCAGAAAAGTTTACAAAACATATTTTATATTATAACAATTAATACAACTCAGTGAAAGGCAGGTTGACTTTTTGGGTGTTTTTTTTTTTCTCTCTAGCATCCAAAGTTGAGTGGGCATTACAGTTAACAAATTCAATAAATATGGACCAATTTCCAAATAATTTTCTTCCTAGACACTTAATAGTGTATGTTGAATGTAGGGAGTACAAGCAGCCTACTGAGTCTGACTTTATGAAAAGAGGCATGTATTGTCAAGACCATTTAATCATAAAATTCTCACTTATTTTTTTTGTAAGACTAAAATATTAAGTAAGATATGAATGTTTAAAATTCAGTTCTACACCAGTATCTCATCTGCATTACAACATATTATGAAATGCTTGTAATCTGAGATATGTTTCAACAGATGAATCATGGAAGAATATAAGGCAGTGAATTCTGCATAGACTGCATTACAAGTCTCTGTAGAGAAGAGCTTTTCCAAGTAAAAGATTGCAGTCTCCAGCCTTGAGAAGAAAAACATTTATAGTAATTAGTTTTTATCATTATACAGAAGATAGCAGTATGTTTCAGAAGCACATAATACAAAGAAATTTATTCAGAGGATAATTAGAGCCAAGTAAATTAGGAAAAAAATTAGTAACAATCAGTACAGAAATTATTATTGAACTCACAAAAATATTTCTGTGTTTGAAGCAGAATGAAAAGCAATTATCCATTTTTGCTTCACTTCTCGAAACACATGAGGAATCCTTTGTTCAAAAGAATTCTTTCACTGTCATGTTGCCTTTCCTGTGGAGGAAATTAGTCTTTTTCTCTATTTGCTAATAATGTGAGCTGAATTTTTATACCTGAATCCTGTTGATGATTGCTTCTCAAAGCAGATGCAGAACACACACTTAGGTTGCAGCTTGAAATCAATTGCCTGTAGAAAGACATCTTACAGCATTAGCACATAGAGTGGATTACTTCTATCCCTACTAAAATACAGATTTCATTGTAGATCACCAGCTAGCCCTAAATGGGAACCTGTAGTGACCCAAAAGCCCAGTAACTTCAGACATAAACACTGACAAGCTTTTTTTTTAATGTTGATACTCAATGCCCTGCTCTAAAATCTGTTCCTTGAGCTAAAAATATTAGTCTACATATCACAAAAATCCCTCTCCCAAACTGAAAGTGAAATTCAAGCCATGTTAAAAAATTCCTTATGCTGACCCCCTAGTTCGATGGATCTTTAATAATTTTCCTTTCTTTTAAATGAATATTGTATATATTATTTGCAACCTTACACCCAAAGTTCTTTACACATTATTATAATTCTTCAAGTTTTTCTTACATTTTTAGTTTCATTTCTTAAGGTATACTTTCCATTTTTACGTGTTTGTCCTTTTATTTAAATTTTAATATTATTTTTCTTTTTTAATAATTTAATAATTTAATAATATTTTTATTTTTAAAAAAAAATTAATTCTTCAGTATGATTTCTTCAGCTGACAAATCATCTTTCTCTTCAAATGTCCAAATTCTCTTAACGCTTTTCTTTAAACTAGTAAAAACTTATCAAAATTATTTTAAAATATAAGTTGTATCACTCCACTTTGAAAGATGTAATTTGATTCAAGTTTTATTTTCAGATTATTAATAATTATCAATGGCATTCTCTTCAAGGAAAGTTAAGCAAATATGAGCTCGGTATGTTAGTTTATATTCTGCCACAGTCCTAATATCTATGGAGTGACAAAGGCATTAAGAGGCAATGAAATTTGCAATGAAGTTTCATTCCTATCAGAGATGCTCTTGGTGGATATTTCTCACATAAGGGAAAGACTTGTTGGGGTGGGCTACAATTGTGGTGAAGAGTACTTCCAAAGAGGAAATGCTACAAGAAAAGACTGATAAATTCCAATCAATGGTGTGAAGTGGAGGCTAATTTGGGGGACTTGCTCTACAGATGAAAAAATACATGGGTGAGTGCTTAATTAAGAAGAAACATCTGTATAGTACCTGTGGTGGTTTGTTTTTTTTTCACCCAAGCTTTGCACGTCATGCTGGGTATAGGAACAACACTGAAAACTCTGCAAGCTGTAGTTTTTTACTGTGTGGGAATACTTTTCCGTAAGAAAAGAATTGACTGAAGTGTCATGGGCCCATAAATACCATTAGTGCTGTAGAGCTAAATACACCTGTGAGGAACTCAGCTGCTATGCAGCAAGTAATCAGTTGTTCCTACTGTAATGTTTACTGATTCCTTTCACTCTACATTCATTCTTCCCATATTTGTAGAATAATATTCTCATACAAAAAAAATCCCCAAAGAAATGTATAATGTATCTTCAACTTATACAGTATTCAGATATTAATAATTCAGTTTATTTCATCAGTGGCTGTCAGCAATTTTTTAGAGGACATCCAAATTCTTCCTCTTTAGATGTTCAAATCACCCCAGAAGCTGAGCACATTTGTATAAAAGAACTGAACTCTCTCCAAAGTGCCCATGTGTGAAATCTTGGTATGTTAAGCATTTCTGGCAATTTGATTATGTAATTGTTTTTAATTCGTGCTTGTTCTAAGCCCAACCACTGTGAGTGTTAAAAAGTTAAATATCTGAAAGCCTGACGCCTCGATCAAGTACAGATGTTAAAGTGGAGGAAACGCCACTTAGCATCAGTATCAGAAACAAGTCAATTATGTTGCCTGTGATGAGCAGACATTCTAGTACTGCCTTTCTAGAACAATTTTCATACAAAGAGTTTCTTTCGAGTAAATCAAGCAGAAAGGCATCTAAATTAAAATGTTCATTAGCACACTTCAATTAAGTTTTTTAGGGCTATTTTAGGGCTGTTGATGTGAATGTAATATTTGGAAGTTTCTGATTTTATGCAGTTTTGTGCCTGAAAGCTTAATAATTTAATAACAATTCATTAATATCAGTATTTACTGAACATGTACCCAGCATAGCATAATATTAGCACAATAAAGCTATACTGTGTGGATTAATACTTTAGTTCAAATATATTAATAGTCTCAAATCAGATAAAACTAAAACTTCAGGTCTGAAGAAGCTGTATTTAGTGTGCTTTCTAAAATCCCTCTTTTCATGTGTATTAGTTTTTAATGAAACTTTCCTATGAAAGAAGGTGGTGGTGGCATTACAGTTATCTTTGCCATGTGTCTATCTTTTAGGTGTCTGCAGCTCAGTTTATCACTGATTATGTCTGTACTGATTATCAGGCTCTGTGTACTCTCTATGTTGATTTTAGAGGCTTGCCATAGTTACAGAGCCTTTGATTCTATGGTAATGACTCAATATTTATAGCTACAAGCAGGATAATGTTTATCGTATTTTTGCTACTGCTATAAATAACTGCTCAATAGCAAGTCATTGGTCAAGCTGCACTTATGATCTGCTTTTACTGTCTATAATTTCTTTTCGCAAGAAAATGTTTTTTACTCACTTGCTCTAACCTTATTTCCAGGATGTGCAGTATTTTTGCAATTGGAAGTTAAATCATACCTACAGTACAGTCAGTTAAATCAGAGCTACATTAACTCTACAAAACTGAAGGATAACTTTGAAACTATGTCATGTTTGTGGGCTGACTTACTGAAACAGATGCTTTTCAATGTGTGACCTGTTGGCAGAAGAGTTTTTTATAAATACAATAATTTTCGTTTTAAGTAAATTAATTATAAATGTCAAAGTTTATTTTCTGGCAACAAAGCATAGACAATATTAATATATTTCTTTGATGACACCTAAACAGGTCTAGTTCTGTTCAAAAAATGTAGCAAAAGTTTAGCAAAATTGCTAGGAATACTGATTGTTTCTGCCTTTTTTATTGTCATAAGGAAGCAGTAACAGTGTTAGTTACCAGAAAGCACTGCATGTCTACTTCCAAATTAAGGTAAAGTACTTATTTGATCAGGATTAGAGTTGACAACTAATTACATAGTCATATATTTTGATTTATTGCAACAATACTGTGTAAGTGGTCAACTAAAATAACAAATTAGAGTTGGATGAGGCATTTTGTTTCAGAGTAATTAATGTTTCTATGTACAGCTTTAATAAATTCAATAATTTTGATTTACTTGTTCTCATTCTAGGAGTTTTTTAGACTCTTCATTGTTTTCCATCTCCAAATGCAAGAAATTCTCCCTGTGTATGCAGAATACAAAGAACCATCTCTATCTTTTTTCTATCAATAGATATGCATTATTAGGATAATAAGACAGTATTTCTCTCTGTGTACTTGTACTGTAAATCATTTTTATTTCATGTAAATTTTTATTTCAATATCTAGAAGTTTGCAGTAGCTTGCTACTCTTTTATGTGTGGTGGATTGACCCTGTCTAATGGCAAGTGGCCGCTAAAACTGCTCCATCGCTCCCCTGGTGAGCTGGACATGGCAGAGAAATTATAACTGAAGATTTGTGAGTTGAGATACGGACAGGGAGAGATCACTCACCAGTTTCTGTCATGGGCAAAACAGACAACTCAGAGAAGTTATTTTATTACCAATAAAATCAGAGTAGGCTAATGAGAAAATAACCTCCCTAAATTTTAAAACACTTTGCCCCCACCCCTTCCTTCTCTCTGGGCTCAACTTCGCTCCTGGTTCTCCATGTCCTCCCTCTCAGCTGCACAGGGAGATGGGAATGGGGGTTTCAGTCAGTTCATCACACATTCTGCCACTCCTTCCTCCTCAGGGGGAGGACCCTTCACTCTATTCCCCTGCTCCACAGTGAGGACCCTCTTATGGGAGACTGTCCTTCATGAACTTCTCCAATGTCAGTCCCTCCCATGGGGTGCAGTCCTTCAGGAACAAACTGCTCCAGCGTGGGCCACAAGTCCTGCCAGCAGACCTGCTCCAGGGTGGGCTACTTTCTCCACAGGTCCACATGTCCTGCCAGGAGTCTGCTGCAGGTGGTCTCTCCACTCCTGTTTAGCTCTTTTACTTCTGGTCAAAGAATTGCAGAATTGCAGAGTATATTGGCTTCCAGGCTGACTTGCAAAAAATTTATTCATTTATCTCCTTCACTTTACTAGCAAGTGAATAACACCCTGTTTCAAAGGAGATACAATTTCCCTTGGCTCTCCTTTGGTGATTTCAGAATTATGTCGCTCTGGCCCTCATATGTTTTGGCAATGCTCATGCTAAAAAATGTACTTCATATACAGGATAAAAGTCTGTAGTTCATTGCTTTCAGACTCTTGGCTGAGGATACAAATAACATACAACATAATTTGATTGCTGAGTAGTGAGGAGGGACTATGTGATCCTTAACATCATTATGTTAGTGTAAGGTAATGATGACGTGCTATTTTTTTTTCCTTTAAGTAGACATACCAAATACATAAACTAGTTTACACCTGAACATAGGAGGAAGAAGTTATTTATGAATTAGGGTTGTTTGTATATATCCTTGGTTGTAAGGCCATGCAGTAAATATGAATACTCAGTTGAAAGTATTGAACGTACTTGGAACCATAAAGTGGAATGAATTAATAAGGTTTTGCTTAGGTCCTTGCTGAACATTTTCCAGGAAGAAAAATTGTGAGCAGAAGATGATTGTGCTCTTGGAAGATACTCATGGGAAAAGCATAACAGTTTCATGAGCCAGAATTTTTCCAGTGCCAGCCCAGTGGATCTAAGTATTTTTTCCTTGGTTACTGTCTGCGGAACAAAGTCAGTTATATCAGTTGTGATAGCTGCCAGGGGCTCTCTAAAGACCTATTTCTGCTACACATGATAATCATGTTACCATTTGCAAATCTTCAGTTTCTTATAATTATATTTTAATTTCATCCTCACAAAATTTTGTGGAAACTTATTTGAAATTGCTGTATATCTGACATCTTTTTTTCACAGAGAATATTGCACCCTGGGACAGTGAATTCAACTTTTTCAATTAGATTAAGACAATGACTTTTAATACATCAAGCTTTTAAAAAAGATTTTTCTTAAAAGCCTGTACAAAATATCCACGCGGAAGCCTTTTAAGCCAGTGTAACTTGGAGGCTTTTGCTTAGACCATTTATGCCTTCTATTAGGCTTATTCAAGATGAGGCCAGGATGCTTGGTATTTGTGAAGGAATCACATTTTTTAATTCAGAATTGTGAGTGAAATCTGATGCCATTGAGTCATTGTTACTTTGTTTCTGAAATACAAATTTTTCTTGAGCCCAATCTCTTTATTTAACTCCATGTTATCTTCCTGTCCCAAATTTTTAAACGAAACTTTAGATTAATTTTTAATGATGGAAATTTCTATTTGAGATACATTATACACAATAGTTGCAATATAATTTTAATTAAAATGCAATAATCAACTTTGTTATTCTAAGGAAAAATCAGTTTAATTAGTTTTATTATTAATACATAATATTAATCATAAATCCCCAGTTTGGTGTGTAGTAATTAATTTCTGTACTTTTAAAGGATAACTGTAGGGTCCATAATTGTACTTAAATAAAGCATAACAACAGGAGTCAACTTTAGGTATGTATGTTTTATTATAAAACTCAAGAACACATGATAACATTCTTGATCAAATCCCACCTTTTATTGTGTTTCTCACTACTACAGATATGGCAGGAAACTGAAAAGTGCCACTTCAGATTCACTGAATATTTGCATTTCTTTTTAGATTATCGACATAATGGGAGAGATCTTCAAAGTTCAACATTATCAGTACCAGAACAAGTAATGTCATCTAATCATTGTTCTCGATCAGGGTCCCCTCACCGTGGAGATAGTATAGGACGGACTAGATCGTGGTCTCCCAGTGTCCCTCCCCCACAAAGGTAAACTGTTGTTTAACTATGCAGTTATAGAAATTTAAGTGGTATTGATCCTGTACCATTACTGGAAATAATCTCCAGACTTTCAAACCAGCAGTGAATTGGAGATCTTACAAAATTATGTAAAGCCAATAGTGTTTTTTCTTACATTATAGTGATGTGCCTAATTTATATATAATTTTATGTTATTTATAGTTGTTTATTATTATTATTATTATTATTATATGATCACATAATTTTATCTTTCATCTGCCTATTTATATTTAATTTTCCATCAAAATTCAGTACATTCCAATCTAAGGAAGCAAAATATCTCTCCATATTTTAATTTTGTAGAGCTCTTTAGAGGTGCCATGTTTTATAGTATGTGATGATTTGATATTTCTTTGGCATTCATATGTGAGTGGATGTTTTCAACCTTTTTGTTTCTGTAGAATTAATGTTCAGGGGAGCCTCACTGCCCACAGTATCTTCCTTTCTACTATTTTTTCATGCATCTATAAAGCATCAAGAATAAACTGACAAAAATACAATCTTATAGTGAAAGGTGTCTCTGATAACTATTTATCTCATGAAAAAAAAAACCAGGAAATTTCTTCCAAAAGCTAGTCCTTTTGGAAAACGATGACTAATTGTTTGAATACTGCAGGATAAGCTTTCTTAAGAGGAAGCAGAAGGACAGATGTAAACAGGAATGATATCTGTTTTCCAGCACTTTTGTTGCTGTGTATGGGTAGGAGCAATTTCCAGATGATGGAATTCAGTTGGAATGAAATTGGAAGTTATTTCTTTTGCCCATAATTTTCACAATTCTCCTTTAACACAGAAGATGTGGTATCCAATATTTCCTGGCAGCTATATGTTCCTCTCCCTTTCTTCTGCAGCCATGCTGATTCTCTTGTGTTCTGCTTTCCTTTCTGTTATCTTTGTTCTTTTTGTTAACTTACAATTCTCTTGACTTCATGCTTTCTTACTTATGTTTTTACTTACCATTTCCTCTAACAGATGTACTATATGATATCCTTTTGCATTAGTGAGGTATTAGGATCCCGTATTATCGCACATCATCTCATACAGCTAAGAGGCAGAAACTGTATTTCTGCTTGGAATCTAAAGCCATATAAAACCATGCAACCTGACTTGAAATGAGACGTAAATGGAAGGCACAAAGGGGCCGATTCAGATTTTTATGGTACTGATTTCAGCCTAAGTAAATGTCTATGCTATGTCTCCAGAGGTTATTTGTCTTGGATATAGACATAAATGTGAGCAAAATCTCTTTGTGTGTGTGTGTTTTTATGTTTTTCTGTCTGCATGCACACTGTGTGCATTTTGGGCAGAACTTCTACCCAAGCTGGTAATTAACACTTGTTCAACGTAATTGAAAAACTTGCTTTTCATTTTCTTGTAATTTTGCATTTCTTTACATGTTCAAAATGTCTCTTGCTTTTTAACTTTTCTATAGCTAATTTTTTAAATATAGTTTTGAACTTATTGCAGCTGTTTCCTACAATGTCAGAATCAAATGCATTATTTATGTAATGTTTCCCTATCCACACACCAAATAATTTCTTTGAGGACTTGTTGAGCTCAGAAAATTGGGTTATGAGAACTAGGGGATTTGTAGAAAACAAGTATAATCTATGGGTTACAGAAATGTCTTTTGAAGTTCTACTGAAAATGGAGGTGTACTCAGGAAATCTATAAGAATTGTCAGTCATACTTGCACCCTCTTCAGGTGTGTTTGTTACATGTGTGCTGATATATAGATGTCCTAACTGCAGTGAGCATGCGGCACACCCAGAGATTTCCCATTACTGACACCTCTGCAGGCACGAGTTCTTGGGCCATAGAAGTTGCTGTTAAATCTTAGAATGCATTCTGCAGTCATCAGTCCTTCTACTTAATTTTGTTAATTAACTCCACCAAAGGCCGACTGCATCACAGCTGACAAGAAATTTCTTACTGCTCTTGTAGTGTTTTCAGCTAATATATTTAATGGACTGTTATTCTCTCTGTAGATCAGAATGGAGTTTACACTGTGCCTGGTGCTGAACACCACCAGGTTTAGCTTTTTCTAAGACTATGCATTTGAAAAATCACGATGAAGGTGACTATAGAAAATAACTATGCTGAAATAGACTGATAAATCCAGTAGGATGCTCATTATTCTCTACCATTACCACCTGCAATTACGCTTTTTCACCTGCTTACCTGTTAACTATTTGCTTCCAATGTGTTCGGTCAGCTGCAAGGAAGTTTCAAAGGAGTGAAGACATATGTTGTGAAAGCAAATTTCCTTACAGAACCATGTTCATTGGAGAAAGTGTCCCTTTCTGTTAAATAGTAGATCTGTCTAATAAAAGTCTCCTTAGTAGAGTGAAACAGAACTGAAATAGTAGTAGTAGTAAGTAGAATAGTAGTAAGAATTTGAAGAAATACAGTTGTGTAGGATGCTAAAAGCATGAAGTCAGAATCTGATAAAACACAGAAATGTCAAGAAAATAAATATTTATTTAGAATAATAAGACAATAACATAGTCTTATAAAAAGTGATTTTAGCAGACAGGATGGTACTGAGTTTTATGGACTAAGTCTTATAATCAGAATTTTTTTAGGAGTTTTGATTGTGTGGGCAGACAATGCAGATCTTTGGGAATCTTTGCAAGGAAATGGTAGCTTCAGAAAACTCAAGTATTTAAGTCAAAGAAGAGATAAGTAAAATAATTATTTTCTTTTAATCATGAAAGAACAACCCTGGGGAAGAGGGTCAGAGAGAAACCAGAGCTCAGTAAGGAGGAATGAGATTTGGTTGTTGGGAAAAGTAAACAAGTTAACAAAGAAGAGCAGAGGAACCATTAATGTTCATTCTAATGTACAAATATGCATGAAAGTGTTCAATGGCAGGTAAAGGCTATACTGGTTTTTTAATCTTTTTAGTATAAATAGTGGGAGTTAAAAGACATACAGGAAAGATGTTGCAGGAAAGAGTTGTAGAGTAGAAGGTAGAAGAATTATAGCATGGCAGATATAAAATTTAATAGCCAGAGTAAACTTAATATTTGATTTCATGAATGCCAGAGTGGAGAAATGCTTTGTAACAAATAGGGTGGAGCTGAAGGCAAAAATTTATGTGTAATGCATGTCTTTATAGCACTTATATGCAGAAATAAACAATAGCATGGCAGCAGCAAAGGATTCACATACAGGTTAACACTAATCAGAAATTGGTAAATGACAAAGGATGAGGATGACAGGTACCAAAAGGGCAGACAAAGTGACGAGAAGGAAAAGGGGAACTGAGTGATATTTTAAAAAATAATAAAAAAAAGAAACTGAGGCTCACACTAGTGCAGACTGCAGTAAAGGACAGGAGATAGAAGAATTTATTGATCTAAAACTTGAACTTTTGTGGAGGGAAGCACAAAATCTAATTTTCAAATCTATACAGAACAATTATGTTTCAATTAGCCAATAATTATTACAGTTAACTTCTATTATCCTATTCTTGTGGATTTGTTTTATAGAGGAGGAAAAGTAAAGTCAGTGTGTGTCAGTAGGTATTGATAGATATACTGAGCAAAGCAATTGATAGGCAAAGCTTTGGTCTCAAATAGTATGGGTGATTGGTGCTCTTTAACCAAGCCTGAGCTATGAGTACCACTTACAGCTAATTAAACAGTTCTGGGTTTTTTTTTCAAATTTTCTGCTAGTGAGATTACAGAATAAGTTTTCCACAGCAAAACAAGCAGCTATTTTTTAATTCAGGTGACAATGTTTTCAGCAGGCTGTGCTCTAACAGCCACAAGTCCCCATTGTGTCTTATTACAGTTTACATCTTTATAGTAAAGCCAAAATCAAGAGCTCATGAAAAATTGCTTACAGTGTATGTTTCACTTAGAAAGGAGTTTTTCCCTGAAGTCTGGAAAAACTTCTGGACTTTTGTCTAAGATTAAAATTTTTAATGAAGGGGAATAAAAAGTTTTCCCCTTATTTACAAAAGAGACACATTGGAACAAAAAAGAGAACTCTATTCCTATCATGAACTTGGCACCATTTTCTAATAGAAATTTTTTTTTTTGCTTTGAGATTTAAAATTAAATGTATATCAAAAACTGATGAGTTAAAAGATGCGTTACTAACATATTTGCTAATAATTGTCTATACCAACCAGTGAGAGGATGTCACCCAGGCACATTCAAAACTCAGAATCTGATATTTTTTATCCATAGTCGGAACGTGGATCAGGGACCACGAGGGACTCGATCTACTCCTGCGCATTACAACACCCTGAACCGAATGGAGAGACACCGCACTATAGATGACCACTACTCCCCGGAGAGAGAGAGGTAAATATCTGGCTGGAATTAGAAACAGCTGTAGCCTACATGCATCAACGTGAGTAACTTCAGTATGGTAGCATGCTAAAGTAAATTACATATCTAATCCCAGAGATTAGCATTTCTCTACTTGTTTATACACAAAAAAATACAAGTGCACATAAGGCTTAGAAAACTGCCCACTGAGTGTATATTTGCCAGGAGGTAATCTGAAAAAAATCTATGAGAAAATGTATAATATAAAAGTTGAATAGTTTAGTTTTCTTGTTTTATAAAAATATTTTTGTATGTTATGTTAGTGAATTATTTAAGTACTGAATATCTTTTTAGAAAATCTATCAGTAGACTTGGTCATTTTGCTGCTGAATAAAGAGGCATAAAAATGAATAACTTCGGGTCAGTATTAATGTAATATTTCCATTGGATACAGTGCAGTTCACAGATGTAACAAAAGTGTATTTTAGTACTGTGTTCTGTATTTGTCTTTGCTCAACCTTCTGAGACACTTTGTAAAAAAGGAAAAAGAAATGATTGGGGCAGTGCGTATGAAATTGGGATCTTTGTGTTTAGAGGGACATCTGAGTATTACTAATGTTTTGCCTAATGGAGCTTCCCAAACAGTTAGCAGAGCATTAGCAACCTCTATGAATTTTTATGGTGTAAAAAAGGATTACAGCAATAATTGAACAATGTAGTTAATTTTGCTGAATTAATTGCAGTAGTGACTTTGTGACATTAAAAAAAAATTGGTCTTTTCCACCTCATTGTCTTCAGGTCAGAAAATATAAACAAAAGGCATTTATTTCCTTTAATTTTTAAAATCTTTCAGTTTCTTATGCACCAAGCTGAAAACTCTGCACTTTATTATGAGAGGCATGATTGCTAGATCTTGACTCATTTTATAATTGCATACAGCAAGGAGTAATACAGATATATTTTGTAATCTTGAGCAATATATGACTAGTATTTGAAGTTAATACTTTTACAGATAGCCATTATAGGTTATTCCTCAAGTGACATCAAAACACATAATTGGGGTTTCTAACTATAATTCAAAGAATGTGAAAAATCAGTGGCTTTTTGTTAGCAGTATTGAACAGAAAAGGTTAATATTTCTTAAAAGAGCAGTAATATGATGATCAATGTTTATATAGAATGCAAGACAGTATTCTTCAGAAGATTATAATATTTTAATTTCAGAAAAAAATAATAATGGATAAAAATGATGGGCAAAAATAAAGCTAATGAAAAAAACAATCAAATGTTTATCATCCAGAATAGTAACTGTATTGATCACAACTATGGTAGATCATAAATGAACCTCCTTTTTGCATTAAAGTATTTAATATTTCTGTTTAAGTTATGGAAAAGAAAATCTATTCAGTTGGTTCATTAGAATATCTGATTTTCATACAGAAGGCAATAAGTTGGAGATTCTGAGCAATTTCTGTAAAAGAAGATTGCAAAATGCTTTTGGAATATAGTATTATTTTGATTTTTAGACCAGTCATCCTTGAAATAGGATCTAAACTTGTCTTTAGTGCTTGTATATGCCTTATGGAATGCTGCTGCAAGTTCATTTGCCGCCTCCCAGATAAATGTATAGCTGTGAAAGGTTGCTTGAAGTACTGTACCACAATATTTTTCCATCACTTCAATCAAATAACCCCTGCTGGACTGACATGATTTAGAGAAAAAGAATTGGTTTTTTTAGAATATGTCAGAAAAATAATGTCAGAAAGTTGTTGGTGATGAGATTATTGAATTTTCACGACTGTTCTAGATTAATAGGTATTTGCTTGATGAGTATGCTCTGAAACTCTGAACACAGTTTTATATGTTGTCTGTATTTTCCAAAACACACAAAGAACTTCTGCTCTTCGCACATGGTGAGTGGTTGCCTGTGTAATCAAATTGTTGACTAGTTATGCCTCTATTGCAATATGCAGTCTCTGAAGCATATTTATTTTAGGCAATACTGGAGAGAACAGAAAAAGGCTATTCCCAAATATTGATCATGTTTTATATCTGTTGTTAGTTTGACAGTAGTTTTATAAATGGGAAAATTATTAGACTTCAAAAATTTTTTTAATGAATATTTTTGTTACTGTCTCTTTTATATAATGAAAACCCAATGGTGTCCCTAAAGTAGCTCTTTAATGGTATTGCTCCTGAAAACTGCTGGAACAGCAGGCAGTTGGGAGAAATTGAAAAACTGAATTTTTGTGTAAATTTGTAATCTCTCTGCATGTCATCCACACTTGGCTCTGAAAACAAATCACATTTTTCCTTCCCACAGCTCTGATGTTTTCTTGTTTCTATGGTCCATTTATCCTTTGAAGCTGTTTGCAGAAAGGGGATTTTGAAATGGTACCGTCTTATGGACATGCTCAGTTGCTAAATTAAAGTGTGACTGAGAATATGAGTCAGAAAATTCTTTCCTTCCTTTTCTAGATAATTCAGCATAAAGTTCTCTAAGATATATGGCACTGAGGTGTTAGTTGAAACTACATGAAAAATGCCTAATGACCTCAAGTCTAATGGCAATGTAAACATTCCTTCACAATTGAATGGATAGTTAGAATAGAAAATATTTTTTTTAAAAAACCCTGAAAGGCACATTTAAAAAAAAAAAATTGGAGATAATTTTAATTTCAAACACCAAACCCTTAAATATGTCAAAGGTGGCTATTAAATGATATTTGTTTTTGCATAATGTTAGGGTAAATTTACAGTTTAAATTTTTATCTGTTGCTGTATTTTCAAAAGTGTCAAATTGTACAGTGCAGACTGCTAACTCAAAGTGAGAAATCATGTTAATTTGTTACTTTTTTATTTAATACAGGCCTGCTAGTTAATTGTTTTCAATACGTGAGTTTTTTTGTGGGTACGCATATTATTACGAATAGCCTAAATTTGTAATGTAACAAAATATGAATGCTTACAACCTAATACTGACATGAGTTCCATAAAAACTTGTATCTGTAATGTGATAACTTTCTAAACTTCAGTTTGGCATGTTTTAATAAATTCTCTAAAGCTTTTACCTCACATGAGAAATTGAAACTAATCTGACTAGAGAAACTATTGAGAAAATTTTGGAAACATTTGGATTTAACCTCAGGGTTTTATATTTAAACAATCAATATAATTAGGTGAGTTAGAGGGCAAATGTGAGAATCTTAGCATAGTTCCAAGAAAACCCTCCGAACCAAAAACCCAACAAAACCACCAAACTCTATCTGTGTATTTCTTTCTGAAAGTTATATCAGCAGTTAACAACAAACACCTAAACAATGTGAGAAAATTGTACCCAGGCCCAAAGCTCTAACAAACGTAGGTAATATTTAGCAGCTATTAATTTAACAACATTCCATATCCTAGGTGGGCCCTCCCTAAGGCATAACATTGCTAATGGTGAATTTAGCATAGATATGTTAAGCCAAAACATTCTGGGAATGCCTAACTCAAATAGTCTTGAAGGAGAAACGCATGAGAAAGCTCCTAAAGTATAAATGTTTTTCTAAGAGGCACTTGCAAGAAAACAAGAGAAAAGGGAAGTTAGACTGAGCCCCCTATCCATTCGTCAAAACTGTTGCACACTTCCATTTGAAAGAACAGAAGTTGCTATCTGTTTTATTAAAGTAGTAGGGTAATCATAGAGAAATTTTAGAGAAATATTCTCCATTAGTTTTAAATCACTTTAAAAATGTTATCTGGATGTTTTGGGACTAGCACGATTATCACACCATTATTATTGAGATAAGATTTCATTCGGATATTTGAAAACACACTTTGGTTTTTTCATGATGTTGAAAGCAGATGTTTTGGAGATTTTTAACATAAAATAAGTGTCAAAATACATGCCAAAATGTTCTGTTTGATATAATCAAACCAGTGAACACCAAAATAATTCACTACAATGCGTAGGTTGCATGTTAGCTAAAACACAGTGGAAATACCTGCTTCTGTTATTTGATACAAAATTAAACGTTGGCAAGTGTAACATAAATTTCTAAATGTCATGGTCAACCATGCAGTTGCTTTATCTATGAGTAGCAGGCTCCTAATCCAGTATTATTACTAAGTAGGTGCCTGATTAGGTCAAACTAGGAAAAGATTTTTTGAGACATTTTGCCATATTAAATCACTGAAAATAATAGACTATGTTTTTTCAAAATCTTTATTAAATACACAGCTGACTAATATGTAATTAGATAGTAATTTATTTATTATGTAGTTAATATTTTACTGCAAAATCATTTAAATGTAAATTAAAAGTACAAAGATATTGTAGAGTATAAAGAGCTCCTGATGCTTTATTTGGAAATTCTGGGATAATATTTTCAGGTTTTGTCTATGTGTATCAAGTGGGTATGTACCCATATGTGGGTATGCAATGTCACTTCTTCTTCGCTTCGTCAAATACTCAGTAAAGAAATGTGTTGCTAAAAATTTGCTTATAGCTATGTTATAAAATGTTTGCATCAATTTGAATCTCAATAATTGCAGTGTTTCTTTAAGTTCTATTTCTCCTTTCAAATCACTGTTTAATTGCACAGTTATCTGCACCACCCACCTGGTGCCTCCATGAGTCTGCTCAAGGATGATTATCTCAAACAGCGATGTTGGAGTAAGACGGTGGTAAAGAAGAAGCTTTAAGCCAAATTTAAATAAAACCCCACCACCACCACAAGTCATAGATACATTCCTCAGAATAAAATGCACAAAAAAATGGTCTATGCTAAAAGTAATGCAGTTCTGATACAAGACTTCAGTGTTACACCTTTGGAGCAATGATTTCAAATGCAGTATGGGGAGCGCTGTGATAATGTGATACTGATTTTCTTATTGAAAGTCATCTTGATTGAATATGTGTCAGCTCACAAATTCTCTGCTGATAATTGCTATGGTTTTACAACTAAAGTCTTCAACCTGTCAGTTACAATCATTTGGAACATTTCTAGGATTTCATCTATCCCCGGTGGTTAGCAGAAATTTCTGTAGAACTGATGTAAGGAAAAGCATCCATACCATTATTGGTGAAAAAATTGTTGATAAGTAAAGAAAATATGTTTTTTTTTCTTTAAAAAACCCAAACTATTGTATAAAACTATTCTATTAGTGTTTTCTATGAAATGTAGCAGAGGAAATTACACAACCAGTGCTTTATTCTTGAATGGCATTTGACATTTTCTAAGAGTTAAGAGCTTGACTTCACATTTTATTTACATAGTTTGTTGGGGTGATTTGCCAGGTGTTTAGGAAGCAGCATGGAAAGCATTCTACTCCAGAGAACATTAACTATTGCTTTATTCAGATGAGAATATGGTCTTATAGAATGATATAATTGGACTCTGGAAAGAGTAACTAGTTGTAGTAGTTGCTTTCCATCATTGAAATGCAGAAGCTGCTAATAGGAAGTATAGTGCATGCCTTTTCTCTGAACCCACATTTTACTAGTTCCTGTCACCTTTTCCCTGAAGCAATTCTGTGCTCAACCTCACAGCCAATTTGATCCCAAGCACAATTTTTTACTTCCTTATTTCCCACAGTACTTTTCCTAAATTTCATATGGCAGCTTTCTCTTTTCTCTTCTACCACTTTCAATGGCTCTTTGCTCCCTGAATTTCCAACTAATCCACCCAAAGAACGACCTGTTTCTTACCCTGCAGTCTGATTACGCTTATTTCTATTTTATCACATTTCTAGTTTTTCAGAAAATCATAACTTGATAAATTTGGGAATATTTGGTTAAAGGCAAATTCATACTAGTAAAAAATCATAGTTATTTTTTCACAAAATAATGTTATACTTGTCATACATTTAATTTACTATTTCAGTCAAAAAATGTAAAGAAGTGTTACTAAAACTAGAGGATGATACTCTTTCCAATGATGCAATATATTACTTTGCAATCAAATAATACACTGGAAAAAGCTGAATATGGTTATAAATAAACAGTGATAGGGTGAGAGAAATTTCTTGTGTTAACCAAGTTACATTTATGCAGGCTCTAACAGGAAGGAACACAAAGTCTTGTTCTGCATTCAGAATTATTTATGGATATTCCAGTAAGCCTAAGAATGTAATAATAATCCAATACTTCAGCCTTTCCACAAAAACACTTGGGAGTCTACTGCCCATTCTAGTAGGGAAACCGGAATGTCAATCAAATTTTAGGACCTGGTCACAGAGAATGAAAATTGAAAGGAATAAATAATCTTCTAAATGCCTCTTACTTATTATTAAATAAAATAACCCATGCAGTAGTGAACAGGTTAAGCTCCCCTTGCATAGGAAAAACAGAAATGTATTTTATGAGGCTGAAGTGAGGCACTCTGTGTGTGAGTGTGTTCAAGCGCGCTTCTGAGACTCTTCTGGTATGTTAAGCCTGTTTCTGGATACAAAGTACTTCCAATTAGGCAATCTAATCAGTTGCTGAGTCACTGATTTCTGTTTTCTTGCCCTAATGGTTCATCAAATTTTTATGAATATGTAAGGAAATGGACAAATAGGCAAGCAATATCAGAAAAATTTTAAATAATTTACTCTTCACTTTTAAAAAGGGGAAGTTATCCTGTTTACTTTTATATCTGGAATCTTGTCAGAACAGTGGAAATCTCTTTTCACCTGATACAGGGATGTGGAATGGGATGGGGGTGTGTGTACAGTAATGATCATATTGCAAAACCTGTAATGCTGCCTTATAAGACTAACGTCATTATTTTAATATAAGTAAAATCAGTTATTGCTGCAAATTTTCTATGTTATTGTAACAAAATAGGTAATGCTTCATAAATCTGTGAGGATGCAGGTTATGTTCATTTTGCCATATCATCATTTGACATACTTCTGCCATGGACTACTGTAATGTAGGAAATAAGGAATGTGTGATAAGAGGCTAGAAATCTAAATCAAGGTTGCAAATAAAATACCTGGAGTTCTTTTGTCATATTAAAAATCTGACATATCTAAATTTTGTCCATGTCTCCATAGTCTTCTGAGCATTCCCATCTATATGTGCATATGAGATCATGATATTCATCAACAGTTGAAATGACATATTTAGTTTAGATGGAGATCTGGAGCATTACTGGAGTTCTTATGCACTTAGGCAATGTGAAGCTTTATGTTTTTACTACATTATGACACATTTACTTTATGATTTTAAGTGGTTTATACTGGGTACTAGCCAAATAAATGTGGTGTGTGTTTCAGTTTTGGACACTGAGAATACATCAGAGGCATTTTGGTGTTGCTAACATATTTATAAAAGCATAAAGAATTTATTTTAACCTAAATACCTACAAATGTGTATTAATATATTTAATAATAATACCCCAACTGGTGTGTAGGCATAGTCTGGATGCTCAGAAGAAAGATGGCAGTTAAGCATTTTGCTTTGCAAGTTGAAATACATAAAGCACAGGAAAATGTACTGCCTCAGACTGTGCATCCTTTGACCTATGTGATGTCAGTCATTCTCTCTCTTACACAGATGTGGCATGGACCTTTCCTTTCTTTTTGACTAACCATGCATATTTATGGAAAATATTACTGTGCTTCAATATAAACCATTTTCAGACACAGGGGCATGCTTACATGAATAATATCTCTATAATTCTTATTGTTATATAGTATGAGATTTTATGGAAATGCACAAGTGTTTTTAGGTTGTATATTCTTGATTTATGATTAATGCCTTGTACTCTGGTAAATTATCTTGTTGATTCATGGACAGAACTGTGTTTTTGCTTCTTAAATGATTCAGACATAATCTTCTAATTTTTTATGTTGCACTTGTGAGAATATTTTATAGTAAGTTATAATCTATTATCTACAACTACCTGAAATGAGGTTGTATCCAGGTGGGGGTTGGCCTCTTCTCTCAGGCAACCAGAGACAAGACAAGCACAAATGGCCTCAAGCTGCACCAGGGGAGGTTCAGGTTGAATATAAAAAATATTTCTTCACTGAAAGAGAGGAGAGGCTATGCATTGGAACACGCTCCACAGGGAAATGGTGAAGTCACCATCCCTGGAAGTGTCAAAAAAATGAGTAGAAGTGACACTTTACAATATAGTTTAGTGGGCACGGTGGTATTTGGTCAAAGGTTGGGTTTGATGATATCTTTGATTGTGATTTTATAATTCTATTAAGGATTAGATAGCATGGTTAACATGAGCTCTGATAAAAAAGGAGAAGTATGAAGAGCCAGTAATTCTGGAGGGTCATGTCGAGTACAAAGTCAAGCCTACCCCACTCCTATATATAGATAAGCAAAGTTCTGAATGATGAGGAAGGTTATTTTAAACTTGTTTAAATTACTGCTATCAAACTGTATAAGTGGTTGTATCTAAATGCCAGTTTACTCTGAATCTGAAATCCTGAATTCAAATTAAAAAAAAGAAAAAAAGGGAAAAGGTTGAACTGCTTGCCAGACATTCCCAGGAAAAAGGCCCAGAACTTGGTAAGAACACTGGAGTTCTAAGTTTCTAGAAGTATTAGAAGAAAACTTCATACTAGAAGTTGGGCAATTAATAGTTTGGTGGAGATACAAAAAGTTGTCAGGACTGAAATCCTAAGCAGAACAGTAACTGATGGTGTTTCATTGACATACAAAGAAGTAAAGTGAAGAGTCTGGGCTGTTCCTGCTTATGGACAGTAAGAACAATTATGGACTTAGAAATAGCAATTGCATTTTTGTGAAATTCCTGTTCTGCAACACATGTTCTGCCTAAAGTTCTAGTTTTGTTTAAAGCTTTGCTTTTTAAGTGATTGTTAAATATATTGTATTTATTGATGTCATATATTTTTCAAAGGCTACTAGGAAAACTTGCCAGCAGTTCACTGGAAAGATAAAAGGGAAAGTGAATTGTTAAAATTAAAATGACGTCTACCATCTGGAAACACTTAATTGCGTAATAATTCTAGAGCAAGAGTTTTGACGTGTTAATTCCAGGGTTGCATCTGAATCATTTAAAGGCATATTGATATGGACATAGCCTGGGAATGTCACCATGTAGTGGAGAAAGTAAGCCGGTGTGCAGTTGTGTGCCACCATCACACATTTAGCTGCTGGGGGCTAGACTCCTGCATTTTTATTTGATTGTTCTTCCTGTGGGTGTGCATATATTCTAAAGAAAATTTTAAGAACATGATGAAATTTTTTGTAATGTTTCTTGGCAGCATGCTGACTGACAGGCTGTTATGGGTAGACTGCTTTTGATACTTAGGTCTGTGCATTACTTTAAAAACACTAAAAGTTTTTTTGCAGCCTGCAGTGTAATCTCTATGACTGTTTTCATAATGATTAGTCCTTCTCCAAATTTTCACTCTACCATGTCAAATTGGATCCTTTTGAATCGTGTACGGCTCCTCATTCTTGTAACAAACTGCAAAGTTTAAATTGCATGACCAGGGATTTAAGTTAGTTTTTTGTAGTGGTGACTCTGCTTTTACATTTATTTGACAAGAAATGAACACAAAGACTTCTTGTACTATACATAATTGACCTAATATAAGGAATATTTACATGTGGGTGATAGTACATTTTATCCTCATGCAAAAAAGGCAAATATAATAAGTGTAGGTAATATTGTTACCTACTGGTAACAATGTATTTGATTCCTAGAACACCAGTAATTTTAAGCAAATTAAGATACGAGAAATAAAAATGGAGGATAATCATGAGGTTATGATTATGAGGGCATGTTTCTTATGAAGTCAGTTAACACTTCCCATGTGGACTGTTGTGATTAGACTTTCCTTTGTAATACCCCACTTTCAGGGAAACTGTAGTCAATAACTCCTTGTTAATGGTAAACCCCTCTCTTTTCCAAACCCTTTTCCCTGTACTGTGTGCATATATTTATATTAAAAATAAAGTAACTTTCTTCTATTTTTGATAACTGGAAAATATCTAGTGTTGTAGCAAATGTTTTTAAAATGTATAAATTTTGACATTGCTTCAAAATACAAAGGAAAATATAAATAACTTAGTTTCATTATTTTGAAATACCTTTGGGTTTTTTTGGCATATTCTGTTACTGATGTGATATCTCTTCATTATTTATTTAAATAATGAAACACTTTCATCTAAATTCACCTTTTTTTGCAATCTGATCAGTATTAAGAGAACATACACTTAGAAATGGGAAAGCTCAGGAACTATGTGGAGACATTTCCCAGTGATGGTAGCCTTTCAGACAGACTAGGTAAATGCCTTTCAAAGATGTTATTCACACTAAAGTTATAAGAGCCTTCAAACAAGAGAATAGGCAATCTGACTTGAGTTGCTTTCAGAGATTATACATATTTGCTTCTTAACTGAAATACTGTGGAAGATCCCAAATTTTAGCTATCTTCTTGATCCATAGTCTCCCACTAGCTTCTCAGAATAAATATGTGAATCATCTAGATAATTTTATCTTTAGAACCATGTATCATATTATTTTGTTAAGAATTTCAGTGCTCTTAAACAATGTTTTGTGGCTCCTGTATTCTCAGATTATAATGTTTTCTTTTTGTGATATGTGTTATTCCTTCTCCATCTTATTGTCTCATATCTGTATTTTTCTTTCTGCCATCACTTCAGTCATTATGTTACTTTACCTCGTTCCCGGTACTCCCAGTCCACAGATCACCATTACAGGGATGTCAGGTATATGTTTTCCTCTGTGTGACTATGTGTGGATAATGCATGTACTTCTATGTACCTACATGTCCACTTCTGGTTTTATTTGTCTGTGTATAGTGGTAGAAACATAGAAGTTGAGTTAGGATCATCATTAGATTTGTTAATATAGTGTCCACACAAACACTGGGTAATTCTTGCTGCGTTTCACTTGAATATTATCTCACTGCCAATAGTCAATAATTGGTGGTCCACAAGATGATGCTTTATTTGCATCACTCTAATGTCTTTTAGAAAGTAAATAAGAAAATAATTTAAATCAGCAAACACTAGTATCTGCTAATACTGTGATTTTAATATACAGAAAATCATATATGTGTGGCTATGTTAAAGGTAACGATAAAACTGGAGTGTGATACCTTTCTCATAGCCTTGTTGCTCTTGTAGCAGCGAGCCAACATACTTTAATTTTTAAAAGTAGTTTCGCAAAATTCACCGAAGTTCCAGTCATGTTCTGTTCCAGTGTTTTGTTTTGTTTTGTTGCTGACATTGCTTGCTTTTCATGTTGTTTTGTCCTTGTTTCATCTTTTTGTTGCTTTTCATCGTGTTCACCCATTATGTTTTGGCAGCCAGGATCAAACAATGTATCCTCTATTTTGTGAAGATGCAATCAGATTACTCCGCTCCCGTAAGATGTGCCGTACCTATTCTGAGGGTGCTTACTATGATCTTGAGAGGTATAATTGATATGGCACTGACAGTGCCATGTTTGATTTCCAAACTGAGAATGTGATCTATGTTTTAAGAGATAAACACATACAGTGAATATGTTTTATAATACTCTGGGTATGCATGCTTCTAAAACTGACTACTTAGGGCTATGGGTAAACCCCAAGAGATACTAAATAGTTTTACAGAAGTCAGTTTTAAATTAGGTTATATGGATATTATATGTCTGTGTCTTTTATAACCCTTATTTTTGCTGGAATTTTCCAGAGTGCTTATAGCATTTATTATTCTCTTTGAAATAAAAAGGAAAAGCCTATCTTCTTTTAAGTATGCAGAAAGAGTGTCTTTCTGAAATCTTCTACGTTGCTTAACTGAAAATAGAGTAGAAAGTAAAACTGTATGCTTATGTAAACATACATATTTGTACACTGTATATTCTGTAATTTAGGAATACTTGTATATATTCACAATACTTGTGGGTGATTGTAGAGCATCTTTGTTCCTATTTATACGTGAAGTATATGTCAGAGAGAAGTTGAGCCCATAGCAATTTCTATGAAATAATTTTCCCCTTGAAATACAGTGGCTTTTAAGTGATGCTGGTGTAGTACTGTAATTAAGATATTTTCAGAAATATTGCAAAACAGGAAAAAGTTTACATAGCTGTGTGTAAATAGAAATAAGTATATTGATGTAAAACTGTGAGCCAATAAAAAGGAAGTGGTGACTTCAGATCAGGTAAAATCATTGATGTAGGTATTGCCTTGCAAGAGGGGCCATGTAAAAATTTCCAAAGCAAGAAGTGAAGAATGCTTGATATATTAACTTCATGGCTACCCTCTGAATATGAGTCCCTCTGAGAAGGTCATTAATGTTTGCTCTGGATTCAGATCAAAATTCACCATACTTTTAAGTAAATGTAAAATTACTTTTGGATGCAGAAATTAAATAAGGGTCTGAAAAATCCTTGCAAAGAAATATTGCTTTTTAAAAATTCTCCAAAGCTGCAATATGTTAGACATTATAACATTTAGAACTCAGTCAAACATTTGTTTTGAAATGATGCTGTTTTACATGAAACCTAATATAAAGAAAGGGTATAAATAGTTCTGCCCACATGTAGAAGCTTCGAGAAGGAGACAGATTTTTGGTTTGTTTTCTGAAAATATGTGATGAACTGTGCTCATTTGTATGCTATTTCATTACTTAATTTTTATATACCTAATTTTTGCCTTAGATATATACTCTCATTTGCACTAGTTTATCTGAACCTGTTTCAGATTGCTGGCTATGTCTGTGACTGTTCAGATATTAGTGGAAGTTGGAGTTATTCTCAAATTGTCTTACTTTGAGGTTCTTGACTTGTAAATCTTAATCTTTGTTTCTGAAATTAATCTCTCAAAAATAAAGCAAAATCAATGAAAATCAAGGACAAAAGTTACAGTGCTTCATAAAGATGAAAAAGCTGGGATTTAAGAAGTGAGATTGAGAAAATCTTTTCCAGGGCCTTATTGAACAGAAGGCTATTAAAGCTAATTCTTCCTGGGATCAAAAATTAAAATCCGACATGAAGTGGAATATTTCTAGCTCACTGTTAAAACAGTATCTTGAGATTCCTTGGGCATAGAAACTGATCCTGGATTCTCTGATCCTCTTGAATCCAGGCTGCCTGTGGGTAACATTAGTGTTCAAGTTACTTGAGTCATCTTACCAGGTATGAACTCCTCTGAATACCTCACAGCCACAACAATCACAGTTCCTAGTTTTTGATCCTTTTTGTCTTTCTGTATTCTGACAGCAATTTAAGGGCCATTTATAGCATAATTGTTATCCAGTTTCTCCTTATACATTGAAAAACACTAATTTCCTACTCATTATTTTTATTGTAAGTATATGAAAAATTACTCTTTAAACAATATTTCATCTTATCTTTATACGTTTCCCCAGTTCAATGCTTACTCTAAAATACATTATTTTGTAGGCCAAGGTGTTATTCCAGTCTTCGTTCCACCTTCTTAATCAATGTATTGTTGATATCAAACAAGCACCTCTCTTCCTGTCTTTCACTTTATTAAGCATATGAAACAACATTCCACTGTTCATCAAAATAGTGAATATTGTTCTATACAGTCCAGCATTCAGGAAAGACTCTCTCATGTGTGACAGAGATTTTATCTTATGTCGCTCTGAATCCACTAGTGTGTGTGTCCTGCAGGCTAATATATCATATAGATATATTAGTCAAAATTGCTTGCCTTCTTTGTTGTTCGTGGCTCCTTTCATTGCTTATTTGTAGTGATTCACAGCCAGCCCATTAACTCTTATGGTCTCTTCTAGTACTTTTTTCTCTTTTTTTTCCCCTAGAGTGACTACTTTGTTCTCTTTCATCTTGTCTCTGCTGAAGTTCATTTCAGTTACTGTTAATCAGATATGATAGTCTTAATTTCATTAGTTCTAGGACACATTTACATTATCAAAATCTTTAATTTCTGAGGTCATTCTTAGTCTATGGCATTCATCATTTTGTCTTTCTGATAGTTCCCCCCTTTTGAAGAGGTCCAACCCTTTCCCTCCCAAAAGTAACAGCAGCATGGACAAGATACTTCAGCATATGGCTAAGAAAGGCAATAAGCACCTGTGCATCTTCGGTGACTTCAGAGCCCTTAGGACCTGGGGTTTTCTCAAGGGCATCCTGCTGCTCAGTATCCCACCCTGAGCTTCCTTGACTCTTCAATGGGATGGTTAACACGGTAGCTCCAGCTGCTATCAGTTCACACTGCTGCAGCTACTCACACTGAATATACACAAGACATCACCGCTGGACATGTTGAGCTTTATTTCCACTTTTATTTATATCCTCCAATTCAGGATCCTATAGAATTATATGGGCTAATTTATTCACATTTTCAATTGGCTGACATACGCATGATCTCAATGACAAAGTCATGTTCTCAAGGTTCTTATCTTTATGTTTAAAAAATTAGCAGTTCATTCCAAATAAAAATCTGCTGAAAACCTCACTGTATGAAATTCTTTCTCCGCTTACCTACCTCAGAGCTCAGCTTAAACAGCAATAGCACTATGTGCTATTTATTTTTTCCACTTAGCCATTGAGCTTAGTGTTTGTAAGTCCATAAAAGCTGGTTGGTGTATGTCCTGGTAAGGAGGATGTGAGGTTTATTTCAGGCAGAATTTCTGTTGTTTCACTTAAGTAAATTAGATTTTGCTTCCATTTTTGCCCTGCCTTTTGTTTTACCCATCAAAAATTTTCTAACATCCATATCCTATTTTTGGTGAAATTTCTCTGTTGCTCAACTATTAGTTTCCTGGCAATGTAACTTTTTACTTGTATGAAGTATGCGTGCATTGATCAAGTGTTCTTAATATGTTATTAATTATTTCTGAATAGAATTTGAAAGCAGAGGTTTAAAATTACATATATATATATATATGAAAATGTATGTTCAGAGTATACTGCTGAACTGTGGATAAATGTGCTCTGTCTTCATCACATCTTAATAATGCAGTAAGGGTATACATAATGAAAAAAGCACCCCTTAAAATGTCTGAAATATCTGTGCTATTTATTCCATATTCAGGAAGACTAGGCAGGAGAGAAGAGTGCCTAATTCATATTATGATGACACAGCCTATACTCCTGAAAGGTATTTTAATTTATATAGTAAAAATAGATAAAGTTGAGTAATAAATTTTTATGAAGCATAGTCTTCAATTTCTAATTGGCCTAGACTAATGATATTTAAATTTACAGTGCCCTTTATGCCATATTTCTCTGAATACAGAACAACTAATTTCCATAGTTTTGAGTACCCCATTTTCTTTTTAGCCCTTCATTAATTTGACTTTGGATTTTTTTAAGCATAATTCTTAACTTGAAAAATTTTTTATTCATTAGGTGTGGGAGGAAAATGGAATAGTACAGAGGAGCTTAGATACAACTGAAGGTTTTTTCTCCACTTAACTGCACCACAATTCTAATGGCTAACCTTTTCAGTCACTAGGAGTTATTCTATGGCAACTTAGAGTCCTCAATTTCATTCTTTCAATAACTTGAGTAGCTTAAGAAGGTGCTCAGTTTTTAACATGTTCCTGCTCACATTGACTTAAAAAAGGACTAAACAAATGCCTTCAAATTGATTTTGAATGTTTGCTGTGCTAGGACCCAAAGTACTATTGTTCTTCCTAAATTTTGTTATGCATATAATATATCACAGTGAACATAATATAACTAAAATCTGACAAGTAATCTGAAAAGTTTTGGGGTGTCTCTGGAAATACTTATTTGATAACAGCCTTTCATGTTTAAAGAGCTAGATCAAAACAGAAGGAAATCTGAAGGAAGTAGCAAATCCATGTTCCTCTCCCTTTTTACAATTAGATGTTTTATAATTCTCTGTCCATTTCTAAGTCAATGTCTGATTTCTGTCTATGCTTTGGGAACAGGTTAAGCAGGGATTTTTTCCTAACTAATAGCAAGAAATTTTATTTTATTACTATGAATCAATACATTCATATTTAAGAAAAAATAAAGTGCACTGTAATTCTAAACCCATATTTATGTAATTATGGTGTCCTCAATAAAGTAGTTTTACAAAAAAATCTAATTTTAAATACTGGTTAACTGGAGAGACTGGCTTCAGTTTCGAGCATAGGGATTATCAGGGAGAGTGTAAAGATATACCTGTCATTCTCCAGCAGTATTCTAATTTATATTGGATGAAATCTAAATCTAATCTAAAACTTAATTAGATTAAACTAAAGTGACTTTCATCCAGCCATTGATCTGACTATAAACCATGCAAAAAACCAAACCAAACCAAAACAAAACCAAAAAGCCAAAACCATTCTCCATATCATCCAATTTGACATAGAACAAACAAGGGCAGCTGATTAACATTCATTCACGTATATTGCACCCCATATGGTCTTCCCGCAACATAATGACCAGGAGATATGGGCTACTTAAGTTTGTAAACATATTGCAAACCCTCAGATTCTGAAATATGAGAAGTTTGAGGGAAAGGGAGTCATGCAAAAAATACTGCTGTGATTCCCAGGAGCAGATTCATGAAAACTCCTGAGTCAGTGTATTCAAGCCATTAAAAAGTTTGTCCGTCAGCCTAGGGTCAGTATTTTCAGGAGATATAAAGAAACATTTTTGTCCCAATTGATAATACAGTGGTCCCTTGGTATTTTCTGTTAGTCCTAGTCCTCTCACTCACTTTCTTGTGGAAATCATTGAATAGTGAGAAGATAGGAGTTCCAAGACTTTACCCTAAACAACATCCTGAAAGTACAAAACTCCAGAGATTTACTTGAAACTCCTTAACCAAATGGTGGATGATTTCTATCTAGTTTTAATGTATTGGAGTAATGGCACATAAACAGTTTATCCCCTGACTTAATAATGGAGTTTTTGTGTCCCATTATTTCTCTTCTCAGTGGTTCTTCTTAAGATAAAATACCTCTGCATTTGTTGTAATTGTCTTCAACTGGTTTGCTGAAATGATGATGCAAAAGCTTGGGTAGCCCATATTCAGTACCTGGAATAATAATACCACTATAAAATTTAATTAGTTTTCATTGTTTGATCTAATTGAACTGAATTTTCTTCTGCTTCTTAAATAGCTGTAAGAAACCAACTACCCTAACAAATAGAAAAAAAAAGATTAAAATTGGAAAAGTCATGGATTTGAAGTTAAAAGCAATATTTTTTACTATTGATGCATATAATCTTATTTTTGTTAATGTTTTATCTCCACAATTACTTTTCAATTATTCCATAAACTGTATAGCCATTGAAAACATGAAGACATATATGAAAAGATAAGGGAACAATTAGTCTTGATGGAATTGAAATTCATGGCTAAACTGTTGAAAAGACTAGAGGTGAAATAAAGAAATTGTATCGGGAAAAAAACCCTATAACTTTCTTGGTGTTTGGTTTTGAAAAAATTGGGTTTCTTCATACCTGAGAGAAAATATGAAATGTACAAAATTATTTGAAAACATTTGTAAATCTTCCCATTTTGTTGAGAAGTGGTCATGTCACATGAATTAGAGTGATAATAATAATACATACTTTTTCAATAACATTTCTTTATTTTAACTGCATTGTAAAGGTGGTACAATGGTGCAAGTTCATGGGCAGATCATATAGTCAATGGTTCAGCTGAAAAATATGGGTAAGTAAAAAGTGTAGTGTTATAGATAAAACTAAAATGTATTTTGAATCTTTATAAGAGTTCATTTATAATTGTACCAAATTTATTCTTAATAAATGTATTTTTTTATGTCTTTCTTTCTTTACTCAGAACTAGGGCACTTAGTTCTAGTCTTTTTTCCAAGATTAAACTGTTTTATTCAGTTACAAATAGAAAAAGAACATTAATTATGTTTGAACTATTTTTAAAACATGTTCTCACTGTTCAGGGCCGCTTTAATGAAAAAGGGCTTTTTTACTGATAATACCTGCCTACATTCACAATGTTGGGGAATGAGTCTTTGAGACCTAATACTTTTTTACTTTTAGAAATAATCCCAGGTCTGTCTAACCTATCTTTCTTTCTGATTGATGCCTATCCCATGCACAGTGCAGTGTGCCTTACACTCTAGTTCTTCCCAGTTGTAGCTGGCTTCTGATCAAGAAAGCACACAAATTTTCCTTGCTTTTAGTTCGTTGACCTTACTGCTTCCCCCTTATTTCCTTCTTGTTCTTGCAAGAATTTTATTTTTACGTGCTTCCTTTGTGAACATGAACAGAGGAGAACATAAGTTACTGTTAAATTGAAACTGAAAAAATCTGATAAAACCCAGAATTAATCTGTAAATATTTTAATGCAGGCTTCTCTCTTCTCTAGAGAGGAGGGGCTTGTCTTTTGGCTAAACATTAGTGCAGTCACAGAGACTTGAGACCATATATCTTCTCTAGCTTTTTGAGCCACAGTGAAACTGTTTATTGCCTCTTCATTTTTAAGTGTACGGCAAGGGCCATCCTTATTACTTTATCCTGGAAGCTGCACAAGCATACTGAAAATGAACAGCATTTAAAGAAGGCTGAAAAGTGATTAGTGTAACTAAAGCTTTTGCTTTTGATTGTCACATGAAATAGTCCTCGCTTACTTCTCTTTTCTTACTTTTTGTCCTGAATAGATGCTAACATAGGTAAATATCAGGGCTAAATATCTAAAAATATATTTGTAACTTGAAAAAGAAACTTAGCTGTTACTACTCTCCATCTCCCTTTAAATTTACCTCCAAAAATATTTGGCAAAAGAAATAAAAGATAAAATCATTTTTTGTGAGCCATTATGACTTTAAAGTGAACCATAAGGCATAGAAAATACTTTAATAGAATAAAGACTACTGAAATTGATCAGATTCCATTAAGATCAATGGATTTTGAGAATGCTTTTAACAGAAACTGAATGCTATTTTGCTCATTTGTAATTTAAGAACATAAAGGAAAATAAAGTCTAACATACCTGCTCCTGTTGGAATGATCTGATTGAAATCCTGGTCTCATCAAGACAGAAAACTCTTGATTTTAGACAAGTCAGTATTAGAGGTCTGAGTCGAGAAGTTGAGAAGATAAACATGTAGCTGCAGTTTGTGTACACAATAACTGCATAGTTTCAACTCTGGTTGTGTTAAATTAGTAATTAAATGTCTGCCATATTATTGGTGTTTAAAAATGTCACTGAAGAGAAAATACCAAATAGAAATACAGTTATATTTAAGATTTGAGGAAAAGATCCCACAAAATCCATCAGGAACCGAGTACTTTTCATATTTTACATTTAGTACTGCACTTTACAAAGGCATATTTAAGTATGTGCTTGGTGTAAGCCTACAACTACTTTAATTGATTAGTCTACAGTCTAGGTGCTCTGCTGAACTGCATTCGAACATTCAAGTCTCACTAGGAAAGTCTTCTTTTTCATTGCTTCTCTCTCAAGATTCTCTATGCATTTTCTTATATACCACTATACTTCAGTCATGAAATACATGTTAATTAAAACCTGTGAATATTCCTGGTTTTGCTCACATGTTGTAACATTCAAGTTGAATAGGTAAAATATTGTGTTCTGAAATGGGAAAAACTGTGGAATAAATTTATAATATAAAGCTGAGAGTGTTACCTTTTGGAATATTTCCAGTACTTTTATGGAAGCTTAGATTATTATCTGGAGAGAATCACTGCAGTAGATTCAGCTATGAAACTGTGCTGGGGTGAAGGAGAGGAGAGGATTTAATCTCTCTGAGAATTCTGAATTCCCAGCTTTTGAATCCTAATCAGCTTTATCATGATCTTTAGTGAGTCATCTCATGAACATAGAGATGTGTATTCCTTCAGGGTGATTCTTTTAGATGTGTCAATTGAGGGTCTATATTAAAGAAGTTGAAAGTTAGAAGTAGTTGGCAAAATACAAGACACTATATAAGGCAACTGGCTATATAAGTGAAAATGTACGTTGCAAGTACCAGAAGCAATAAATTCTTCAATTCCATAAATAAACCAGAAGCAAAAAACCAAATTTTTTACAGATAAAAGGATATGAAATGCACATCATTTCAGTCTTAGTTGTTCCAGGATTATTGATTTTATTGATATTATAAACCTCTAACTGAATCCATAGAATCATAAACTAATTTGGGTTGGAAAAAACATTGAGAAAACTGTATTCTCCAACTTCATTTATAAAGCAGGGCTTTTCTATTCCTCAGCAAATATATCAATGATGAAAATTATTCTGGAGAGTAAGCCTCAACAAGTATAGATATATGTGCTTTCCTTAAGCACATTTATAATTGTGCCATGCCACGTGTTAGCATGATTAGATATGTAACAACAGAGTCACCAAAGTGACTGCAGTGCCATGTCCAGATACCTGAGCAAGCTGTAAGCAACTGAATTTCTGTAGCCATAGCAGACCATAGGAATGTGGAGCACAACGTGTCCAGGATCATAGTGGAGTTCCCTGCTTTGTCTGCTTAGCTGAATTGGTAGAATAGTTCAGACCCTGGCACGTTACAGTTTAATCATGCCTGTCACTGGCATGGAGGTATTCCAATAGTTATTACGTATACCACAGGGTAACACGCATGTGACTAGATCATATCAGTGTAAGGATGCATGTGTGTATATATATATGTGTGTGTGTGTGTGTGTGTATTTTGTATATATATAGAAAACATTATAGAATATTACTGCCACAAAAGTATCTTGCTTTACTTTTTTAATACCAGAGTGCCTAAAAGCTATAGCAACACATAATTTTATATTAAGTTCCTTTATGAGTATAGATGAGTTATTTGGCGAATAACCTGTCACCAGTTTATCTAGATATTTGACAGTGTACTTCTCCTTCCCATTTATCATTGCAATATTTATGACTCAAATTTGTTTGGTACTAGAAATCTCAGTTGTTTGTAGACATGCTTATCTATGTTATGCTAACAGAGGATCTTGTGTCTGTGACTAAACAGCAAAGTTCCTATAGCTAGTAGAAGAATAACATGTCCAAGGATTGAAATCCAGCAGCCATCCACAGACACTGACAGGTATTGCCATTGTATATTAGCTGGAGTTTGAAATTATGATAATTAGAAATTGTGTTGTACTTTTCTTGTTCTGTGCTCAGTGTTTCTAGATGAAAAAGATGCACTAGGAACTGAATTGTAGTGTACTGTAATCCTACAACAATTCTATTTTTATTTCTTCAGTTTTTGTTACAAGAAAAATCTAATGCTAAAATTGTGATTGGCATGATCTCATAGCTTGTACAGAGTAAAGAATTTAATGTGGGCTTTCAAACAAATTGTTTTCAGTCATTTGGGGGGAAAAACAATTTCTATTTGTTTTGTAAGCTGCTACAATTGCTTACTGTTGGAAAATGTTAATCTTTCATAAAACTTTCTGTATACATAACTTTAGATCAATAACTAGTAAATTGTCAAAAATTCTTTTTATTGGTTAAGAAAAGTAACGAATCTGAAAAATTAAAAATCAGAAATTATTATTTTCTGCATTGGGAAAAGAGTTAACATTTGAAATTTCTGGTATATGTATGTAGAGCAATGGAGATAAATCGGTATATAAAATAAAATTTGTTACCACCTTTGGTTAGATACTGTAACAACTAGAGTTTACAGTGGTACCTAAATAATATTAGATTCTAGCTCTCATATTTAATGGGTTTGGAATATGAAGTTATGCTGTTACCCACAGATCTTTCTGTGAAGTGACTTACAGAGAGCTCAGACAGTCTCATAGTGATCGGTTTGCTTGGTTTAGAAGCAAACACTGTTGTTCCTTTTCCTCAGTGTAGGGCAGAGTTATGCTTACAAGTCTTGCTGACTTTGGCAAGCAAATAGGCCATCTACCATGCCTGTCTTCCCTAGCAATGGTGGAAGGGTGCTACAATAGGCAGTACTAAATGAAGGCGGTCATTATTTGACATTTCATTAATTGGATTTTCATAATAAGAAGTCTGTTAGCACAGACAAACAGTGCTAGTGTGTATTAAAATATTATATGTATGTTGAATAGTTTAACTAAGACTACCATATTTCCCTCTTTAAAAATTAGTAATTAATATGATTTGTAATGAGGAAAGAAGAAAGTTTCATCTAGATAATTTGTAAGCATAAGTCTTTAAGAATGACATCAGAAAAGTTAGAAACTTCTGTTTTTAATTTAACTTCCTTCCATAATTATGGTTGGATTTTGATATTAATGCATAATTGCATACAGTGGTTATGGAGGAGTGTCATTGCCCAAGCAGGTTATTGGAATGAGAGCTTTTCTATAAAAGAGAGAGTTTCTGGAGACTGGGATCATGTAGTACATGTGTTTAATGATAAAAGGATAAAAGAATAAATCAGGATGAAGATCAGACAGTAAATTTTTTTTCTGAATTGTTCTTTATTGTGTATGATGTAAAACCACGAAGTGAAGCTTTCGAGTGGAAGACTATCCACTTGAAATAGCCCTGCATTTGGTGCAGTGGTTATTGAGAGGATTGCAGCCTGTAGCCTGGAACTTGAGGGTGGCAACTGAGTTTAACCTCAGGATTCATCTTAATCTTCAAATCCTTCAGTCTGCAAAACAGCATTGCCAAAGCTTCAAAGTTTACTGCCAAAATCCACCCTCTCCTTCACTGCTGGGAACTCCTGGTTGTTTTTCCATTTGAAGTAAATGCTCGCTACAGATTGTAGCAAACTGAATATTTATATTAGCTATTGAGTATGAAATTTTTGAAGCCTTTATCTGTTAGCTTACTGGCTAGCTATGCTGGCTCCATGATGTTCTGCAGAGCACAACACCTGCCCACCAAGCCATTAGTATTGATCCTAATGGTAGAAATGCCTCCGTTGTTCTAATGGAACAATAGGTCAGACCCCTAACATCCTAAAAATTACTTTTTATAACTATAGAGCTAAAGAGAATGAGGTCTTAAGAGTAACAAGTGGAGCCTTAACTTTTCATGAAGTCTTTATTGGAAACGTGTGGTTGCCACTCACCTGTTCTTCTGTATGTCCTACTGGCTGTTGGAAAGAGAAATAGAATATGGAATGATACCCTTACCGTATCACCCATTCCAGCAGTCCTCCACTCACTGACAGGAGAAAGGCTGACAGACCCAAAAAAGTCTCTGTGGGCTCATTAATTTTCTTAAATATGAGGCTAAACAAGATAAGGATGGGTTTTCCAGACTGTGATATTACTCTTTTTTGTAATTTTGTTGAATTTAAGAATATTTTTTCTCCAGATTTATCCCCATAGTCCAAGAATATATTCTATGGTCATTTCTTGCCATCATGCAGATGGCTGACACTTTTCTCACCTTCCATGACACTGAAACCTCTCTAAAACAGTTACTTAAATTATACAACATTCCTATCAAAGCTAAGGCTGTGTTTCTCTGTCTATCAACAATGTAAAAGAAGCGAGACAGTGGATGTTTTTGCTGATGAAGCTTCCCATTCAGAAACAGAACTGATAGAAGAAGAAGTGAGGTAATTTTGTTGTGGTTTTGTGCCAGGCTTATTGTACTTTTCCTCCAGTCTTTAGTGCCTCAGCTTATAATTACCATTTATGTGTCTCGCTGTGGTGTGTTTGCTTGTTAGGAGCTTATAGATGTAGGTTCATGGTGTATGGTATTATTCTGAATCTGTCTGTGGCAATTTCTTCATATGCACTAGAAGTCCAATTACGACCTTATGGAAGGCCTGAAAAGACACTACTTTTAATGAATGTTTTATAAATGCATTCAGTAAAGTTAGACGCTATATTAATTTTCAATATTTTTAGAAATAAAATGCTGTTACTAACATAAAACTCTTTATAATGAGGCTGTGGTATGTCTCTCTGTTTTTAGATACTAATTAAAATTTGACTTCTTGTTTCACTTAATCACCATTGAGCCACTCATTGTATTAACTGACTTCATTATAAAATGCATGACTTCACTCAAGGAAAAGTCCTGAAGGGTACACATTCCCCATTTGTATTCTGTATCTGTTCAGTTACTCAACGACAGCTGGGAGGAGCGTGATTTTAATAAATAGCTCCATTAGGGTATGGATTTTACTTTTTAAATTGCCTTGATTTTAATGTATTTGAGGATATTGCTAGCAAATGTTACTCTTTGAAAACAGACCAATTACATTGTGAGAAAAGGTGGGGCTTGATTAATTTCTGAAAATAATGGCCTGATTAATTGCCTAACATAGTAGAAGATATGACTGTTTGATCAAGAAATTCTCTTTTACTCAGTCTAATTTCTCCCCATTGCATCTCTAACAATAACTTTTTTCACTGCTGTTTTGGTACAGTTCTGTAGGCTGTGGGTTAAAAGAACTTTTTTAATACAAACCAATTTTTTTTCTAGTTGTTGGAACCTCTGTAAGTACTAATGATGTCGATTTTCAACTGATTAAAGTCTGAGCACCACATATGAATCTATCACTATAGCTTAGACTATATTATAACAGACATCCCAAGTCTAATAATAGTTAACAGTGCTACATGGTAATTATAACATCTAGAATGTGGACTTTGCTACAAACAAGAGTGCTACCGCTAGAGATAATACAATCTGTAAAAATCTGTTCTTACAAGGAATAATGCACAATTAAACTTCACAGTTAATGAGTCCTTAGCTTTAACGAGACTTAATATTATGTCGACTACTCTTTTATTCCCAGGTTGATATACTAATTGACAAAATAACAATATTGTAACCCAGAAATTGTCAGGAAACAGACTATTGCATGGATAGTCATTACTGAGACACTGGAAACATTTCAGCCCATTTATCAAGAGTATGGAGCAAGTCAAATAATACGTGTAAAAAAGCTTTATGTTATCGAGAAATTATCTCAGAAAATTTACTCCCACTAAAAATGTATGTAACAAAATTATTTGCTCCAAACCAGTATCATGCAGCATATTTTATAATTAATAGAAAGGTCAAAGTTCAACTGAGCTGCTTTTTGACTAACATTACAGGAATTGTGAAGCAGCAGATAGACAGCCATATCAAAGATCCAGATCAACAGAACAACGTCCTGTGCTAGAGCGGACCAACTCCCGCTCCCGATCCACAGAGCGTCCTGACTCAAACCTCATCAGGTCGATGCCTTCATTAATGACTGGAAGATCTGCCCCTCCTTCACCTGCCTTACCGAGGTGAAACAGACAAATCAATCAGACTAAACCCCTTCTGCCCCACCAGCTCACCATTTTATTTTCCCGGTAGCTAATTGATACCACCTCATCCTTAGCTAATCACTAGCAATAGATACTAACCCTTTGAGTGCGAACACACTATTTATATTCTGCTCTGAATATAATGGTGTGGCTATCATTGCAAATTGCTTGCTAACAGTATTTAACTACATTTGTTTATGATTTCTCATTTGTCAGGAATCCTGGATGGTTTCCACATAAAGCACCTCATAACTATCATATTCTTCTCTTACAGAATGAGAAATTATTTGTGTTCATCAGACATTGCTTATGGAACAACCATCATAACATCAAATGAAACTATTTTTTTTTAAAAAAAGTTTCTTTAGATGCACTGTGCTAACTTTGTCTATTATTTATCATTTTAACCACCATTTTCTCTTGACTACATTTTACTGTGCCATAGTCTGTATTGTTCCTGTTTAAGTACCCCTCATTGATATTTTGAGGATTTCTATACATTATTCTTAGCTTAAACAAACATAATACAATAAAAAGATGAGCACATTTTGGTCTAGATCATGTTCAAGAAAGCCTCTATTTTAGAACTGCAGAATACATTCTTTTGTTTTCTGAAAGTTAGAGTTAGTATCATCAAATCCCCAGTGAGAGCTGAGTCAAATATCAGTGTCTTTCCTCAGTTTATTAGTTTGTTTAGACAAATCCATGTAATCTCATTGCCACTCAAAGGTAATTTAAGAAAATACAAGCTGAGTAAAGATAATTGAATTTGACTTTTGAATATATTTATGTGTATGTGGCTTTTATATCCATATGCACATGAATATGCACACAACACATTTTCTGTCTTGACTGTGTGAACAAGCATCTTATGGAAGCAGCTTATGGAAACATCTTCAGCCTTAGCTTGGCTTCCTTTTTATGGAGAGATTTCTCTTTTTAATCAGGTCTTTTTTCTGAAAAGAGATAATAGTTTACCTCCAGGACTGCAATGGTCCCAAGTGATGTAAAGTCTGCTTAGTTGTGTTACCAGTTCTTGATGATGTTTAAGAATGAATTTGACATTTAATGGCTGTGGTTTGTTTTGATATGTGTCTCATAGGTCACATCCTCGAACTGGGTCTGTCCAGACAAGTCCATCGAGTACTCCAGTAGTAGGGCGAAGGGGCAGGCAGTTACCGCAGCTCCCACCAAAGGGGACGTTGGAGAGAAGTAAGTGTGTATGGTTTTCTCCTTAATGATGCTACCAAATTGCTCATGAAGCTTGATTATATTTATTATTTTTCTTTTGCCATTACAGTTGAAATCTCTTGAGTTTTTGTGTACAGAATTAGGATTTAGTAGTGGTATTGCATTTTGCACTGTATTTTCTTCTATTATGTTTTAATATCTTCAACATTCTTGGCTGAAATGAATAATCAGCACTATAATGCACATGAAACAAGGTGGGCTATTAGCATGATCCTGTTCCTTTTGAACTCAGTAGCATTTTGTCATTGGCTTCAACAGGCACAGGAAGTGATCTTTAGTATGTTGTCTAGTGACAAAATTCTGGCCCTTTTGGAAGTCAGGAACCTAGCTGATCCCTTGTGGGTTCACATGGAGTGTATTACAGATTGCTAATATTAAACATCTGCATCTTGAAACAAGAAGAGCAAGAAGACAGGAAATAATCTTTAAAATAAGAAAGGTCAGAAAGATTCTTCATGATTCACATTTTATTGGTACTGTAATTGTGCTTATCTTAATGTCTATTAAAAGCCCTGGTTGATGGAGACATTTTCTGAAATGTTTAGAAACAGACGTATATAAACGCATTTTTTGATAGCAAATACATTTTTACCCTTCCCTTTCCAGTAACTAGATGTGCTGTGCAAAATCAGTCTAAATGGCCATATATAGTCCTTTTTTTTAACCCTTCTGAACATGTATATTGTATATTTTAAAAAACTTCTGTTGTTTTTAACCCCTGTGCTTTGGTTCCTTTTTTTTGTTGTTGTTGTTTTTGTTTGTTTTGTTTTTGTGACTTTCCGTAGACAATGGAGACAAGGAGATAGAATCTTTTGAAGGTCTGTACATAAAGAAGGGCTTGTTTTTCACCTGAAAGCCTTTTTCAGAGGCTGTATAGGGAAAAACAAACCCAACTGCAATTGATGTTACTTGATTGCACAGACATAGTCAGAATTATTGTCATAATGATTTCATCTTTATTTTTAGACCTGTGGCTTATAAATTTTACAGGATTCTACGTGAAAAAAAGACAATACAAATAATACCATCTAAATATAATTGCCATTAGAAAAGTACTTAGACATGTACCCATTTTTAAAGACCAAGAATTTGCCCTATGGCAAATAAGAGCATTTCAGCAATATGTATGTGCATTTCCAGGATTAACAGGTATATAGGCACGTGTTTAAATATGAGCATTGAAGGCTATTTGGTAGGTTTAGTGTTGGCCATACATTTAATCAGAGCAAGTTTTTATTGCAAATATGTTATAGTGTGATACATTTGCTGAATTAGTAGATAATTTTCAAATAATATAGGGACAAAAATTAATTGAATTAAGATAGTCTTTCAAGAAGTTATAATACTTCTGCTTAAAATTAAATCCTTTTATATTTTATAGTACTAAAACAATTTAACTTACTTAATAGCAAGCCACAAGATATCAATTGCAGTCCTTGGTGTACCACTGAGGGTCTTTATGTAGTATTTACTGTGTTTGTCTCATCAGACTTTTTAAGTTAGTATTTCCAATGTTTACAGTATTTATTTCCATTTCGGAAGCAAAACTTCATGAAAAGAAAACTCTTGTTTTCTCGGATCATCACTCTATTATATTAATTTTTTGTTGTCTTATGTGTTGTGAATTACTTATATGAAATACAGCTTAGATATTCCAGGAAATAATCCCATCTAATCACATGATGTTTGCTATCACTGTTGCATATGCTTTTATGTTTTACTACTCTTCCCTGCTCTTTGCTTAGTATATCTATTTAGACTGTGAGCTTAGAGCAGCAATTGTAAAGTACTGCATATTTTTACTGTGTTTGATTAGAAAGGGTAGCAGTCTTATTTTTTATTTTCATCATAGGTTCTATAGAGAGAAATGCAACAAATACAATAAAATAATTATTTTTTATAGGAGTGCTAGAATTGTTTCCTCTGGTAAGTACTGCTGGGACTTGAGGAACTCTGTTTTTACTCAAAAACTGAGTAATATTTTCCTTTACCTTTGTCTTTTGGAAAATCTGGGTTATAGAGAATTGCCACATCCGCAGATGTTGATGTTCTAATATACTATCAAAGCATCATCAATGACTCAAGATACTGTAACTAGACACATTTCATATTGAATTTACACATATAAAGATGGTAAACACTCTTAAAAACCTAATCCATAGATACAGCTTTTGTAGAGTATTCTATGAAATTTTCTGTCATGGATTAAGAGCTCATATTCTAATACCAATAGAGTCCTCCTTTGGGGCTTTTTCTGTCCTTTAGGATTTTCTAATAATTTTCTTTAAAGAGAGTAATATTGTTCTCTAAGAAGAATAGTGCTCTGCAAGAACAGCCGATTGCCTAACTTTGTTCAGTGACAGAACGTAATTAAGATTAATAGCAGTCTTTTTACTGTGGAGAATTGAATTTTACAGGAAGTTATTTTAAGCAAATGGAGTACCAGTTACGAAAACTGAAATTTAATAGAATGGGAAACACTGACTATCATAGAAAGAGTTTATGTTATTATTTAACAAATACAGCACAACTAAACCTGAAAGTTTTGTAGATATTTGAGTCGGTTTCAATGTATTTTTTTAAGCCCCAGAGATAATCAAAACATTTCTGTGTTGTTGGGAAGGCTATATGACCATACCGAAAAATATTGTCACTGAGTAGTCCTTTCTGCTCTTACAGAACACATGCTTGACTCAAATGAGAGAGGTGTTTCTATATTTCATGGAAATGTGCTGTGAAGGTTAAGCTGTCTGTATTTTGAAACCAAGGATTTTATTATTGTCTAGATTAAGTTAAAATCAAACTGATTTAAAAAGTTAGTAAAAGATACCTTATAGACAACCATAAATTGGAAGTCATCTCAGCTTTGTAAAAGAGAAAGAAAAAAGGAAAAACGTATCAATTGCTGACTCCTGCAGTGGTCTCATTTAGTCTGCACACATTTGAATAATCTGTATTTCTTACAAGGTTGAAACTGCATACCGTTTCTTTAAATGTAGTAGAAATGCCGGAACTCAAGTAGAAAGAAGGGAGTAATTTGCTGTTGGAGAAATTTTTGTGTTATTGGGCAGCGCTCACTAGAATGCAGAATATGGTGCGCTTATAGATGTTTGATGAGAAATGGAAGGAATCTACAGGGGAAAAAAACAACCCTCTGGGTAATTGCTTTCCAAATTAGGATCACAATTAAAATACATTGATTTGGGTTAGATTTAGATCCATGAACTGTGTTATGTGTTTGGGAGTTTTTGCTCCAGGACATATAGGTGCCTCTTGAATATTTCATTTCAAAATAACCCAAGAGGTTTGCTTTTAAGAAAGGTACCTGGGAGTAGCTATGGAGGACCATTCCTATCTGTAATGTTTTGACCCAAACATATTTTTATCAGTGTCCCACATGCTCAGTAGAACATACAATTCCTTAATGTTGCATTTACAGCCTTTCACGGTCATGAGATTTTTGCTAATTCCTTAACTTTCCACTGCTGTGTTGCTTTCAGTATCAGATTTGCCTGTTCAGAAGAAAGACTGGGTATCTCTGAAAAGCATGTCGTTGTCTTATCTACCCAGGATATACCTTAGCATCTAGGGCAGTTTGGGTTTTGCTTTAGACTTTAATAGTTTAATGTATTTTCATGTTAGGTGGTTAGAAAATAGTTCTGAAAGATGTCTGGGACCACCTAAGGTTTTACCAAATTTTCACTACTGAAATGCCAGAAGACTTTTTCTTCAGCTGAAATTTTGCTTGTACATTTTTAAATTATGCTAGAGGTGGAGATATCTTGTTTAAATGAACATTTGTAGAAAAACAGTATTTTTGAATTGAACTTGGTTTGAGTGCTGAAATGTTGATGTACTCTTAAGTGTTCTGTATTTTTCACACTATCAACAAGTGGATACTGCAATATTTATAATTCTTAAGGGTTAACATGATTTTTTTCATTTATATGTGGCTAAAATGTATTTCTTTGTTCTTACTTGCCTTGGCAAAAGGATGAAATCACTGACTGCTTGCTGCTAATTAGAATGGAACACCATAAAGTGAAAGTATTCAGTATTCAGCCTTTCAGTTAATTATTAATTCCTTATCAGGGAAAGAGTATTTTTTCCTAATATATACTTTTACTTTTCCTTTTAATAATAAATGTAGCCCTTTCTTTCTTCTTTCCACAAAGAAAATCCCCCAACAATCCACCCAACCATAAAAACTAAAAAATCATGTTAGGCCAAACAGATGTAATAAAACCTTAAAATCTGGAAATGAAGCACTCAGAAATTTAGCAAATAAGTAGTGCTCAGTAAGGATTTGCCCTTCTATTTCTGCTCTATGGTACAGACTTTAATTATATGATCTCATAATAATCTTGTGTCTTGGGAAAGTTATTTCAGAGCCTGTTAAGGTCTGACATTAATGCTGATTAACTATCCTCTCTTAACTTCAGGTGTGGGTAATCTTTTTCCAGAATAAAATTAGATATGGATGGAATTAACAGGAATACTTGATTAAGTTTAATCAGGGATAGCTAGCAACCATTAGTCCAGTTTTTGTATCTCTCAGATGCAGTTTCAAATCTCTAAAAAGAACAGATCTATATTGGCAATGTACTGTTGCAACTCCTGCAGTCTGGAATGGAAGCTGCAGAGACATTCTGATGTTTAGGAAAGCGCAGATACTATTGACGAAAGTACATGCTGTTTATTTTACGATGTTTTATCTCACTCAGACCATAATTTCTTTAAATGAGATATAGTTTTGCAAAATGAAAAGGAATTTTACTGTGTGTTTTCCAGAGCCCTATCCTAGTTTGATGAGAGACAGAGACAGATAGTTAAAATGCAATTGCAGAGAACCCGTATGAAGACTGGTCATGATTCTATCATACGCTATCAGCTATGATTTTGCAGGGTTTTAAAAATATATGGCATATGGGTATAAAAATGCTTTATAAAAATGATTGATCATGTAGAAAATATAGGATAGGAGCTTAGATTACCTTCAGCTTGGCTATGAACTTGATGACTTAGGCAAACACAGCAGTCTAAAAAAGGAAAGCACATAGGTTTGCACCCATCCCTTTTTTATGTGGATATTTCTGTAGTACTGGCTGTATCATGTTAGAAACATTCATGCTTGCACAGTGTAATTTGCATTTTGTGTGTTTGACAGCAAAGTAAACAGAATATGTCAGTTAACATCAGTAACAAGTCTTCCTTAGGATACTTTCTGAATCTATTTTGGGCTTTTGATTTCAACTAGGAATTTGAAAAAATATGCCTTTGGGTTTTAATTGTGGATAATTAGTTCACTCTCCTGAGATGCAGCAGAATCCTCAGCCCTTGAAAAATATTAAAATATTTTATTTGCATTGGTACAATTTCCATAGAAAAACTTGAACAAACTTTACCTATAACCCAGAGTTTAAAGTGCTTGCTTGAAAGGTTCTGACTTTTCAAGGGAAGTCATAGTTTGTAATTTTCTCTTGGATTGATAAAAGGAGAAATTAAACAGCTTTATAAAATTTGAAGATCTTACTGTCTAGATCCAAGACTTCAAAGGGCATAAAAGAAAATGACTAAGTCATACAGCTATGCTCATCAAAGCCATTGTACATTTATCTTTCAGGGTACCAACATGCCCAAAACATTTTAATTCAATTCTACTGAAATTATTTTTTTTAAGTCTTAGGCACATCTTCTGTACATTTTTTCCATGAGAGAAGGTTGACTGTATAGATGATATCCCTGCTGAATATTTTAATTGGAATTTTCAGTGTCATGATTTCAATTGGAATTTAAATGTCATGGTTTTATCATGGAATTGTAGAGCAGAAATCTAAGCAGAGATTAGTTTCCTTTGCACTGGTTTGATTACAGCCTGAATTTCTCTATTAACAATAACCGGCTAGAACAAGTAGTTTTAAAATTACTATTACCTGCTAGCTAAATGTGAAGTCAAGTAATTCAATGAGCTATTTAATTGCACATAAACTTATACAAGTAATGAGAGGACTGGAGAGAATTCTGGGAACAGAGAACATGAAAAATCGATAAGCAATCAAAATCTGAACCTTGAAAAACCACACTATATTGCATCACATCAAAGCTGTTTAATAAATAACTGACATTTAAATTAAAGCAGGCACATGTTACATCAATTATTCAGTTTGACATTCTTCAATATCATTACTGTTGTTACCGTCATAAGCTTTTTTACAAAAGAAAGTTGTGGTTCTTTATCAATGACATTAAAAATATATTTGTGTTTCTCATCATTAATGGCATTTTCACTGTTGTTCCCAACTATTTCAGTATTATCTAGTATTTAAATATGCTCTAGGCAACTGTAGATACTGGTGGAAAAGTGTCTTTCTTTCTTCATTCTAACTGCTCTGAAATCCAGGTAAAAAGCATATTATATGGCCAATTTAGGATATTTTTCTTCCAAGCTGAAAAAGCATTTCCTTTCTTCTTCTGCACTTTTTAAGGTACTGGGTATGTCCACTAGCTTATGATTTTTATACAATTTTTAATATACTGATTGAGAATGGAGGCTTGAGCTTTATTCCTAGGAAAACTAAAGCAAAACCAAGCAGAAAATTTAAACTAATTATCTACTAATATCTGTCTGTTTTCTCTACTTTGGTACTTATTGTCTGCTTTCCAGTGCTTAAAAAATTAATAAGAAATTGGAAACAAGGAACATTAAGGGTTGCATATGAGCATTATTACTTGCAGAAGGATTTCATTGGAGTAAACTAGAGATATAAATGAAAAATAGCACAAAAATTTATTTGATCTTTGATTCACAAAAAAATAATTTCTGCCACAGACTGAGGGTTTGTATGTTATTGTGGATGTCTTTTGTTTGATGTTTATCTTTTATTTGAACAGCTTGTAACAAAGCATGCATGTTTTTGTCTTGCTTTTTTCCCCCCTGTCATACCTTGTTTATACAAATGCAGCAGGAGATGAAGAAAACAAGCGTACTGGAGTTCAGGAGTCAGAGGTCGAGGCAGGTCTGTCTGACCACAAGTGCCTATCCCCTTTAGATATGTTTTCCCCTGAGTACATAGGGAAGCTTTCCCAGCCAGCCTGTAAATATGTTAAAAATCCAAAGAATATTTGTATCATTTTATAAACAAAAAACAGAAACAAATTAATTGTAGCACAGTTTATTTGCCAGTTCTAATGCTCAAAATAGTTCAATATGGAAAAAAGTTAACCAGCTATTTTACTCTTTTTATTCTTTTTTATGGAAATACTCAGTCATTTTACTCAAGTAATAGACTTGGCAGATCTGGGTGGGTACTTCTTAGATGTGGTACACTCTACTTTGCATTAATAATTTTTACAAGCAGGGAAGTAAATTCTTTTTTATCGTGAGACTTTTTTCCCTTTAGTTTGCGTAACCAGATTGATGCTGGACAAAAATAGTAGGCGACTGCATTACATGGAGATACTTTGACTAATTTGTATAATGTCCTTCATCCTGCTTGGAAGACAGTCCATTGGTTAGTGTGATGACAACTGATAGCTCACAATCAAATCAAATAGATGCAAATACTTTTTTCAACTCAAATACTATGTGATTAAAACATAAAACTTAAACTTCTAATTTCAGGAAACACCCCATACAGGTTCAAAGATATGCAGAGATCTAAAGATTTCTTTTCAATCATTTCTCTGTTCTTCAGTGTCTTTTTCAAAGGAAGAATCATAAATGCATGAGTTTGCATTTACACACCCTGTTAATAAGTTAAATTCTATTGTCCATAATTAATTAAGTTAATAATTGCCAAAAGTGGTGGAAGCATGGTGCAAAAAAAAAAAAAAAAAAAAAGATTAACTGAGCAAGAAACACATTTAGTACTATCTGGTAGGAAAAATTACTAGTATGCAAATGTATGCTTAAAATGCTAAATGCTGCTTGAAAGTGTAAGTACCTGCATCCTGTGCCCTGAATCCTATTCCCGTTGTTATTTAAGAGGAGAAAATATGGATTACTATTTTCTTCTATGAAAAGAAGTCAGGAATAATTACTATGGCAGGATTCATTGCTTGTTCAAAACTCTGGATGCTATAGTCATTTCATGATTTCAGAGGTGAAAAGAAGCTTTACTTTTTTTTAATTTTAGTTCTCACTTAGGCATCCAAAATGTTTTTTAGCATCTTTGCCTTCCCATTTTTTGTTATAATACAGTTTACTTTTTTATTGCTTTTGTTATGGTTCTGTCTCTGTGGTGTTCAGTGGAGTGTGTACTGTGTGCTCTTCACTCCGTGTGTTTTTTAGTAACTCCAATGTAGTGCATGGAGTTTTGCTCACATAGCTTGCAACACATTTGTGTCTGCTTATAGTTACATTGTTCATTGTAGTAGCTATTCCAATTGTTAATCATCATTGTCTGTTTTTAATGTTGTAAAGATTGTGAGGAAAAGCATCAAACCCCACCTGTTAATGGGCGAAAAGGCAAGTTGATTATGATATTGCTTTTGAATTCTGGGTGCTTGAGAAATTTTTTTATTTTTTTTTTTTGCTGCATGTGTGTGTTGCTTAGTTCTACTAGCTCAAAATTAGTAAGTTCATATATGTTCAATTTCAGTGTGCTGTTTTGCTTCTTGGGTATAATTATTTTCAACTGTGCTTTAAAAATATTCCTTGGACTCAAAAGGTCCAGATTTTTATATTTTTACAGCTAACTGTATTACTGAAGATATAGGTTACACTAGGCAGATATGTGATCCTGTTGGCTATGCAGAGCTAAGGGGGTAGTTTCTGTATTTCTTCTCATTTTGGAATTCCCAGTCTGCCTTGCTCTAAAAAGCCAAGTATGATTTGCAAGCACCTGCAAAATTGCATTGTCCTCCACTTTTTACCAGGTCTATATTCTTTTACATTGCTTGGCTATATATTTTACAAGCTTGGCACATTTTAATGTGACTAGCAAAATCTGATGATTTTAATTATCATACACTGGTAGAGAAAGGCTTACATGTTATTAGCAATCATTTCTATTGTCTAGTTTGTATTGTGTTTGATGTTCTCTTTCAAATGCTGTAGAAATAAGCTTAATTCAAAGTGCTTACATGGAGATTTAGGTTTCTTATCTAAATAATAGAAGAAGAAAGTTGCAGTGAATAACCACAGCTTACTTTGAAGTGTTATTCAAGTTCATGCTTCTAAATTGCTTTGATAATTTTGAAGAAATATGTTGCTACTTTCCCACATACTTCTAAGACCTTACTGCATTTAGACTTTGTGTCATTGATGTCTTCTGCTAGTGAGTGAAATATAAACTAGGTAGTGCCTTGGGTTTATTAAAATTTGGGTATTCACTCTTACAGTTCCATCTCTGCCAGGAGCATACATGGGGTATAGACCCAGCTACACTCTAATGGGCCATTCTTTGTTGTCTATTCCCTAAAACAGCTTAGCAGAGGTAATACAGCTATCAGGAAGAAGACATTCTGTTTTGCCTGTGCTAGTTCATTGTCTGGGAAGGAAATCCACACCATTTTTAAAACGTCTCTTATTATCAAGTGTAGACAAGACCAAATGATGTGTCTTTGTGCAGAAGGTGCCATGTCACCAGCCCATGACAGCAGTGCAAAGGGTGCTTGCTCTGGTGGCTCTGCCAGCACAGTCCTGAATGAATTCAAATGCTGGGAGTCTGCTGCTGTAAATGTAGTCCATGCTGCTTACCAGATTGTTCAGTGTCATACTTTTACAATCTAAATTCCAGTCATAGTAAATTTGGAGGCTTTTGCCACTGGCTTGACAAAGCTAGCAAAACAATAAACAGTGATTTAAATCAGGCTAAAATTGATTTTGTTCTTGGTTTATCTTCCACTTCTTCAACAAAACCAACATTTTATTCACTAATAGAACCTGAAAGATGTACTTTGCACAATAAACTAAATACTGTTAAGCCTCTATTTAAGGCAGTTTTTTTCATGTTTTTATTAAGTTCTCTAAGGTGTCCATTTTATGTTTAGAAATTTCTTCTACAGAGATCTTATACTCCAAAAGAATGATCAGTGCCTAATATTCAATTTCAAATATTTATTACCAAAAATGTTATCCCTTTCCAATCTTCCTCAGGTCTTTTGCATTTCTCTTTCATGCATTTTGTATGGCATCTTTTGATCCTTTGAGTTTGTGAGAAAAGTATCCAGGTAATTCTGCCTGTTACTGTCTTAATTTAGGGTGCATAAAAGATGATGCAGAGTTACCAAAGCAAAATTTTAAGTGTTTCATATTCCCTCAGCTTTTAGATTATTTCACTGGATTAGACCAAAGCTTTGTCTATATTATGGGAATCAGGAATGCTTTCCAGTTCTCATCTCCCAGACTGAGTAGTGTCTCGAACATACTTGTGTCTTGAGTTTATATAAAGACATTAGCTAAGTCTCTGAGTCCTGCCCCTCCTCTGCACTCTGATTTCCACACGCATGGGAGCCCCACCACTCTGTGAGCAGCCTGGATGCCTGACGCAATAGATCTGAAAGTATGCTGTATTCCGTATTTGTTGCACAGTTTAGACACAATCTAAGGAATTTAGGTGACTGAAGGGCAAATGAGGCAGAATAAAAAGACTCCAGTCAAAGAAGTGATCGTAGATGGACCTGTTTAACTGACTTGTAGAAGCAGTGTTCAAATGCAGTTTTTTGAAAAACAAGCATGTTCCTGTCATGCCAGAGGGCACTGTCATACTGATGGCTGACCTGAGCATCTTCCATCTAAAACCATTTGGATTTGTGGAAATGGGGCCTACACTGTGCCTGAACTACTGAACATGACTGCTGTGAGTCTCCTATGTGCTGTCTCTTCCTCTGGCTCATTGACTCTAGACCTCACTAAGAGACCACAACGGCTACTGAATTTTACATGAGAAGTGATACTGAATGTGTTCTATGTGTGCTGTGAGAATACTTAACATATTCCTATGTGTTATGAGTGCATAGAGAAATACTACGTTTTAAATTCTAGTTTAAGCAAAGTAAGGTTTAAATAAAGTATAGGCCTGTTCAGATTATGCTTGTTGTAGGCAGGCACATAACTGCAATCTGCATGCTGGAAAAAGAGTGAAATTTAAAAAAACCACAACACAACATCACAGACTAGTAAAAGTAAAGTACCAATAAGATGGTCCACACTGAAGAACCTACATTCTGTTGAAATTCCTTATGACATAGGTGGCTATTTTACAAATTTAACTCTAAAACTACCAGGGAGATATTACAGATGAGGAAGAGTCTAGCTGCTAACTTGTCCATAAATACCTTCAAATTTAACTTATAAAAAATCTGAGTTTGCATCTTTCAAAACTACATCACAATACCACACAGCATTTCTAAGACTGGTATGTGGCAATGGGATGTCATTTTGTCTGCTAGTCCAACACAGTTTGTCTGGTTACTAATCTAAGATTTCAGAAGTAATATAGAAAAATAAAACAGACATTTTGGTGCAGACAGCATTTGCACTTAAAGATGCATGTTAAATTTTGCATGTAAATTTGAGTGTAAAATTGAACAATAACAAAACTTTTATGTTATTAAATAGTAGTACTTGATATTCAGAAAAACCTAGAGCTTTCTGAAGAAACAAATCTATATTTTTTCATCTTTGTGTAAGCCATTTATTGTATTTTCTTTCTTGGTTGGTATTAGTGCTTAAAACTACTAGCTTAGTTTCAGAACCATTTTGTGAACATAATGATTTTTTTAACATCTTAGAATTGTACCGTAAGCTCCAATCTTAGCTGCATTTTAAAAGGATAGAGCACCTGTGATTGCTTGCAGAGCTTTTTTGCATGTGTTTGTGTGTTAGTGAGAGATGTATAATCATATGGTAAAAAATTGTCTTTCTGCTTGCTATAAGATTTCGCCTTTTCCAATAAATATAAAAATAACATGGAAAAAAATTCCGAAACCCTATATCAAGCTAAACCTTACCTTCTGCATTCTACAGAGTAAATTTGTAGGCTGTTCACATTTCCTTGCATGCACAGAGTATTCCCTGACACCCAGGAAATGGAAATGCAAATTGAGGAGACACTATGGAAGAGAGGCATAGAGCAGAAGCTTGTACTTTGCTCCACATTTATTTTGGACATAACTTGTAATTTTCTTTGTTTGAATTAATTATTCATTAAATTCTGGAGATATTTTGATTTTTCTTGTGTTTACCTATCACAGCAATATGAGGGTAGCCATACCAGCCCTGACTAAAAATCCATCCAGTCCAGTGTCTGATCTTCAGTAGGCCAGACATGGATGCTGGGGGAAAGGGATGTAAGTAGGACGAGTGTGTAGTTAGCTTATCCAGGATACTGCATCCCCAGGCTCCCAGGACTTGTGCCTCAGCAATCTACATAAACAGCAATGGTGTCTTTGCAGGGTGTCTTCGTCTCCCTCATAGGTTTTCTGCACTGTTTCTTCCTTCTTAAATCAGTCCTGCCAAAACAAACCCGAGGTGCTTTATCTAAACGAGTGCCTTGGGAGTGCTGTTCTTCCCAGATGTCCCAAGGGTGTGGATAAGGGCCCTGCTCTGCCACACCCAACACAGCCGGGAGTGTTTTCAGGCACATAACCAGAAGAGGGAGCAAAACTGCCGCATTTTAAAAACATGAAAAAACGTGAAACAAACAAGCAAATCCTTCCCATGCTCCAAATGGTACTGGAAAAAAAGCCTTGATAGTCGCTTACACATAATATCTTTACTTGGTGTTTTTTAAATATACTTTACTAAATAGTAATGTACACACGTCTACTGTATCATTAACTGACTGTCTTTTCTCCTCAGCCATTTGGAGTATTAAATTTTTTTCTCATGTTTCTTTATGTTTTCCAACTCTATTATAGTTATAAAAGTAGCAACGTGATACTCTGATTTTTAGCTAAAGGTAGGCTATGACTTAACTGACTGCTATTTCAACAAGTACTCTCTGAGAGTTTATCTCCAATTTTTCATGAAAATAAGCAATAGAAGATTACAACCAATTTATTCCCCATGTAGAGGAATCCACTAGTAAAACATTTAAAATATAAATTTAAAATAGAATTGAATGAATTTGAAGGTACAGCATATGATGAGAAGAGGTTGCTACTGGACTAGACTTATGTGATTTACAGCTAGAAATAATTAATATAGCCTAGGAGCCAACTTGAAGAAAACGTTTGTGGATTGAGGAAAAACCTACAGTGCACTATCGTATTTTAATACTAATAACAATAATATGAAATTTAGATATGTTGCAGTACATTATATTGCTTACCTGATGACTTACATTAAAGTTCTTTTCATGTATTCTGACTGCAGCCTCAGGAAATGAAGCTCAGGGTTTAGGGTTTTGGGGGGGTTACTTGTTTTTTCTTTTATTTGCAGAATGTGTATGTAGTTCAGTAAGGAAGATGAAATCAAAACAATAAATAATTAAGATACATCAGAAATTTTATTGGAATGCTGTACTCATTAAAAACTGTGATATAAGCCATTTATGAACAATTTATTTATTTTAAAACCTTATAACATTTTTTAGCATTCATTTGTTGATTTGGCACTAATTTGCAAACAATTTTCTTGTGAAGGGCCTATATGTGTGTGTGTGTCTGTCTGCCTTTATATTATCCACATTTTGATAGCATTCAGCGCAAAGTTCTAAGAAGCATTTGAGATTTTGAAGGAAAGACAGATCATGTCTCACATAAATACTTTGATCTCTAAGGTACAGAAACATTCTGAAAAATATTCTTCTGGTGTATGGAGAAAAAAATGTAGATCAACTGTTACTGTGACAAAAGAGGAAGCTTAAATATTATGTCCTTGGGTTGGCTGTGGAATGTTACCTGGGGAGGGAGGAGGTCTTGCTCTGTATTTGTCAGAAAAAGTCTATGTATGATCTTACTTTTTTCTGGGTTATTGGATGAGTCAAGTTGCTGTTATATCAGGGTAGGGAAGCATCAACACTGTTTTAATGAGGCACCTGAAGGTTTCACTGGTGTAGGAACATCAGCAATCTGACATAAAATCTTGATTGCTGACTGTGTCACTTCGAGTTGGCCATGATGTCTTTAGCAGCATGCTGGTGGTGCAAGGTGGGACTGGATTAATTCCAGATAAAATTTAGTATATTTGGGATGAATCATACATCATGATTTGAAGCCATTTGCTTTCCCCTAGCAGAGGTTTGACATAGCTGAGAATATTTCTCTCTGTGTGAACTCTGAAGACTGATGTCTCTTTAATTTTCTTAGGGACTTTGTCTTGTAAAGTAATAATTGTATGCCATGAATTTAGCCTTAATTAATTCTTCTTCTTGTATTCTTAATGCATGAGTTAGAGATCTTGAGTGTCTGATTCAAAACAGTTTCTCAGCTTTTGATAGTTTATCCCACAGTTTTAATGACTTCTTATTGTGCTGCTTTGGTTTAAGAAGCACTAGCCAAATCCACTTTTGACTTATTTTTACAGTAGTTGTCACCATATATTATTAATAACGTAATTTTTTTCTGAGCATTAATCATATAAAATTAAAAATAGAAAGAAGTTCTGAGTACTTTTCATTTTCAGGAAAAAAGATTATTAAATTAAGTATGTCCTAATGGAAAAGTGAAGACTTTATGATAACCTAATCAAAAGTCTAAAACTATAAATGCACTGATAAAAATTGGTTCCCAGAAATTTTAGGTGCTGAAAAGAAGATAAGTGCTGAAGTGGATTTAAATAAAAAAGGACACATCCAGTAAAAGGGAAAATGTACAAAAATGTTTCAGATAAAGGGTAGTTGACGCCCAGGGTCAGGTGCAACAACTCAATCTAATGAAACAACTGCATGTAAAGGTTGTACATTTCATATTGATGGGAAAAATCTGCATCGGGGCACCTGTCAAATCCTTCTAGCCATAAAGGTTCATCAGCTGATTAATATATTCTGACTCAAGAGTCCCAAATTTTATGTAATCTATGTAAGGTGATTTGGTATAAATATTCAATAATATTTGTTATTAAGACAAAGCTGATTATCACAACAGAAGACAGGATGAAATTCATGTTATGGGAAATGAGAGGGATAATAAGAGAGTGATGAATTAGAAAACTGTATGGTTTCTTTCCAAGTATTTACTATTTGACCAAAGTTCTTTGGTTAAAACAAGGGAAAAGTTGGTGGCGCTTTGCCTTGGGGAAGAGATTTTGGAGACTACATTGTGTAAAGTACATTATAGTAACTAAACTTATTTATCTAACCAGAGAATATACTGGCAACTCTGACATTTTGGCACTGACTAATTATCAACATCTCATGCTAGTTCCCAAACAGAAAGCTCTCCTTTAAGCTCTCATTAAAACCCATTTTTTTTTCTTTATAAAACACAGAGATGGAAATGAAATTAGAAAATGATGAAGAAAAGGTCAAATGTTTGGTTAAATCCAATGGATATATCTATTTTTATTTCTCAGTTGAAGTAATTACCATTATTAGTAAAACTCTTGCAATGTTCTAGAAGTCAGTGAAACTTTTCGCTTGATCTGGAGTACTGCCAAACCACACATACTCAATCTAAACATTGTACTTAACTGCTGATAAAACTAAATAGCCATTTGAATTTAATGCTGATATGCCATAAAAATAACTGAAGCTATAGAAAAGAGGTCATTGGAACCTTTTCTGAAAATGTTTGCATGCTCATGCTATCATTTTCCTTAAAAACATAGTAGCCTGTCTTGCTTTTTATATTTTCCCTTTTCAAGGTTAACATGCAGCAAAACTATTTATTAAAAGAGTTATAATTTTACTTGATTTTTATTTCCTCACTCTTGTCAATTCAAGTGTTATTACAGAGTCTTACTAAGTAGGTTAATTATTTTCTAGATACTTAGTTCTCAAAGAATTATCAAGGCTTAGTAAAGCTTTTCTTTTGATAGGGAACTTTGCTATAATAAGTGATTTTGGTGACTGAGCCAACTACAGTTTTTAGGTTCAGAACTAAATCAGCAGTTCTGAAAAAGACTCTGACCTAGAGTCAGAGAGAGACAGTCTTCTAAAATTTGCATAAAACTAGCATGGAAATCACTGGTCTTTACCTGGTATTCTTCAGTATTTAGATTATTTGTTATATATCGTGAAAAATTCCTGTGTTTTCGATTACTGAATGCCTACTTTTTATCTTATTCTAAGTATCATCTCTACTATTTGGCCTAAATTACAGTTAATGGTATTTTTTTCCTAGCAGGCACTACTCAAATTCAAAAATAGTTTTACTAAGGTCATTGAATTTTTTTATTTGCTAGTTTAGAAGACACTTCTGGACTCATTTGAGAAAAAGAGAGGATAAATTACATCAGTAGATTTTTTATTGCGAACTGTACATTCATCGAGAAAAAGAAAGAATCACATTTTTGCTTGGAAGAATCATAATAAGATTTTATTTCCATGGTTTGAAAATGGAATGTTCCATTTGGAATTTCTCATTTAGTACTTACTACACATAGTACTTCAAAGATGGTAGAGTCTCTTTCAACATGCATATATGTGGTGTCATGAAATCATTATAGTAACAATTTTATTGATGCACTACTTAAAACCTACATTTCCATTAGTTTTACAAATCAAGGCAGCCTTTTATAGGACAGCAGCCTGTCATGGACCAACAACAGCCACAGCGAAGAAGGCTGCAGGATGCCTGCAGATAACACTTTCACATGTTTACATTTTGAGTGTTGGATATCCATCAGTCTTCTTTAAAAAGGAAAATAATAATAAAAAGTCATAGGTTAAAATCACTTTATGCAATTTTTTTTAATTGATAAGATTAAAAATGTTTTCTGTATGTATCATATTATTCTCCATCACTGGCTCTTTCTGACCATAAAAGTGATAACATCTGTGGGCAATGGTGGTGAGGAACTTCGCACTTCACAGGATCAGCAAAATAAGCAGATTCTTAACACCCCAAAGCAAAAATGGAGTTTAGAGTATTGAATCTGTCGTATTAATTGGTGTAGATTTGGTTTTGGCATGAGATTCCAAAAGGTTTTAAACTGATAATATTCATGCTGACTACCTACTTTGTCAGAAGATAGAGAATTAAAGTGTAAAAAAAAATATTTGACAACCTCAGACTAATGTCTTGCAAGTCTAGAGAATGTAGTTTTGTGGAGCAGTGTACATGTTTCTATCTATAGCTCTTTTCCCAAGCAGTTAGATCAGAAATGCCAATTTCAGGTACAGGATCCATAATTGGTGTGAGAGTTCTTATTGAATAGTTTAATCTGCCCAAATTAAAATCTGACTTTAAATCAAATTGCAGATTTTAAAAGTAAATCTGACAGTTTTGGCTTAAGAATTAATTGTTTAAAAACTTTTTCAACTTAATGTAAGCAGGCATGGTTGCTTGTTTAGGGTTTGGGGGTTTTTTTGTTCTTTTGTTTTGTTTGGTTGGTTATTTTATTAATTTTACCTTTGCAAAGACTTTTTTACCAATACATTTTTAACTTCCTTTGTAATTTACAGAAACACAAAGATAATGTAAGAAGCTATAGAATGTAGAGCATTAACTTTTAAAAATGGACCAAATTATTGTGTAAACAAGCCCCTGTTTTTTATACCAATTGTTAAATATTAAAGACAGCAGAATATTTGACAAGTTACATAGATGCTAACTTTTGGATAAGATGTTCTTTTCCAGAATGTTTAAGATGTGTGCTATTTCTCTTCACCACAGGCCTCTAAAAACTAATCTAAATTTTAATGTTAATGATTACACATTTGTTTAGATCAAGTTGTCCCAAATGATATTAGCTGTCTTATAATGTAAGCCACATAATATTTCTGATTTTTTTTTTTTGGTTTATGCTAGAAGTTACATGGGAGGACCAGCAGAAAAAGGTGAATGGTACAATAACTGATGACAAACCATTGCCGAAAAAGAAACACCATTCTGAGACAGGTTTGTCAGGGTTTGGAAAACCACATGAAAGCATGAGACTATAAAACCACATTTCATGCTTTTGTAATGCGTGTGTGCTTTATGTATCTTATTTTTTTCACTTTGGTGTGAAATTTTTAGTATGTAGAGACTATTTAGATTACATAGTTCTGTTTTAGAATAGCCAAAATAGATCTGCTTTTGTAAACAATTGTGTTAGAATGCACATGCATTAGAAAAGAAGCATTCTGGCACAATATTAGACATAGTTTGCTTTTTAGTTTTGAATTTTGTTATGACTTGATAACATAATTTGTGCAAGCCTCAGGAATCCAAGTATGAGCTATGCTGATTCTAATTTAGTTGACCAAACCAAGGTATCTACTGCATGTATGGTGGGAAAATCATCTTCTGCAGAGTTGAATCTGAAACATTCTTTCACCATCACACATGGCAGAAATAACATTCCAATGTAATTATTTTATACAAACTGCAGTTTATATCTTCATATGTCTGGAGTTCTCAAATCTAAAAAACCTCTTCTTTCCTCCTTCTGCACATGAATGGATTTCTCCTGAAACTAAAAACTATCATAAGCTTGCTTTCACCCCAAATGTCAAGTTCAATTATTCAGCCATCTTTGTTCCTACAAATGCATAGCAATAAAAAGTAAACCTAATAATAATAATGATGATTGGTAATAATAGTATTGTTCTGTCTTCAGAATCAGAGAATAAAAGGTCCTAATCACATTAATTTATGCAATTGCAAAGGGCAAGCACACTGTAAGGAGTAGAGAAGGTAGGGAGTGGAGGGAAAGGGAAGGGAAAGGAACAGGAGAAGGGTAAGGAATCTTTATATTGCAGGTTTCATCCTATATTTAAAGGTAGATCCACATCTACTCAAGTGAATGGGGATTTTTCAGTTCCAGGAATACCTAGGTTCAGTTTTGTTTTGCAAATAACTCTCTATTGGGCATATTAGTTGTCTCACTCTAATAGCAACACTTCTCCCCATCACACAAAGTTTACAAGATTGGCCAGCTGTGTCACCTCCTAAATTAATACTGTCATATCACTTTTAGGCTCATATACAGAATAATAGAAATCCTGATAATATTCAAGTTTTTTGCTGAAGCTCAATTACTGTACATCCAAAAGTGCAAGACTCAGAACTGAAGAAGCCCAACAAAATCTGGCTTGATTCTAACCTAGGAATTGGGCAACCTAGCTATAAAAGGCCAGATGTGCACTTGCATTTCCTCTTCCCTGACTTTTGGAAGAAGAAGTTACAGGTCATAAGAGTCAGGATCAGAATGTGATATGTCTTCTTTTCCAGCTGTTTTAACTATTGCATGACAAATTCAAAATACAATGTCTACACATCTGCACAGTTGTCTTTCCAGGGAAAGTTCAGCAGAATAATTCCTCTGCCCAGACTTTTCCCTTACACAGTAGCTAAGTAGGAACATTATCTCCATCTCCCAGCTGAGGTGGGCTTAGGACTGGGTTCTAGACAGATAATTTATTTATAGTTATTAGCTGTACTTGTTTAGGGTCACCTTCTCAATTTTTTAGAAAGAGGAGACATATTTTGTTAGATGGCTGCTCTTAGGGCATTCTAGATTTTGGAACATGAGTGAAATCTTACAATTTAAAGACAAAAACAGGCAGAATAATAGAAATCAGAATAAAATGTGGACATTAAACTTTTCACTTTTGAAGTGTCTCACTTTTGAAGAAATACAAACAATATTTGTCTGATTTTTATCTATTTTTCTGTCTGGAACAAAACACCGTTCTCCAGCACTTGCAGGGAATACGCTGAATTGGTTTGGAAAGCCACAGGCTCAATTGTCAAAGTCTAGAATGGATACAAAGTTGAGTAAAAGTTGTGTTCTTTACAGTCCTAAGTCTTTCTGTGAGGGCTGATGCTTGATAAGAGCATAACTTCTGTTTTGATTTATGTTATCAGTAATCTGTTAAACTTCTGCAGGTGATGATGATAGACGAGGCAGAAACATCTGAGGTGGCTCTGAACCCTCTGCGATGGGCATCAAATGGCACATACCTGTATTCCTCAGATGCTTTTCCAAACTGACTCTGTGTCAAAAAGCCCTAGACACTTAAGTGGTAGGAGTCAAGGAGTAATCAATGCAATTTCCAAGGCTGGCATAATCTTCTTTGTGTGGCACTCTGTTGTTCCCTATAGACATCCCTGTATCATTCCAAACAGTTACTTTTCAAGCACAGTAGTCAGGACATCTAGAAGAAAGTGCCATAGCACTGTGCTCACATCTGGATGTTGAGCTATATTGTATCTATGACCATGATCTAATGGTGAAGCAGCCTGACAGAATCTACCTCAGGAAGCTTCAAATTCCTTGAACTTTTCCAATATGGGATTTACCCTCTGCACAGGACTGCACTTTCTTTCATTTGGGAATGCTTTCAGTGCTCTGTCTGCACAAAAACAGTGAAGTCCCTGTCTGGAGATGGTACAAACAAGGCAAGGAGGAATAGGAACGCCTCATATTGTTGTTCCCCTGTTTTGATTGCCTTTTCATCTGTTGAGGAGTTTTCTGATATTATGAAACCTTATACTGTCTTTCAGTGCAGTTTGTTGGTGAAGAATTTAACCTAACCAGTCCCATGGAAATAGTCATGGCGGTATTACAGCTAAGAAAATCTATGAGAACAAATAGACATTGATTACATAAGTACCATGAGTGAAGAACTAAGATCTGTGAGCAAATTGTAGAGAAAAAAATAAATAGATAATAAAAATAATTTCAAAACCCAGAAAAATACCAGTAATACTGTATCCTGTAAAACATTAATATTCAAGAAATATGCATGACTAGAAATAGGATTAGCGAATTACTTGGAAGACAACTTAAGTAGCAACGTGGTTCTTATGTTTCAGACTTTTCAATAGAAGATGCTGATAAAATTTCTCTTTGTGAATATCAGGAATCAACTCTTTTTTTTTAACAGTATCTTTAATCTCTAAGCTTGATGCAACTTGCAGAATTAGTGTCATGTACATTTCAAAGGGTCAGTTGTATTTATGCAAAGATTTTTAAGGATTGGAAGGGTAAAACTGCAGAATCATAGGTAAGCATGGCATGGCATAAAAATTTAAGCCATATTTTGAATCTGTGACCTTCTTTTAGCTGATATCAGCACTCTGTCAGAGAATATTGCATTCTTAGGACACCACTAAATCAAAGAGCATGAGAAACATTTGTCTGTTCGTACCTAAGACTATTAAGTGCTTTCAGCATTCTCCCCTGCCTCTGAGCTGTAATGGACGATATTTGAAAGAAGTGAATAAAGCTCTAGTCCTCTGATTAGATTTAATTTGTTGGTGAAAAGCAAAAAAAAGTACAGCACGCAAACAATTTCACATGGTTTTGCATTTTTTTATGTGACGACTTAAGAAGTTGGAAAAGAAGGTTATGCGTAGAGAATGTGTCCTGTACTGACACACATAAGGTTAGACAGGTTACTGTTTTTCTTAAAAAGCAGTTATTTTCATCAGTATCATCGCTAGTCTCTCTTGAACCCATCAAGGTAACTAAAAGGGAAAAATCACATAGTTTAGGGTGCCATGGCAGTGATACTCATTTCTGTTCCCTGTCAATTGTTTTTCAAGTGTTCAATCTCATTATAGAAAATATTGGAAGCTGAATAGAGTTTTGCAAACTGTGTCTCCATCCAGAGATATCAAGGCAGAATCTGCCTTTATAAGATAGCAAAGAAAACACAATTGGCTTTCTCCTGTTTTTGCTAGAGAGGGGCAATAGGTCTGATGGCTGTTACCTGGAAACTGTTCTGTGATGGTTTCATTACCACTGGCTCTTGAGAACATTGCAGTGTCATCAAATATCCAACCTTTGCCACAGAAACTTTTGATTTCCAAGTAGGAGTTGAAGAAGAGAACTGTGGGAAAGTGCTAGCATATGATGGAACAAAAGGACATAGGATAGTTAAAATGGATTTATACATCTCAGAATGGAATAAAGTAAAAATTGAGTGTCCTTGTAATTATTTTGGGAAAGACATATTCTTGTACTATGGAAGTAAAACAAAGTTTTAGTAAAATCATGGCAATGGTAGGTTAAACACATCAGAAAATATAAAGGCAATGTGTGCTTACAAATGTTAAGCAGTTAGATGGATAGATTTGCTTTCAGTTTAAAAGGATACATGCTTATTTTTATCTGTGGAATATTTACATGTCTCTCCTGGGTAGAATTATGTCTTGACTGTACATAGACACTTTCAGAAATAATTCTAATGTAATGTAAACTAATTGTAGTTTATCTATTGCCACGAATTCAGTTGTAGTGTGAAAACAGTAGTCAAAAATAATTCAAAATGAAGCTGTGTTTATTGTAAAAGGTTTATAGTCAGAATTGAAAGTATGAGAGATTGAAAATTATGAAAAGGGAGATATGGCTAGAAATGGGTTGGGAAAGGCAAAGTAATTATAGGACAGAGAGAGAGAGGTTAATGGTCTTTTCAGGATTCGTAATATTTCCAATTCAATGTGTAACTATAGTTCGTTAATATTTTGAAGAATTTCTATTTTATCTTTTTCCCCTCTACATAATTACCATGTGAACTTTATTCAGAGAAGCAAAATAATAAAAGACGTGTCTGGGTTCTTCATTTAGTTTATCTGTTGAGACTTATGAAAAAGTCGTGCAGTCTACATGGCTTAATTTGATTTAGAGAGTTTATGATACTGAGAATATTTATAATTTCTTCTTCTGTTATTTTCTACCTTCTTCTCTAATATCCTTATCTTTTGATAAGGGTAAGATTTTTCATACTGTCTTTAGCATTTTTTTTACACCGTGTATATTACATATAGTCTATATTATATAACTGCAGAATTAAATGAATTGCTTTAGTCTTTTCTGTATTTTCTTTGCTATATTTTTGAATAAAAATGTCAGCATACATCCAGTATACAGCTGCGATTTTGTGTGTACGGGTTTATGTTTTAAGGTAAAGAACTACTTTAACTAAGAGGGAGCTACCTCATTAAAAAAATCAGAAGTGTGTGACAGGCTCTGTATCTAGTTGTGGCTTGATGCTTTTGAAGAGTACTAAGGAATACTGATTCTGCTCACATCTCAATATAATAAAATAGCCATTCCATCTAAATCTTCTGCTAACAAATATTTGTGGTTTTAACTTTTCTATCTACTGTTCTATATCTGTATCCTTAGCATTGCAGAGTTTTAATAGTGTCAGGCTACATCTTTCCTGAGAGTTAAATGTATTGTATCATTCTTCAGGTCTAATCACATCCAGACTAATGACATATATTTATGGAACATACAGGGTTTATGGAGCATTTCCATCTGAGAGTCCCTTCCATGTTTTAAGATTATGCTTATTTGATTGTGCTATTACATATCTTATTTTGTAAAGAGTGTCCAGAAATGAGACTTTTCAAATCTGAGATCATATTTGCAGTGAAAGATCTTTGGTTCTTAGGAAAAGATAAAACTGAAATTAAGAAAACTCTTGGGGGGGGGGGGAAAAGTATAATTACCTTAAATCTCTCTGTCCTCTGCTGCTTTAAGAATTTTAGTAGGGCGTGTCTGCCATGTAAAGTTTTTTTGAACACTGAGTTCCTAAATACTTCTCTTATTTGGGTGACTTTATTTACAATGAACAGTTCTGTACCAAAGCATGATGGGAGATGGTGCTTCTCTTGTGGGGGGCGGGGAGGTTCAGATATAAAGTTTTTGTTACTTTTTATGTTTATATGTTGAGATCTCCATTCATTTCTATATCTGTATATAATAGCTTTACACATACTATGCTCATACATTGAGATGAACTATTGATGCAAATAAATGCTAGTTCTACAACAAAGCAATAACACTACAAATGAAGACTGCCTTCTAACATGATGTAAATTTAATAGAATTGGCAACATTGTTTTATTCTTGCATTTAAATGTATTTCTAAAAAAATATCTATTTTGTAGATTAAAAGCCACAGAAACAGAGAATTTTCAAACTGTTGTTTGGGATTTATGGCATAGCTCCTTAATCAGGAGAAAATTGTGGTATTGTGTTTAAAATAATCAGTCTATTAGTACTTATTTCTTATCATCATTAATTGAAAGAAGTTGGTGTATTACCATGCCACATGAATAAATACAAAAAACATTATTATCCATTTATCTCAGCAGATGAGGTATCAGTTGATCAGGTATTCACAGTGAGAAGGCAGCTATTATAATTTTTCCCCCTCTGGCTTCTATTAGAATGATTCTTCTAGTGTGTTTGATAAGTAAAAACTTAAAACTGAAAAATATTTGTAATTAAGAATGATTTTTGATTGCCACTTTGATATGTAAATAATTTTTCCATAACAAATACTTTGCATGAGGAGTTTTAAAAATGCTATTTTTTAAAAGTATTGGTACTTGTGACTGATATGCATGCAAATACAGGCCATTTGATTTTAAAATATTCAAAGAGAACTTCCTTGCTATTCAGTTGTGTCTGTCTGACATTACTGGAATACCTTGCATTATCATGCCAGCCATATTCCAAGTTTGGAAATAATGTGATTCAATATTTGAAAATGTATAGGGAAGGATTTATATTACCGCAGTATATGTCTCAAATCTGCTCATTCTTATGGATATTAAAAATAATAAATGAAAGATAATGGGGTCATGATAACGACTTTCTAATAACTGGTTTTGCTATAGTAGGAGTGCTCACTTCAGGGATATACATATGTAATATAAAACATTTTCAGAACATTTTGGATACTTTTAGCTGTGTTTTGGTGGTGCTAATAATGATTTATTTATTCATTTATTAGTTACAGCAATTATAGCTATACTATATTCATATGAGCTGTAATATACCATGGAGAATTAGATCTTTCTATATGCTTATTTGTATTTCTTCCAATTCTTTGTACTTGCCAGATAAAAAATACTTATACATTATTGATTTTTTAACATACAAAGACAGCAACCTTTGTCAAAACTGACAGCTGCTATGCTTTCACACTACGAATCTCATATATAGCACTAATGTGTGTTCATTCTGTAAGCAAATTTAATTGCCTAAAAATGCATTCCAGTTATGCATGTTTCAAGATGCTTGTTTTTACACCACTTTTGATACAGTCTTGGCATTTGATAGTAGATGAAAATATAATCGACCAGCTATGACATAAAATTGTTTAAGAATAGAGCACAATAGTTATCAGATAAACTTTTGTGTTGTCTTTAATTTTGTTTTATTGATTTATGTTGCTTATTCTAATTTTGCATTTTTTCAGTGGTATTTTGATATTGACTGTAAAATGCTGCTAAAATTACAGACAATTTTGTGGTGTGTAAAAATTCCTGGACTTCTTTACTTAGCATCCTCAGTTATGATTTCTGAGCAGTGTTTTGTGACTCTAACAAGTTGCATGTTGAAATTAGACCAAGTTTATGTATTTTTTTTTTCTATTTCTGATGATTTTTGGAAGAAAGCATTGGTTCTGCTAGTAACAGTGACTTGACAGTTCTTTGTAATTATTATTACTTTTCAAGATGAGCTCGTCCCATTCTTCTACTACAAATAGATTTTCAGTACAGAGTATGGCACTGTCCCTCAGATGTTTTCCATGTCTGAAATGGCAGCGTGCTTTTGAATGTGAAATAATAAAAGTAACTAATGAGATAGTTGCTTTGGCATTTAACTTGCATGCATTTGTAGTAACTTAGACTTCTGTGAGATAAGAGCAACATTTGTTCTGAAAAAGTATCCTGAATTGACCATTCTGCATTTTGGTCTTGGTAATTTTGCCCTTGGCAGAGTGTTACAATAATGCAGTCCTTTCCAGAGTGTGTTATGTGGATTCTGAAATGTATGAGCTTGTACATACATTTGAAAAAAAATCTATTTTCTGTTTTGGATATTTGAAGTTTGGTTCAGCATAAATTAAAATAATTTAATAATTGAAAAATCTAATATTAAAAGACCCATTGGTGACATTAAACTGAATGTTCAATACTTGAAAGAGAAAAATAATACTTACATTCAAATAGATAACATTCAAAAAATTTGAACAGTTATGAACAAAAGTATTTATGCTAGCTAACATACCTTTTACTATCCAGCTTTTTCTTCAGCATCATTGCAAGGATTGACTTTGCTGTCAGTTATAACTTTTATTATTTCCTCAGCTCCTATACTAACTCTGTCTTTACTGTTCTTTTCCAACAACAGTAGTTTAACCACTTCTTTCTCAGCTTTCTTTTTTCTTCTAGTGTCTTTTATTTTTTTCTTCACTTACTAACTCTGCTCTGCAGACTTCTCTCTAAAACAATTTTTGGCCCTTTCCCTCAGTGTCAGTTTTAACCTTCTGAATACATCCTCTCACGCCCATCTCCTTTGTCTATGTCTGTACATTACACGATGTGATCACAGAAGAAGCGGAATCATCAAGGAGAACAAACTCAGGTCTGTCTCTTCTACTGCTTTTCTCTGTGTTATTTTTTTTCATTTTACCTTTTCTATAGATTTTATCACAGCTCACCTCACATACTTTTTCCTCTCTTCCCCCTCAATAAATTGGCAAAATATTGTCAAGGTGCAAGAATTTAAGTTTAAGACGCTTATGTAAATTTTATTACTGATAAACTATGTACTCTATAAAAAGTGATGAAAGGTAACTGATGACAGGTACGCTACACCTTAAGACTTTAAACTGATTTGATTTCTATCATATCAGTTCTTTCCCATCTCAAATTACCTGTAAATTAGCCTTTAAACTTCCAACTGGCACAATTGTGAAAACAATCTAGAATTTGTTTCATCTTTGCATTTGAAAACTGCTATGAAAACTGCTACAAAAACTGTGGAAACTCTTATGTAACTAGTTATTTTTGACCCTGGTAGGATAATTTCAATACCGAATAATTTCAGTAAGTTAAATCTCATGCATTAGAATTTCAAACTTAGTGTTTTTAATAAAACTTGTTTCGATTATAAGCAGTGTTGTTAGTGAGACAAAGCTCCTTTCTCATGCCAGAAAGGGTAAAACATAAGATTATGATAGTATGAGAGCAAGAGGTCAGAACACTGAAGGAGTTCTAACTTAGCTGTATTGTTTATGAGGCTTTTATATCATATTATGTATTATTTATGGTTTCTTCTTTCATAACAAATTTTAATCTGCCATTTTATTGAATTTTCCATGTACTTTATATTACTGGCAGAGAACTAACATCTATCAAGGCATCCTAGCTCTGAAAATGCAGTATTTGTTCACACTTCCCTGCTTGTTCAGTTGTGGTATGTAGAACAATGAAATTCCCCATATTTAAGTTAATTAAATTCACCTATAAAATTAAAATTTTACAATTATTGTGTAAAAGCTTTAATTAATTTCCTGTGCCACTGCTATTACCCCAACAAATTAGAGAAGCCACTTGCATACCATTTAGGTTAGAAAACCTGGAGAAGTTCTGGGGTACATTGACTTGTCAATTAAACTTAGGTAATTTAGTGAAATATTTTTCTTTTTTTTCTCTATTATGACTGGCTCCTTCAGAGCTCAGTTTTACCTTTTGTACTACTCTTGTCCTAATTAGAGTCATAGATTATTTTTACAGAATTTTGCAGATGTTATTTGCTGTGGTTTTCATGTTTTACAAATCTCAAGATAGAAATCATTAAAATTATAGGGTAAAAAAAGTTGAGTATGGATAGAGAAGACAACTGGCAGTGTTTTCTGAATTCCCTCTTTTGTAAATCACCACTATTAGGAACTAATAAATTATGCTGTAGAAAGACTGAATTTACTTACCTTGTGCTTATGATTCATTCCCAGTCCCTATGCAGTGATTCTGAATCTTTTTTTAGTACAAAAATGAAATTAGATGATTTGGTGACCCATATCCTATCTGTTCATAATAAAAGGAAAGGAAAATTGTGGGTCTTTTTATCCAAGAACGTTCCTCTGAATTATTGATTGAATTAATATATTGAATCAGAATATGGAATCAGTCCATATCTCTCTTGGTCTTGGAAGAAATTAGACCTTAAAATGGTCAGAAAAAACCATATTTTCATCACCTGTGTTTCTTGAACATATATAAGTAGGTAATAGCTGTGCATTATTAAATTTTTTTGACATTGCAGTTCTTTTGCAAATCACTACTTAGCTCACAGTGTTAAGTAAATGTATTAGGCACTGAGGAATTTAATTTTCCAGCAAACAAATGCAAAAGCGTGATCAGCACTGCAGTTGCAGTAGTTGTTATTACTGCCCTTAAACTCAGGAGAAAATAGTTTGTTCTGTGTACAGTAACATATTTTCAGATGTGCATTTGAAACAGGTATTCTTCCATGTTTTCCTTAGTAACAAAATCGGTTACACATTTCAGTACAAGACACTTTGAGCGCAGCTAAAAAGCAAGGGTGACATTTCAAAAGCATACTTTATAACAAAGTGTTTTTCCATTTTTTTTAGAATTTGCTTTAGGAAGTGTGGATCTAGGATTATCCCTTTACAGGTTCTCTTAGGAAATGATTTTCATATTATTTATCATGCTACCAAATATCCGTGTGAATTAAAGGACTAGCGATTTATTTGAGGTGTTATTAGACTAAGAGGTCTTGTGAAAGCTAAATATCTGAATATGTTACAATTGTATTGAAAGAAAAATGTTGCCATTTCCTCTCTGGATATTATAATCTATAATTATAAAAAAAGAAAATTTTATTCCTTGAAAAAATCCAGATTTTTTGTTGAAAAGTTTTATGCATGTCTGTGCAAACTTATGCTGTATTTTTCAAGCACAAAAGCAAGTTCAGAAAGATAAGAAGCAAAAGTATTTTAATAAAAATTTTGTTGTCTGACAGCAGTAGAGCTTGATAGCATCCTTAATGACTAAACCCTGTTTTTCTTGGGTGAAGGAGGAGATTTGCAGTGCAGGGTTTTCACAAACTTGCTTTGAGATGCAGGGGTTTAATATTTTTCAAATGAATATGTTTCACAGGTTTAGATATTATGAAAACTGTTGAGAACGTGTGTCTGCTCACATCCCCATGTATTCATGGAGGATGTGAGAAATGGAAGTGAGCCCCTTCCTGCCAAAGAGCCTTAGAGACGACGCATCTTTATTCTCGTCAGTAAGATGGGTCAGACCAACAAGTTATCCTTGTGCCAAAAATTGCTGGCAATTGCACGTAATACTTCCTGTGTTCTTCACTCATGTGAAAGGCAGAAAACATTCTTCAGACTTTCAAAAATTAACCTAGTTGACTCAAAAATTATCAAAACATTAGAAAGGCAAATCCATGAGAGTGTAAAGGCAGTCAGTGCGCACGCACCAGAAATAGTGCTGGGTAATTAATTCTAAGTTTGTTCAGGATGACAAGGGGTGACAGAGCGGTGCCCAGGTGTTCTAAGCTTTCTTAGGTGGATGGAAGTTACAAGATAGTAGGGACTGCTCCATTTCTAAAGGGCCATGAAAGGCAGGGAAATAGATATTGAAGTCCTTTTTTACAACATATGGAGTAAAACTGTCATGTTAAGAGCACACAAAGGCTTGATTATAGTTTTTGTTAACTTTCAGAGTGAAATTCAAATAGACAAGGACTTTGAAATATCATTTTTTTCTGTGCTTTATTATGAAGTTTCTTTGGAATAACATGATTGATGGAAATGAAACCTACAAAAACTAACAAACCCTACTGAAGATGAGTAATGAAATTGGAACCACTTGTAGACCTGGACAGTGGAGGGCCAAACAGTGAAAGGGTGTGGCAAATAAGTTGTAGGGGAAAGCAAGGACTAAAAGAAAGGTACAATTCAGAGTGTTTAAGAAATAACTGCAGTAGAAGACAAGGAACAGTTTTTAAAATTCATTCTTATCTTACAGTACCATATATTTTTCTATAGCCTTCCAAGGGTGGATCTACTGTGATGTACTTACCCTTTATAAGCAGTACATAACACCCCTCTACTTCTGAGTTATTGTTGCAGTCAGCACTCTGTGACACACTTTCCTTTAAAGAGCAAGATGGTGCTTTGTTCTGTTTCCGTCTTCCTTACGTTGAGAAAACATTTCTGGGTAGAATTTGTAACATTTTAGCACAAATATGATTAAATTACTTGTGCATCTCTGAACATTTCTGTGATATTTAGTTTGACAGGCTTGTTTAAAATCTGATGCCTTAGACTGTGAAGGAGACATTTAAAGCATCTAAATCTGTATTTTGTCAAGAAAACCCAAAGGGTAAACTCCAAGTTCAGTCTAATTTTGTAAACTTCAAGTCCAGTTTATAGGTACTTAGCATAATAATAGAGGTATCATTCTGGATGGCTGGGAGTCTCTTTGTCCTTATTTTTTATTTTGTTTAGAATTAAATCCAGAAACCAAAGACTTCCAAAGTAGCCATCTGTGCTAAACCCCAGAAATTAAAGCTGCTGATCAGTCTGCTGAAGCTAAAATAGTAAAACCATCACATTACGTAACTTAAAATGACAGCATAATTGTGCAAAATGTTTGGTAATTTAATTTGTTATTGTCCTCAGTCCTAAATGCAGGTGCACACACCATTGATGATTTTGTGTTCTTTGGTTAAACCTTTGACCATCTTTCTAGTTATTGAGATGCTAATGAAGATGTCTTGCGTTCTTAGGATGGCTGAAGGATCTCTATTAATACCTGTTAACTTTTCTGAAAGCAGAGGCATAGTTATCATGAAGTGTTTGTGCCTATGATTGGAAGTAGCTGTATCAGAATGTGAAATACTCTGTGGTTATGCTGTGGAGTGTACCAATGGTGAGAAGTCTGAGGAGCATTCTTGGCAAACAGGATTTTGGAAAGCTTAATAAGGAGACTGTGCTCAGGTTTTCCTGAAAACAATGCAGAGTTTAGAGTGTGGCTGATCTGAATGGATTTTTATGAGTACAGAATATAAGAGCCTACTGACGACTCAGATATTTTTCTCTAACACTTTCAAAATCCGATTTCATATCGTTTATATAAGGAGGATGTGCCAAAATTCTTGCAAGAAGCAAAATGGGATGTTTTAGCTAATATTTGTCTTACTCCTTCTTTCTTCCATCCTTTTTCCATGTAGGCCTCAGTATTTTATAAAGGCCTCCAAAATTTATGTACACCTTTTTATGAGGCAGCACAGAAAAACATCACTGGCTATCCTGCAAAAATCACCTTAGAAAAGGATCTAGGCAGCATAAAAAAGGGCTGTCCACAGCCCTAATCATCACTTTAATAAATATGCAAAATAGAACTTTCCAGCTTGCTTCAAAAGATCTCTGTCCTTTACCATCTGCACTGATCTATCCCCACTGATGGAGACCTGAGCTGACCCTGTCAGTTTGTAAACCCATGATTCTAGAGATTCTTTGACTTTGCTGTTTAGATCACCACACCATTTTATTCAGTTCTTTGACTAAACAGTGCCATGTATTGTGCAAATAATCCAATGTAACATTGTTAACACGCTTTTAGCATTGTGATAAAAATTTATTTAAGTGGCAAGAAATGTCCCCTGGGTTTCAGTCTTTCTTTAGTGTGTCAAGCTTGAAACCACCAAGAAAAAAACAAAAGAAAAAGCCTGTCAAGCAATCCTCAAATAGCAAACAGGAATGTGAAGGCATGTTCCCTGCTAGGAAGCTGGCTGCCTGAATAGTCTTCTTTTGATTATGCCCTTTTAAGGTCAGTAATTGACACTTCAGTCACATTTAAACAATAGTATTAAGTATCAAGAATATATTAGTAAGCTGAAGAACACTTCAACAATCATAAATTATTTTTTCTTTTCATTCAGACTGTGATGCGGATCACAGCTCAACAGTAACTTTTACATTTGCCACAAATTGGACATAAAGCCCTGGACTGAAGTTCAGTAACCATTTAGATCACACAGTATCTGATATTTTGCTAGACCTGTAGCAGTGAGGCACTTATATTTTTCACACTGTTGATAGCCAGAATGACAAAATTTAGAGCTAATTCCTTAGAAGTAGAATTGGCTATTATTGAATAGCTTGGGAAAGAGGAAGAAATGTAATTCTCTGAGTACGGGATGTTTAACTGGCAAATTTTGATGTCCAAAGCAAATTCTTCTACATTTTACATTTTACTTTTAGGACACTATTTCTTTCCTTTGCCTAATTTGATAATAGGGCTATGAAGATGGTGAAGGGCCTTGAGGGGAAGCCGTATGAGGAGCAGATCAGGTCACTTGGTCTGTTCAGCCTGGAAGAGACTGAGAGGGGGCCTCATTGAAGTTATAACTTCCTCGTGAGGGGAAAAAGAGGGACAGGCACTGATCTCCTCTCTGTGGTGCCAGGTGACAGGACCCGAGGGAATGGCCTGAAATTGTGTCAGGGGAGGTTTAGGTGGGATATCAGAAAAAAGTTCACCCAGAGGGCTTTTGAGCACTGGAAGAGCTCCCCAGAGAAGCGGTCAAAGCACCAAGCCTGACAGAGTTCAAGAAGTGTTTGGACAATAGTCTCAGGCACATGGTGTGACTCTTGGGGATGGTCCTGTGTAGGGCCAGGAATTGGACTCAATGATCCTTGTGGGTCCCTTCCACCTCAGAATACTCTGTGATTTTGTTTCAGGGACTTTTTTTCAGTATAAAACTGATTTTCCTATATTCTCATGAATGGCAGTTCAAGAGAAATCTCTAGTAAGAAATTCAGCTAGCTTTTTTTAAATTACTTACCCAAAGTTAGGGTCCTACATGTATATTTGATTTTTAAAATAAAATGTTATTTAATAATTTGGACTGCTTTCAGAAGTCAGACTCAATTTTCAATAAAGCACATAAGTAGAGAACCCCATAATTTATCCACTGTATAAATAGAATTCTAATCATATTGCTAATCATATTGCTGATATTAAGTGTCTGCAATTATGAAAAATAGGAGGATAAAACATTTTATGTCATTGTCTTATGCCTAAACTCAGAAACAAACAAGGAGTTCCATGTTTGTCTCTTCTAATGACATGCACATCCTCCAGCACTAGAGGCTGAAATTTTTTTCATTCAAAGCAAGGAAGTCAAGATTTGGTTTAGGCCTCTGTTCAGCTTATGCAAATCTGATTCTTCTGGATCCCGAGTGAGGGAGGAGAGAAAGGTCAAGACAGAACTAGGATCTAACCTTAAGTTTGGGGCAGTCAGCTGTGAGAGAAGGAAGAAACGCTGGGAGGAACACCACAAAGCCTAGCACCTCCCAGTTGTGCCCTTAAGGCTGCAGAGTCAGGCTGCCCCTTATCCTCACCAGGAAGGCAGCAATTTTTGACCAGCTGTTCAATGCTGTCATCAGTATCCATGACTAAGGAGAAATCTGCTATCCTGCTTCTTCTGTGGAACTGTTCTGTTCTGTCATGTACAGAGATGGACAGGGTCTGTTCCAAGGAACTTGGAGTCCCTGCTCCGTGAGACTTCTTGTTGTGAGGTGGATGAAGTCTGATGGGGCCCTGCAGGAACTCATCAGAACAGCAACTCATGGAGTTAAGGCATTTCCAAGAAAATCAAGGCCATTTTAGATCAGTTTTAGTTCTTGACAAGTCTGCTCTTGAATTTTTATTACGAATTTTTTCTATTCATTTTATCTTCCATATACATGTTAGATTGTTAAATATCTCTCAGATATATTAGGACCAGTTAGAAAGAACAGGGAGTTAGGTCAGGGGAACATGGCTGTGTCCACTATTAAATGAAATGTCAGTGGTCATTATAATAGCAATGTCTACTGTGATGGTGGAAGAAGGTTTTGAGAGAGAATATTTCAGCATTTCAATTTTTCTAAGTCTCTAGTTCATCTCTATATTTCATCAATATACTTAAAAACATCTGTTTTCTGATTAAGCTGAAAACATCCAGTTATTTTCTGTAATGTGCAAAAATGCATCTTTCATGAAAGCATTGATTCATTTCCTCCAAATTGTATAGCTCTGAAAAAAAATAGTTCTTAAATTGAGATCATTACACCACAGGATACAACATATGCTTTTCACTTTGTAAACCAAGGTTAAATAAAGTAATGTACAAAATTACTAATGTGATGATATTGATCATATTTTAAAAAAATAAAAACAAATCAAGATTTTAGGAATGACTGGTGACTTTGTCATTTCATATTATTCAGTTTGAGACATTTTAAAATAGTCTCTCAGTGATTTATTTGTTTTCAGCAGTTTCAAGACATTAAGGCTCTTTAGAAATTTTTTGTTTGGAACACATAGTAACCAAAAGCATTAATTACTTCAGTATCAACATCCTGAACCTGCTCTGAATTCTTTTAGAGGGGATGACTAGGCCCATAGCTCCAGTGATGGTCTTTGCTGCTGAGCATTGTTTTACTTGGTCAATGCACAATACCAATTTTGTTCAGTTCTACTGTGTCCACTCAAGTGAGATCTTTCACAATTCAGTCTTCTGTCCTTTCTAACACTTCTTCAGACAGCTCTTCACAATACATCTGAAACCTCAGTTTGAGGAGTAGGATCCACTGTGTTGACCGTTCTACTAAAAATCTAAGGAATATATCTACTGTAGAGATTTGTCACAGCATTTCAATTACACTTTTAAAATTCAAGAATCTAATAGAATGTTTGCTAATATGATCATATTCATGTCTACAATCCCATTTGGAAATATTTTTCTATGTACTTTTTAAAAATAGAGCAAGAATGATTGAAAGTTAGACAGGTTCCAGACTTCTTTATTTTGACAATCTATTTATTTAAAGATTCGTGTTTGAAAGACATCGAGACATAAGGATGAATGGACTTCTAGGCATTTTAAAAATTAATTATCCTATATATGATTTCTGTATTAAGATAATATTTAGGCAAAGTAAAGATTTCTTTTTGCTATGCGTATGGAATAACTTAGAAATGTCATTATTCTCTCTGAGCTCAAGTTCAAGGGTGTTTTAAGAACTCAATTCACTTTCCACTATTGTGCATTGTGTTGGATCAGTGGTACTGCTATCAAACTGCTTTCTACTTTAGAAAGTAATGAGACAGCAGAAGATGATGTATTTGTAGGTTTTATATTGGTGACAGCAACTTAAAAATAAAAGAATAATTTAAAAATTTGAAAAGTTGAAAAGCAACCAAAACTATAATTCTCTGCTATTTTCCTAGTACTATCCACAACCCCCACAGATAGTAAGGCCAGGCTGCCCAAAGGCCAAATCAAAAGAATGCAAAAAGCCTTATTTAAAAATGGTACAGAGTATGGGGCAGGAAAGGTCAGGGAATGGGAGAAGTTCCAAGAACTGATTTAGTACCCACTGTTTTCTGAAAATGTAAGTTTCTGACCTGCCATATCTGTTTCCCATTAATTTGCCCAACAGTTCCACTAGAAATTGCCAGCAGAATAATAATCTTGATCCCACACAAGATAGGAATTCTATCCTATTCAATAGATTCTGTTGAAGTATGGCATATTATTTACGCTCTCTGCAGGAACACATTTTTCCTTCTTACACTTCTACCTTGCTTGAGTATGATTTCTCTCTGAGTCTGACTTCATCCTCTGCTTTGATACCCACCTACAAAATGCTATTTCCTTAAAATACATCTGCTTTCTTCCTCAGTCTATGTACTGTAAATTACAACAAGCAACCTTCAATAAGCAATTAATTCTGGAAAAATATTTAGTTCTAGTAATGCATACTATTTTTGGTGTGTAGCTTAGGGGCTATTGCTCCATATTCATGGGATTGTTTTAATTGATTTTAATATAATTTTGAAAAAGAAACAGTCTATTTCAAAGTTAATGTATTTCTAATTAAAGTAAATTTCATTTGACTTAAAATTCTTTCACATTATTTACCAAAATTGGATTTTAAATTAATTATGGGCTGCCAAATTATTTGATAGGGATCCAATGTATTTTCATTTCTTTGTGACACAGGAATGCCATGAGCCATTTACAACCTTCAATATGTATTTAGAGTATTTGTTGGCATCAGCCAGCTGAATTTATATGCACAAACTGAGTTCTGAGTATTGATGTTAGTGTCTTTTGCGCTTCATAATTTTTAACTCTAAGACAAGCTATGATAATATCATTATTAAACCTTTTAACCTGTAGAAGCTATGAGAATTGATTAAACTAATAAAGATTTAATGTAATTGCCAAAACCCATTCTGACACATTCAATTTTTATGCCTGAACCATTAGACTATATCTCATGTGTGCATTGCATAAGACATACAATATAAGCAAATTTTTTTACTTCTATTTTTGTGTCATACCAATCAAGGAAACTGTAAAGTAACTCTATCTGACACCTGCCTTGCTTTCTCTTTGTTGAGTGTGTTGATGATTCTGGAAGTGCACAAAATATCCATGGGTTTCCTTCAGTAAGTGTTCAATAAAAGTACACAAATGTGTACACTAGCATGCAGTGAATATGCCTCTAGATTTAGAGCACCATACTTGGTTGGTTGACTAAATTCTTCAAATTATATTAATTTGTTGAGTTTTGTTAATTTTTTTCCTTTTTAATGCATTTTTGTATTATTTTTATTATTATTTCTGCATTTTTTTCTCTCCCCCTCTTTTTGTTTTACATATTGCTTTCATTTGTTTATAGAAGAAAAGAAAACAGATCCAGACAATGGGGATACAGGTAGGGCGGCTTATTAAAAATATTTTTGTGTTTTTCCCTTAAATTCTTTGATCTACTATGTTTAAGCAAATATGTAGCAAAGAGTTGGATCACAATTTTGAAGTACTTTGGGGATCTAAAAATAGACACTAGGAAATGGAACCTAAGGAAGGGCTTTCCCAAATGTAATTCCTTTGCTATTTTAGGGAGTCAAATTAGGCGGAGAAATGGGAAGAAAGTGACCAGAATCAGCTAAAGTAGGATGTCAAATACTTAAAGAGTTCTGTTCTGTCCTCCTGTCTCCAGACACAGAGTGTGCTCTCCTGCACACCTTTTTTTCCCTGTTACAGGTCTCTGATTTCCAAAATATCAGTCTTTCTTTAGTCCCCTCATCATAAGTTTTTTCCCATGCCTTAGTGGCCTTGCCTCCTAAGTTTTGTATCCCTGTTATCCATATGTACCCAAAACCAAATGTGTTCTAATATTTTAAGGTGAACTCCACTCTTCTTCCAAACCCCAGATTCTCTCTAACTCTTTGTGCCCCAGAAGCCTCACTGTACAGCAAAGTCCTCCTCCAAACTCAGATCCTGGTATTGGATCACCATCACCAACATCTGTAGGAACTAGAATGGTTTAATAATTCCCATTGGAAAAGACAATGAAAGAATGAAAGAACAGCGGTCCCACCTGGTTTTACTTTTATTTTTTAAACAGGTAGGTTTGCCTCTAGGCTAAGCTGGATGATAAGGCCAGTTTGTTGTCCCTTATGTCTCTGGTATGGATCACAGGCTATCAGCTGAAGCGTCTTACCCTAGAGAGTAGCCAGTACTTGACCTGAAGAGCAAATAACAGTCTTTAGCTCTAGGGTGAATTCAGTAATTGTTTATCTCCTTGTAAAACTGTGACTCTATGAGCACTTGAGGTTAGGAAAAGTTAGGTATTAACAAAATCACTGATTACAGCCCTTTACTGATGAAGTAGCTGAATCTTATCCTATTTAATCTTAGCTTATTTCAAGTTAGAACATGAAAAGAATATTTTTTATTTGAAGGTGAAGCAGTGATTTTAATGCCTGTCCTGGGTCCTGTTGTAGGAATGGAATTATACAGTCACCACCTAGACAGTGATAGGAATTATGCAGATCTTACCTCAATAGGGCTTATCCCCAGATTCCACTTTAATAAAAGAATCAAGCAGAATTCCTTTTTCTACTATTTTAATAGGCAATAGTGTAGTTACAGCTCAAGCTGGGTGCCTCTGAATAGGGCCCTGCCTGTTGCTTGTTACTGGATTTTATAGTCTGTACAGGTGGCTTAATTTTCTGATGGCATTTCTGCTCATCCAATCCTGTTTGCAGCATCTGGGGTCTTCTGCTTTTCTCCCACAATCTCCAGGCACCCTTTTGTCTGTGTCTTGAGACATTTCCCTACTTTTTGTTACAAAATATCCTATAGGTAAAGGTGTAATTATAGTTCCTTGTCTAATGGTTACATTTCCATAGGAAAAAAAACCCAAACAAAGGTCAAAGTACAACTCCTGTGGCCCAAGGTTTAATCTACTGTAGTCACTAAAGCTAAGCGCTGTCACAAGTTTCTCACTGCAGTTCTTGTGGATCTAAGGAGAGGTTACAGGGCTGCAGTGCACAGTACTTGTGTGCCTTACTCTGGCATTTCAGGACTGGCTTTGCATTGTAGTTATGTTGCTTTCCCTCAGCATGTTCTCTTCTGAAAATATGGGGAATGGCTGGTAATGATTCAGCAGTTGTCTCTCTATCAGCCAGGAATTTCCTTGTGCCCATGAAAACCCCACTGAACAACCTTCAGGCCACAGGTTTTTAATGTTAGAGAGCTCAAAATAAGCAAAGCTCCAGAATGTTGCCTACTGTGCAATGACCCCAGTTATGTCTGGTGAGCAGCAACAGGCTTTGTTCTTCAATTCAGTCTTAATTTTTTTGTGTTCATGTGGCTGGAATTAGAGTGCCTTATTGGATATTTCTGTTGGATGCACAACTGCATTTAGAAGCAAAATTCTGGAGGGAAGTTCAGGCAGAAATGTACAAATGTACTCATTTTAACTGGCCAAAATTTGGTTGCATACATTTTGGTACATTGTGGCAGTACATCAGGATATCAGAAGTAGCTTTAACTTTTCCAGTGTCAGTCTCTGTAGTCCTGAAAATGTGCTGTGTGAGCACTAGCTAAGGATCTAATAACACAAGGGCTCAGTCAGCCCTTGAGTCATTCAGATGGATGAAAACTTATGCTCCTACATTTTAACCACTGTTGATAACTAATGGTTAGATTCAGGTTAGTTCTGGTTTGCTGACACATGATCAGCTCCTCACTAATTGAAATCCTTGGAATAGGACCGATGATCTGCCTTGGTTACCAAACTCATGTTAAAAGCTGAAGCTTCTAATGCAACCAGACAGTCACTGAACTCTCTAGAAGTATTTTCTGCTTGTGCTAAACCCTCCCACATAGGTGTCAGCGAAGTCCAGATTTGCCATCAGAAGTGGAGACGATCCCCTGCATTCCCAGCACTTAGTGTGACAGGCTTTCATGCTGGACCATGGGAATGGGAAGTGCCCTGACACTCTCAGCCTCTCGTGCTGGTCACAGCTGCATGTGGCTGAAGTTACAGTGACATCAGCCTGGGGCACACAGTGACCGTGCACTCTCTTTCTGCGTGTCACTTCCATGTACAGTAGAACCAGAGCTGATCTTCTGCATTATGAACTTGCCACGTTTTCTTCTTTATGCACATAACTGAATTCACTCACTTGCTAAAGACTGTTTCAAAAATACAAAGCAAGTTAGATTTTCCTTTAATAAGATTTTATGGGAATTGTTTTTTTTTTTCAAAATGTTTCTGTCTTGTTTTTCTCTTGAGAAAAAATAAGCAACAAATATTGCTTGTTTTGTTGCAGAGGACTCACATTATATGTTATGTTCCCTTTTTGAGTGGCATATTTTTTACAGATCACAGGCAATTGGATTTGTGGAAATTTTACTTTCGCTTTGCCAACTGATCATAGATAAGAACGAATATTTTGTCAAGTAATTGTAAAGTTTCTAATTTATGCTCAAGAAGTGATATTTCTTCACTTGTAATTTCCTGAAATTTGGCAGAATGTCTGGAGACAAAGAGCACAGGCTATGATTTCATAAGAAAACATAAGAGAAATTGCAAAATTTCCCCTTTTGTGAAAAATGTCTCCTTTCTTATATTGCTGAAATGACAAGAAGATTTGCAGAATATTATGATTTCAGCAAAAGATTATTTCTTTCTTTGAGAGGAGGCTGGAGTATTTTACTTCAAAAAACTTATGTGTTACTTCTGCCTTTGAAAAAAGAAAATATAATTTTCCAGTGTACAGTTTTTGTTTTCAAAATATATCTTTACAGAATTTAAAACTAGGTCCTAAGAACATCACTTCATCTTGATGACAAATTGACAAATATTGCTATGGGTTCTATACTGGTTGAGGAAAATTGTCATAGGGAAAAACTAGCTGTATTTTATTTTAGAAATTTTCATTCACTACTCTCTTTTTCATTTTATTTCTCCCTATAACACTCCATTTCTTCATTCTTATTATTTTTTCTCAATTTTAATTTCTCTTAGAACTTTTAGTTAAGTTTTTTCTTTCATGTTGTTGTAGAGAGTAAAGACGGAGAGTTAGAATACAAAAATTAGAAGCCAGAGGGTTTATAGAGAACAAACAGCTTAGTTTTTTTGCATTCCCACTTCCTTTCACCTCCTCTCCTTCCAGATTTCCTGTGAAGTGCCGTATCTACCTGGCAGCTCTCATAGAATGTGCTAATACCCCTATTGTTAAGAAAGAAAATACAAAGCTGAGAGGCCAGGTTCTGCACAGAGCCCCACTTTGCTGTTAGATTATGACTTACAATTGAGGTTTAGCATTTAAATCAGGTTTGTGTAGAACACTGGAGTCTTTTATTCCCTTCTCAGTTCCATAAATACAGTCCAGATTGTTCAGTCCATACAATAAAGAGAAACTTCTATTTATGATTAGTGGGATTCTGAAATTTTCATCCTAGACAACTTTTGTGTAAAAATTATGGGTAGTCTAAGACAAATGTCAGTCAAAATGAATGCTTTTTAGCATTCAGTGGATAATGAGTTATTGTTGACTTATACCAGGTTAAAGCAGAAAAGAATACAACTTGTGTGTGTAGAAGAATTACATTTTGGTTGAAAATCTTTTCTGAGCTGTTGTCCTCCTCTCAATTTTCTATTTCTCAGTCTTCCACCTCAGCTTTGGCACGTACTTCCTTATTACTTTACATTGTAATTTGTGGTATTATCAGTTGGTTGAAACCAGCTACTGCCTGAGCCACGTAGTGAAAACCCATCCCTGGCTGAAACTAATCATGTATTTGACCCAAGAAGAATGAATCCTGAAATTGTTCTTGAAGTTGTGTTTCATTAGAATGTAATACAGTGATGCCACTGGGTGGCTCTTTAAGATTCCTTTAGATACCTTTAAATTTTTTGAGCATACTAAGAATATACTCAAATAGTAAATAGAAGGTCTTCTAGTCTCTGGTTGTTATTCAGTTATTAATTTGGTATGTCAGTCTATAAAAAATGGAGAACCAGAATCTCTACCCAAAATAAGCAGGTTATCTTTGCATTCCTTTTTGTTAAGTGAAAGACTCAATTTCAATATTCTTAAAATAGTAAGATTATGTTCTCTGGAAACATTGTGTTTCATTTATGAGTTTTTTCCAAAAAGCTGGCTTCATTTGAATTATATAGGAAATACAACACTTATCAAGACTGTGCTGAAATACTTATCTGCCATTTTCCTCCTGTTACAACTTTTTGGTTTTCTGCAAAATTGTAATTCAGGAACTAAAATTATATGCACAGAATTTAAGTAAATCAAATTTCAACTCCTTCTGTTAAAACTTCCATGAACATTTTAACCTTGGAATTGAGGACTGCTTGTGTATTTATTTTTTTTCTTTTTCTGTTTTTAATTTAACAGGTGCAATGGATGTAGAAGAAAGGAATCGCCAAATGAAAATGAGCAAGTACAAACAGGTAGCAGGATCAGATTCCAGGCTGGAACAAGATTATCATTCTAAGGCAAGGGAGTTTTGTTTTGAAAAGCAACAAAATATGCTAAACCGAAATATCAAACATCCTATTAGAAAGTAGTAGATGGGTGCCAGGTTGTTTCTTCAGTAAAAGTTTCTTGTGTGTCTATAATAAAATTTTTGGAAATGTGCAGCAAAACTCTTAACACACAGTGTTCTTGATTATTAAAATTTAAGAAGGATAAGTTAAAGCAAATGAAAGGAGCAGTGTAATTGTCCATTGGAATGAAAAATAGTGCCATGGTTTAAAAACTCAAAGAGAAGGAAAAAAGATGCTTATTGAGTTACAGATGGAATGAGAGCTATTGAAACTTGTTCATGGCTTTCAAATAGTTGAACAGAGAGTTATCTTGATCTATTGAAAACTGGAAGATGCAGTGTTACTTAGTTTAATAGTGGATTTTTAGCCTTTGGAAAGGTGTTTTAGACACCAACAAAACCTTTCACCCCAGCTGGGGCAGACTGCCAAGAATCTGAATCTCTACATAGTAGTATAACCTTAAACATACTATCCAAAATTGCCTGCTATCTGGAACAGGGTCATGTCATATAGAGTGTGTTAATTAAAATAATCAAGATATTTTCAATTTAAATTTCTATTATACAAAAATAATTTAGTGTCCTCTAAAAGACTTCATTAATTGAGGTCATATTGTAAGTGGAAAACACGAAACTTCTGACCTATAAAACCTGGATGAGGAAGAGAAATCTGTTTTAGACTTATATTTCCAGGTTGTTGTTCCTTGCTCCCAGAATTGGCAAAGGCATTGTAAAATGAGACATTTAGTATTTGAATGCAAATAAATCATCAAATTTATTAAGTATTATTAGTTTTGCAGATAATGTAGACCAATACACTTGATATAATTACTTTCTAGAATATATATTTCAGTGTGGGAAAATAGAAGAGCTTTAGCAAAGTTTGTTTCAAAATGGAAAACCCCACTAATGAAAATAGTTAGAATTGACAAAACAAAACCAAGACTGTGAAAATGGCTTAAGATACTTTAAAACTCTGAAGATGTGCTGCATGGTCATTTGGGTATTTTGCAAATACAGTTTTAACTACACAAGGTATAGGAATGTTTATTCATATGTATGAGGGACTTGGATACTGTCATGTTTAGGTGTTGCTTTTATTTTGACACTTATGGCAAAGTATTTCTATATTGTCAGCTTTGAAAGGTGTTACCTTTTAGAGATGAGCGTAATACTGTGAGTAGACCTTATGATAAGTGTTGTGATTGTATGTACCAAAAAAATATGACTTTATGTATTGTATGTATAACCAGACTTAATCTGCTGATTTTCCTTCTCCCTCAATGCTTGGCTGAAGTTTGAGTCAGAAATAGGACTGGTGCAGAGTAAATTGGTTCTCATGTAAAGGACATAGAAAGAATATAATGACCTAAGGAAGTATTTACTACCCTTGTTTTTCCATTTCACCTACACCATATTATTGGGCCTCACTCTACATCTTTTATCTTTTTGATTAAAATTTTACCTTCAGTATTATTGGAATGTATTAAAGAGGAAAATTATAAATGGAATTATTCTATGAATATGGTGATTTATTTATTGCACACGTCAAACAATGTCTCCAGAAATAAACACTTAATTTACTCTTCTACCAAAGTGTAGTTTCAGTACTTGAAAATGAGTTATTTATTCTATCAATGAACCTGTGGAACTAGACACTGAATATTTGCATATATATATTAATTCAACATGCATTCTTAAAATTGTGTAGTTTCAAAGCCATGTGAGAACCATAACTTTCATAAGTCATATGGAAGTTCTGTCTTCGCTTTTTTATTACCACTACTTCAATTCCCCTTAATTAAGTTTTTATATTATCTAGAGACAGAAAATGAGTAAGTACAATTTATCTACCTGGTTTCTACAAAAATTCTTTTGGACTCATGAACTTAAACACATATGTCAAATGCTGTCTGAAATGTTCTGTACAGTATACAGTGACATTGGTTTTTTTAGACATCTCAACTGGCACAAGCAGGCAGTCATTAGTGCCATGCCTGAGAAAAATGTCATTAAGTAGGCATTACGCCACATTCAGGAAAGCCAGCACACATAATTTTCTTTCACCTTTTCTGTTCTATTTCTTTCTTTAAATGGAAGTCAATGGGTAGGTCAACAGCATCTTTATGACCCTCTTGATTATTTTGAGTTAAGAAAAAATATCCAGTGTACCTCCTTACTGCGAAAGCAAAAGCTATAAAAGTAGAAGTTGGATTAAGTATTAAAATATTAAAATAGGCATCCTGTATTATACCTCTCTAGCTTTGTTCTGCCTCTGGAAGTCAGTACTTTAGAGGAAGTTACATACCCTTCTTTGGTGCATAGTCATACATTAAAAAGCTTGTGGGGAAAGTTTAATTCCAGGTCTCAGTGTTCTTATAAGCTGTGGAAGTATGTAATTGATTCTCCCTTACATTTTTTCTTCATGATTGATAATATTTCAGACTGTATTTTTATAATTCTTGTACATGCCTCATTTTTGGAACAATAATTACTCTGCTTTCATAAAACTTTGTATACATTAGTTTGGCAGCGTGCAAAAGAGTTATTTCTTTAAATAACTTCCTTCAGAGGCTGCTGAAGTGTGGTTTCAGGACAGACATATGGAAAGCAAGTAATATATTAATTTTCATATAAATATTTACAGCTAAGCAGATGACAGAAATACATCATAGGCACTACGGATAACATAAATTAATTTCTGGTATTGGAACAACTATTTTTTTCTGCTTATTGAGTACTAGTAGACTTGTACTAAATAGGATATATACTAAAGTCTGAATTTCAGTGCTGGTAGATGCTGACATACAGGAAAACCTGAATTCTGGTTCAGGTAAATTTAGGTAAAAATTTAGGTGAAAACCTAAATTCTGGTTCATGGCTTTTTCATACAGAAAAAACCCACAGTAGCACAAGAGTGTTCTACCAGAGGCAAAATTAGCCATTTACTATACTGTGCCTCTGCAACACCAGCCTGATTTGCTTAATTTTCCTCAAGTGTCTTTCTGTGATAAAAGTTTTGCATAAGACCTAAGCTTCCCAGTTCTAGACTGTTAAGGAAGATGTACTGTGAAGAGCGAAGGGCCAAGATGGGAGCGGAGTGAGCCACGTGCTGGACTCCCATCACTCACATTTTGCAGAACTGGGTTTTGAAGTCACTTCCCAAGCTATCTCATCAAACCTCTCTGAACCTCTCTGCCTTGCTTCTTGCTTGGTACTCCTGCCATTAGCTCTTTTGGCAAACAAATTGGTAGTGCAATGTCTGGTGAGCAGCTCCTTCCCCTGGCCATTACCACCAGTGCTCAGACTCAGGAATCCCTGCTGACAAATGAAGGATGAAGGGAGTGAGAAATCCTGCCATTCCTCTCTCCTTGCCACATGACTAGAACATGCACAGTGGATCAGCTGAGGAGAGTTAGAAAGCTTTGCTGCTACTGAGAAAAAAGAGAGAAGGTACTTCTTGTATAGGAAACCCTAGAAGTGTTTGCTATCAATGTGAAATCAGTGTAGAATCAAGAAAGAATTCCATCATCTCAGGCTATATTAGCCACTACAGAGAAGTCTGGTCACTAAAAGCATTGGCTAAAAAAACTAAAGGGAACTGGATTCATGTAGGAGTTGCAATAGTGAAAAACCATCGCTTTCTTTAGGAGCAAAGGTAAAACAGAGACTGACAACTACCTGACACACATTTAAACTTCTAAGTGTCTTGAGATTCTTTTTATTTGTTTTATTAGGAAAAAATAATGACCTACAAAAAGGCAGAGAAATCCAGTTACATAATAGAGCAATTAGCAATAGTCAGTAATGTTGTAATTAGTAATATAGAATGTTAGAGCAACAAGGACTAAAGTTGGTATAAAAGAGGCAAAAGAGCAGATAAAAACTGATTTTTTTTGCTGGACAAGCTTATTTAGTCAAATGTAGAAAAGAGTACATCAAATACAGAATAATACAGAGCACCAAAGAGGATTTCCTAACTCCACCTTTAATGATTCATATTGGTGATAAGACTGAAACTTCGCTGTATCATCAGATGTAGTAAAGCTGCAGTTCCTGATAATCAATAACCACAGTTCAAGTTTTAGATGCAAACATAATTCCCTGTGTTTGGTGTAGAAGAGTACTATTAGGCATACTTATATTCTACTTTGTGATTTTCTAGTCTGATAACAAGACCAAGATAAATTAAACTGTGGAAGAGTCAAGCATGTGCTTAGTTTATTTGAGTAGTGTAGATGCAGCTGAAATGCTCTTGGAGCATGCAGACTCTGAACTGCTGCAGTTCTTCAGAATGAGACACTTTGATTCAACAATGAATCAAGTACCACCTTATGGGCTTGCCGTGTGAGAGAATGTGAAAAAGGTAAGGTCTGTAACACAGGAGGTGGAGGAGGCTGACTTTGAGTGCCTCAGAAGCAGATCTTAACTGGAAGGTGCTGTAACATGCAAAAATGCTGCCAAGAGCTACCTCTTCCCTCTGACACCTGCAGTAAGCTGTGCCATTGGTACAGCTACATGTGGTATCCTCTGACCTGTGCTGTCAATGGAAACATTTCATTTAATGGTGTTTTGGGAATCTCTTTGTCTCCTCCTTAAAACTCAAAGCAGAGTAGTACACAGAGAAGCAAAGGTTGCTAGCAGAAGCACTTGTCACCTTTCTTCTTAAAACCCTTGTGGAGAAGGGAATTAAACAAACATCCAGCTAAAGTGATGGTCAGAACTTTGATATTTTTCTGCATATAAGCTGTATTTGGTTTATATTGGTTTTATATTGACAATTGTTTTAGAGTTCTCAGATGATCATGACATGCCCAGTAATAATGTGATAATTTATAATAATTATGAATATACCGCTTTGATTCTATAATTGTTTCTTACAACTAATTTTGTTAGGGATGTAATTAGAAATATTCAAAATATAGAATACAAAATGAAGGCTATATTAGATATCCATATGCCCTCAAAACAGTGCAGAAATTGTTTTGTACACATTTCTTTTTAAGATACCAGTTTAAATTTTAAAATTTTAAATATCTGGACAAAACTTGGAAAATCAAAATAATTAGAATGGAACTGTGCCGGAGAATAATTAAGAAAACAAAGACTGACACGGAAAAGACTGTACACAAATATTCAGTGCAATAAATTTCTGTAGAATACCCATACAGCTAAGGGCCTAACCAGTAGAATCTGACAGACTTACAAATGGGAATAGCAATGTGTAGTTCCCTTCATCTTCCCGTTGCCCACCTCCACACCAATAAGCTCTTATCTTCAGAAAATAAGCCAAACACCAATTAGACTAACAAAGAATTTCCCAGGTGAGGAAACGTTTTAGTTATTGCCTCTTCCATGGCTTTTGTGCTTTCCTATGGACTAATGAGTATTGTACCTTGGGCCAGAGACTTGATAGCTCAAACAACTCTCTGGTCTGGAATGACAGGTCCAGTGACTCCCAACAGCCTGGGGTGCTCAGCTCACCTCAGCAATTTCTCTCATGTGTGTACAATATGTAAGGAATTTTGCTGGTCAATGGCAGAGAGTCTCTTGGGCCCATAGTGCTGCTGGCATTTATATTTATATTTATATTTTTGTATTTATGTTTATATCATGCTAGCATTTGTATTTATGCATGCTGGCATTTATATTTCTATCAGTCAAGTATTTAATTGTATTTTTAATATAAAAGTTTTTGGAATAAATTGCTGAAATTGAAGTTCTGGTTCCTGTAAGTACAGGATTTACAGCTTAGTTATAAGACTTAGAAATATACCTGGATGAAATAAATTCAGAATTCTAGAATTGACCTCTATATACATGGTAATGTAGAAAACCACCTCTTATTTATTTCTATTTTTATCAAACTGTATTTTGCTGATGTGTTAGAATTCATTTAGTGACTTTGAATATAGATGTGGATTTCTGTGATTTCTAGAATTTTTTCTTTAGTCAAAGATGTGCAAACTCTCAGAAAAGATTTTTGTTGCTGTCATTTTTCTTTTTCATTAATTTCAAGAACTCTCTTAGTTTATTTTGGCTTTGAAAATTTTCTAATTTATTTTTTTAATCTTGATTATCCATGTCTTAATGAGAATTTTAGGGTATTTTTAAAAGTAATACTGTGGTTAACAAAAGTACTGCACTCACATATGATGATTGTGGCTAAAATATAAACATTTGAAAGCAGACTGATACTGGCTGTCTTTAGCTGTCAACAGGTACTTTCTGTTGTCACACATTTTCTTAGATTTTGTGTAAGCTTCCATTGCTAATAATATGTTTAGGAAGAGAAGGTTAAATACATTATAGAATGTTATTAAAATACCTTGTAATTTTACAATGAATCTCAATGAGAAAAAATGACCCCTGAAAGTCAAAAGATAAAACCATCAGTCTATTTTGGCTCTGAATTTTCATTGGTTAGGAGTCTACTAGGGAAAAAATGGGCTTTTCAATAGCAGAGAATTGGTTTTCCATTAAAAAAGCACAAATACTAAGTGTAACACAGTCTTGTGTTTTACAGCAATGACCTAAATATTTCTTTTGCAAAAAGCAAGTATTTTCAAGAAAAAAATATTTTAGCAAGCACATATATATCAAATAGGCAGCAAAATGTACATCAAAAGCTTTATGTAAAGCCAGATTCAAGCAAGCATTTAAACAATTCCATTAATAGTCACATTTTCAACTCACCTGGGTGATATTTTGATCAACTTCCAGCCAGAGCAATCACTGCAATTTATGTTAAATCCTTTTATTCTTTTTATAACAGAATATATTTTTCTTTCAGAACAGCTTTGTATAGACAAGTGAATTGCCAAACGGTTAGTCTTTTGGTTCAGAGCGTCTGTCTTTTCATAGTAAACTCAATTATTTCTGTTTAGAGTTTTTATCTGAATTTAAGCAGTAAAGTTCCAGGATGCTATTGAACTAAGCAGCAATTAATGTACAAAATACTGTGACTACACTTGAATTAATTATTTAAGTTGTTCTGAAACTGATGTTATGCTGATAAATGAGAAAATCTACAGAGAACAAGGAAAAAATTAACTGGGAAATACATAATAAATATCTGGGTGCCAAGGTGAGACATTAAAAAATGGAGAATATATGAAGTTAATTGAATTGCTGCAGCAATCAGGAAACTCTAAGAAATGAGAACAATAATCTGTGATAAATGTATCACACCAGAATGCAGTTTGTGCTACTTAATTCTGTGCTAGGCAAATACATGCAAAAAAGTCATTTTTCACATTTGAAATATAACAAGTCTAGAGCAGTGGCTTCGTGATGGAAACAGGTTTGCTAGATCAATTGGCTAGACTACTGACCTTGAAAAATCGAGGAAAGTGTGGCATACACTTAGAAAGGACAGACCTGAAATCTCAGTGCAGGGCTTGCACGGAGCCTGCTTGATGTGTAGGATTCAAACTGAACCACAGAATCATAGAACAGCCTGGGTTGGAAGGGACCTTAAAGATCATCTACTACCAATACTCCTGCTATGGGCAGAACACCTTTCACTGGGCCAGGCTGCTCAAAGCCACATCCAGCCCTGTCTTGATCGCTTCCAGGGATGTGGCATCCGCAGTTTCTCTGGGCAAACTCTGCCAGTGCCTCACGACCCTCACAGTAAAGAATTTCTTCCTTATATCCAAGGAAGATATGGCTTTCATGGCTTTCAGTTTAAAGCCACTACCCCCCATTCTATCACTACAGGCTCTCGTAGAAAATCCTTCTCTGGCTCTTTTGCAGCCCCCTTTACGGACTTAAGGCTTCTCTAAGGTCTCCCTGGAGCCTTCTCCAGGCTGAAGAAGCAGGACCTTTTTCTGCCTCACAGGGGGTGGTTGAGAAGGGCCAGAGTGCTGTCAGCTGTGGAGGCAGGAATGCTGTCTGCCCCCTCAGCTCCCAGCCCTCCTGCCCTGCCCTGCCCAGCTCAGCTCAGCTCTCCTGGGGAGCTGCTCCTGGGACAGCCCCCGGAGGAGCACTCCTGTGGTTTAGCTGAGCACTCCTTAGAGGGAGGATTTGCCCACAGCTCACTGTTACCCTTTTGAACTCAGACTGTGATGATGAGGCCGGTGAAGTGATCTTAGCAGTGTGGATGTTTTCTTCATATCTGGGAGTACTTCTCCTTATTAAGTAGGTTGATTTTCTGTGATAGCAACACTGAAGTGCTCAATGAAAATTTTGCCAGTTTATCAACTTATTCCCAAACAATAGTTTGTGGTTTTGAGGAACTTTTGCCAGCCGTCATGCAGGAAAGAAAGCTATGTATCTCTATCAGATTTCCCTGTGGGTTTTTGATTCTTTTTTTATTAAGTATCTTACTACCTAAACGCTTACTGTTATTTTTCATCAATGTAACTGTGGCTTCAGGCATCTCTACTGCAAGTAGCTCATATGAAGGATTTAGGGAGATGTAGCACACAACCATTACTCTGAAAAAGATGATTCTGCACAGTGGAGCTAATCAAAGTAGGGTCAGGAGTCTCAGCATAGGGAGGTTTTTCTAAAGCCTCAATGCCTTCAGAAACACTTCTAGGAGAATGTTACTAAGATATGAAATTACCTCCGTGTCCTTTCTAATCTGTGGTATTTCTGACTGTTGTTTCTGGAAGTGAAGGCTTTGCTCACAGGAATTAATATTGCTTAGTGCTTGCCAACAGATTATTTTCTTTAGTAATTTTTCAGGCAGAGTGTTATCTTCCTTCTGCAGATGGAAATCATTGTTTAACAAAGATTTCACTGACAGTCTGGAGTCAGTGAATAATAACAGGAAGTTTTGTCTGAAGTTCAGCTTGTACTATCACAGTAAGATTTTTCTGATATATCTTTTTTCTTCAAGCTGTGTAAAATGTTTGGATTTTATATTTGTTGCATCATATAGAGCATCTTAGATACATTAATTTCAGAGAACCAGGATTCATAATGCTGTTTCTGCTCTCTCTTGAGTGACATGTGGCATCATGTAAAAAACAATTCTGGTGATTTGCATAGTTCTGCAGTTTAGTCTGAAGGAACTACCTAATTAATAATTCTGAACTTTACTTAATATATGTTTTTCTATGAACAAAATCCAAAATACTGTGAAATAGTGTTCTGTAAATAAGAGACAATAACTTAAATTCACTTCTGGTGAACAGGCTGACTCTCAGTTTCAAGAATTGTATAGAAGCAACTTGGGTGATATTTAGGAGGCAGTTTAAAATGTTTCCTTTCCCGCTTCTAGACTAGTTTCTAGCCACATAAATTTGGGAAATGTTATGCTAATGCTATGCTAAGGAAACATTTGTAAAATGAAAATAACTAAAAGAACTGAAGTTATTCTAAGAATTCATAGATATTAAAGATCTTCAAAAATGTTTACAGAAGTTTTTGATCCCAGAAGAATTCCAATCTAGGTCTTGTGAAATGAACTAAATTTCTTATGCACGTTCAGTAGATTTTTTTTGTGTCTTTCTATTCTGCAAATGTTACATATTATTGCCCTACTGTTAAAGTGGTTTCCGTGGGGAAGATGAAATTGTAAATAATATTAATAGGTGATGCATATTTTCAGTAAAAGTGAACTCAGATTAACTTTACAAGCAAGCAAATAGGTAAATCATAGTACTTACAATGAGATATGGGAGACATAAGTAATAAATGTTTTTTAATTACTCCCTCAAGGACAATGACTGAGAGAAAAAGAGAGAGTTCAGTTTTTCTGATCTGTAGGAGCAGTTTGCTTGCTCAGGATCTCCCTGCAGCCTTTTTTTTCTGCTAGTTGCAATATGACAAGGGTAAAGCTGCTGAGGAAATATGTTTTAGGGAAAATAATGTTTTCTAAGCAGTTTAACTTTGTTTATGGAGTGATAAGGAAATGGTGGTATCTATATCTTGCAGATTTGTTTCTCCTTTAGCTTGACATGAATCAGCAGAAAATGTTCAGAAAAGTTATCAGCTGAGTTTATATTTTCTTATTGTACAGGGATTTTCCAAGATGTATCTTAACAAACAGTGAAAACAAGAGATTAAGAAAAAAGATAATGAAGATTATGTGACATCCCCTCAAATCCAGCTTGCTTTTGCAGGCTATCCTCTGATATCTATGGATTTCAGGACTTAAAAATTGGAATCATAAATATATAAAGATATATTTATATCCTGTTGTTGAACAATTGTGGCTTTAGGCACTTCTGCTTACAGGAATTAGCGCTCACCAGATGGCCGTGTGTCAATCCAGCTGTTCTCTTCAGCATGAATTCCTTTGAAGGTGCTGTGTCCCAGGACATATCTGGTGAAAGGCATATTTAAATGTTACATAGTGAAGGTAGCATGAAGGGGAAAGTTCATATCTCTGTTTTTAAGCTGTCGGGTATGCTGAAATACTTAACAGGCTTTTGGGGTGAAATAAAGGGTAATGAAACACAAATTCTGTGGTAAGAAAAGATGGTTGCCTTGCCATCTTTTTATTTTATTTGTATTTGTTTTCATGAGACCCAAGGACTGAAAATAAATTATGGAAATGAAATTTAAAATCCAGGTTAATGCCTTAAAAAATGCATGAACTGCATATTATTTGATTTCCTAGCTTGCATTTGCAAAGTAACATCTCAAAGAAGCCCAAATTAGGTAGAACAATCATAGTCAAAAGAGTTTTTTTCCAAAGAAAAATTCTGCGTTGTTACTCTCTTTAAAAAATAAGCTATTGACTGGATGACAGGACTGTATGAAGTGCAAGAGATTTTGAATGCAGTGGTGGCAGAAATGGCATGTGAACGACTTGAGGAGTGGAAACAAATACAGGAAGCATGCTTTGATTCAGTTTATCCAATGCAAGTAGGAGAAACTAGCGTTAGAAGACCAGTAAGGAGCAGAAAAAGCAGAGTTATCACTCAAACTGAGCCTACTGAACAAGTGTAGGCTCACCAGGCTGTCCTACATGCTGAAGTTCACCCAGAAATAAAGTACTGGAGATACTGTTAAATGTAATTGCAGAGTAAACTGTGAAGTCCCTGGATACCTCTGTTTTGCACCTGCCCTGCCTTCAACAGCCCACACTTTTTACAGTAGACAGTGTCCATTGATGCATCTTCAGGAGTCTTGACATGGTGCCGTGGATTGCTAAAGGATTGCTGGTGTCTGTTTTATACAAATTTTCTTCCTTCTGTGTAAGACAGAATAAAAATTAATGTGTGGCAGTAAAAAAGATCCTGGAGAGTTTGAGAAGATCTACATAGAGTTTATTACCTGCCATCACATAGCCAGACTGTGGACCCGTTTCTCTAAAGTGAAATTTGGTGACTAACTTTGCCCTGTCTTAAATAGCAATTAAAATTCTGATAGAGATCAGCAGTATGAAAGGGAATTTGGATAGTAAATGTTGCAAAGAAATCTTAGGAAGAGCTTCGTTTTATTTTCAATTTTGTCTACTTTCCTGAATTACTTTCACATTGGAAAAGGAGGACTGATTGTTGGATATCCTTCTACCCTTAATTATCATTAAAGGGTTCTTCTTTTGAAGCTCTTATTTTTTCACCTTCTTATTATGGAGACTCATATTCAAGATATTAGTGCAGTTGAAATTAGAGGTTGCCTTGGTATTCCAAAAGTCATATTGTATGAAAAAACTCATGAGAGCGAAAGGCTACTTGGTGTTTGAAAATGACTGCAGGAGCATATTTTTTGTAGGAAGACAAACTTGTTGACAAGCTAATTTTCAAACTCACTTAAAGACCCAAATACATAAGAGCTGCCCTGCTGCTTCCTACTTTGCCAAATATTCACATGCTCTGTAAGTTCTCTTGAAGTAATGTCAGAATATTTTCTAGTGCTCTCCTATATTTCTATAATATTGTGCGCTTTGAGAGTTCTTAAAAACATTACACCATATGCCAATGTGTGAAGCTGACAATTTTTTGTCTCTTGATTTGGTTTGCCTCTGGACGACTTCCCTGTAAATTTCCAGTTGTCCTTAGGCACTGATATATTGGTGACTTCTGCATTACTTCTGCCTTTGCCATTTCATCTTCAGCTCCCGGATCACCCTGAGCCATAGGATGGCAGAGTAATTTGGGTTGGAGAGGACCTCAAGAGCTGTCTAGTCCAACCCTTAGCAGGAGTCCAAAGCAAGGTCAGCATGAGATCAGTACAGGCTCCTTAGGGTTGGTTTTGGATGAAAATATTCAAGGAAGAAAACTGTACAACTTCTCTGGGCAACTTTACTTCATCCATTACTTCATTGTAGCTATGGCAAAAATGTGCCTACTTGTACCAGTCAGAGCTGCTGTGAATTGCTTGGCTCTGTCTTTTTGATCTTGTCCCCTGTATGGCCTGATAAACTGCTGTTAGGTACTCCATAGCCATCACATCTCCAGGCAGAGCAAGCCCAGCTCCCCCAGGCAGCTTGGTGGCCTTCCAAAAAACTTAATCTAGTTTATCGATGTCATTGTTTTACTTTGGGTCTCAAAACTGCTTACAATATTCTAGATGCAGGCTAATGACTGCTGAATAAAGGGGAATAATCACTCCTCTTGTTCTATTCATTGTGTTCAAGTCAATACAACCAAGGCTGCCTTACTTTCCTGCCAAGGCCTACTGCTGACTCACTTGATCTTTTTCGTTGTTGTTTTCCTTCCCTAATTGAGCAGTAGGATGCAATTTGCAACATGGCTTAGTTCCACAGTGAAATCAGGTTTCAGGAACTCCTTTTTAAGACCTCATATGTGAGTAGAGTACTGGGTAGTGAAGCTGATAAATAGATGGCACCACACTACAAAGGGAAAGATGTGAGAACTTTTGAAGTAAGTTTTTTTCACATGTTCAATAGAAATATGAATGTTCCTTTTTACTGATGTTTTAATTGGTGATCAAAATTTATTGGAAACTCGGTTTGGAAGGTGGGCTTTACAAATCAAGTTACAATCAGTTCTTTTTGTTCAAGGTAGAAGTGGATTGGAATGTTTTGAATACTGAGGAAAAAAATTATTGGATGAGGAATGGGAGTGAGGGATGAATGTACAGAGAACCACTACATCCAGCTGGATTTACTGGTCCAGGCACTGTACTGCTCAGAAGTAACATCCTGAGTAGCTCTCTTCTTTACGTTAGTGCAAGGCAGGAATGCCAGCAGAGGTGGACAGGGCTGGGCTCAGGAGATCAAAGGGTGCTGAATACAAAGCAAGAACTGGCTGAAGGGAGAGCAGAGTTAGATCAATGCCAATGTGACTCATCAGAAGCAAAATATTGGATTAAAAAAGTGGGATCCAAGAATTAGAAATAAAAAGGAGGGAGATAGCATAGGATCCAGGTCCTGGGTAGTCTAAGGTAGAGCTGGCTGCAGTTCCATATTGGGAAGCCCTTATGGGTCTCCTTATATACCTAATAGAAGAGCAGTGCAAGAAATAATCTCTTGAGGGACAGCCGTGTGCCATGTGATAGCTAAAGCAGAACTGGCAAAAGCAGACCTGGCTGGTTGTAGTTCAATTGCCTTGATGGATCTTGACAGGAGTGACAAATGTAAACACAGGTTATTGAGCTGAATAAGTGTAAATTAAATGAAAGGGCAGATTAATCATAGCTTTCATCTTGTGTGTATGCAAGCTACAGATAAACATATATTGTATGTACTCATTTGTATATGGTATTTTGTAAAAATGTCTGAATTTTTTGCTTTATAGAAATGCAATGTTATTGTTGTAAGTAATAGTAAGTATTTGACTTTATTTTTAATGGCAGACTTCATTAGGCAGCCATTAATGAAAGTTTTAGAAAGAATCAAACAGTCCAGTAACATTCATTCAAATGATATGTGGTAACTAAAATCTGCAATGCCTTTAGAGGTTGTGAATTTGCACTGAAAGCTATAGAACATTTCAAATTGCTGTGCTCTGGCTGCTTGAGAGCCTTTGTTAATGAGTCAAAGAACTATTGAAATAGTCCAGAATGGTTCTTTAATCTTCTGCTAGCAGCACAATGGACAATTGTCTGAAACATCTTCCCAACATTTTGATCACTAAAAACATTGACCAGATTTGTATGTCCCTACGTAAATGCTAGCAAATAAAACCTGATCAGTAGGCTATAAAAAAAGAAAAGATGATAAAATAGAAAGATGGTTAGAAATCACTGAAAATGTCAATTGCCTGGACAGCTGCATGACTGTCTAGTCCAAGATGGAAGACTGGTAACAATAAAGCAACATGAAATGCTTTAAAACTCCCTCTGAACTAAAAGTTCCAAAACAATTTCTTGCAGAAAGTACCAGATGAGTTGTAGCTCTATGTGGCCTGTCAGCCATTTACTGGTAGTTCACAAAGAGGTGGAAATGTTTTCAGAGGTTGTTGTATTGGGAAGCAGAGCAGGTATTTATTTTTCAGCTTTAATAATCATGAGTTCATCGCTAAAGGACAGTAATCTCTTGAAGTTAAAAGGCATAGGCACTAACACCTAACTGTCCTTTTGTTAGGCTCTCCAGCTGATTATTCTACTAACGCAGATGAAAATGCTTTTAGAAACTTTAGAACTTGTTTGATATAATCTGTAATAATGAAATTTTTCTCATTCTTCCACACTGCAAAATCGGACGAAACCATCTTAGTATTAAAATACAAAAGCAACTTTTAATCAACCCCTCTGCTTTCAACAGATTTCCCATTTTTGAAACAGCTTGAAGAGGTTGGGTACTGTTACTGCTTAACAGGTCATAGAGTCCAGAATGTTGCCTGTATTATATGAGACTTTACTGGGTTGGAAATGAAAATTTAACCATATTCCAACAAAAGAGGCCTGTATTTCTAGCCTTGGGAAAGTCAGGAAATAATTTTCATGCTGTCATGGCTGGTATTTAAAAAAAGGAAAAGAAAAGAATCTGAAAAAAGCTTTTAAATTAACCTGCATTAGTGGGCAGGTACATTTTGCCTCCCAGGGGAGGTATGAGGCTCCTTACTGTCCTTGCACCCATGTCTGCAGCTGAGGGATATTGAAGCATATGGAGTATTTGATGGAGCTGATGATCCAAGTCAGTGGCCATGCTGATCCAGCCACGGGGGCTGCAGTTCCCTGGCAATGTGCACTCAGAGGGTGCAAATCCTACAGCATGGCACATAGGGGCAGCACTCGAGAGGGACGAGAAATGGTATCTGTTTTTCAGATATAATGGCAGGATGGCACTTGGTTAAAAATTACTTTTTCAGTCCAATAGTTGATTTAGAAAAAAAGAAAATGAAATTTGGAGGAAGAAAGGAAGGGAGTATGTGAAATATATGAAGATGTGATGCCTTGGGGCAACTTTAACCATATAAAAACTGAACAAGCAATAGTGCAAAACTGAACAAATAGTTGCGATTTATGGTTGGAGTGTATGACATGAAAGAACTGAATACTTTTTTAAAAATCATTATTTGCGCAATGGAAGTGTCATTTTACTCTTGAGGCAGTCAGCAAAGGAGCACTTCAAAAACTGCCTTATACAGAACTGCAATTTATGAAACAAGTGTAAAACTAAAGTGCCAGCATGGCTTCTGTCAGACAAGCACTATTGTCCTTTTGGTCTTCTGTGCTGGAGCTAGGGAAACACGTGCAATACATTACTGTAGTCCATTTCCTAACAAAACTAAGTCAGATATAAGGTTTAAAGTAAACCTCAGCAGCAGAATAAATAATGTATGAATATGAGATATCTGAGCTTTGTCCAGCAAGAAAGACAATTTAATTTCATTTAGTAGATATTACCTTGGTAGGCAGCTAGCAGATGCTGAGACTCTGACAGGTATAAATAAAAGCTTTAAAATATTGTATATTAAGAAATTCAGACTTAATGAAAGGACCAATTAACTTTCCCAATTTTAATCTTAAAACATCCTGAAGCTGTAAGCATTAAATAATATTTCAGTGACATCTGGCCCAACAAAAAGCATTTGATGGGAAATACCTTTACATACAACTGAGAAAAAAAGAGACAAGGTAATGATTTGATGATCTTTTTTTCATGTATTTCTAAAGTTATTTAGTTTTAAGTTGTGTTTTTTTGCCAAAGCAATTCTCAGTCTTCACTGTATATCACTACTATTGCATTGACTTAAAAAAAAACAAAACAAAACAACACAATTTTTTTTTTATTTATGGAAATGTCTGATTTGTTATATACAGCACATTGCTATGCAATAGCTTAAGAACTGACATTCTCTAGATGTGGAAATGAAACAGAGAAAATCAAAACCACAGGTTTTTGAAACTTTGTGTGTTGCAGAATGACTCTAGAATACCATTGTGCAATGCTGATTCTGTTTGCCGCTTCATGGGTAATTCAGAAGGGCTCCTTTCCATGGACTGCTGGGCAAGCTCAGCGTAGGATCTGCAGGCTGAGGCCGGTTATTCTGTGAATCAGCACACCTAATTATCTATCCCTTAACTGCAATATGATTAACAATTCCATCAATGATTTACATGTGATGCCATGGTCCATCTCTCTTCCCCAAAGCAGTCAGGGCTGCCATGTCAGTGGTGTGCCCGGCCTGGGACCAGAGCTGCTGGCAGTGGGAGCCCTGTGCACACAGGCATTGATCTCTTGGCTCTGCGTTAGCTGGGTGAAAGCCAGTGGCAGGATGGCCATGGCAGCACAGGGTTTGGCACAGCTGTGACATCTGCCCGGGGGCTCACACAGTGCTGAAGGCCTGAGGGTAGCTCTGTGTTGCCTTTTCCAATGTGTGTGATGGGAGCCTAATGCACCATGCTGCACTTCCCAGTCTTGGTAGCTTCAGGCTAGATCAACAGAAAGCACATTCACAACTTTGTCTTCAATGAAGGATTATCATAGGGAAGTTTAGCCGGGGGATAGGACTCAATATATACACATTCCTCTAGGCATAGTTATTTTTTATTTCTCTAAAAGACTGACTAGTTGGTCCTCTAAAAGGAGTTGTTGAAAAAGAACACTCCTTTCATTCTGGTATAATGTTCCATTACCTCTGATGATCAGGACAGCTGTTTAATCATTGCTTTTACATTCCCAAATGAATATATAAATAATAATGTGTGCTGTCTTTTTTATCAAGCAAAAACGTTAATAGCTTCAATAGAACCATTTAGTAAATATTAAAACTTTTAAACGTTGTAATCACAGAGATAATCTCTGAGTTTATGGGTGGCTAAATTCACTTTCACACTTAAAGGCTGGGAAGGACTTGAGTGGTTGTTGATGAACATAAATATGGTAAATTAGTACAGATCAGGAAGAATTATGCAGATCATTGCATAATGTGCAACCATTTTTGTAAGAGTGGAGTTATGGCTGTGCTTGGTCACCTTCTGCAGCTGGTGTACAGTCTAACTTGTATGATAATTTTTTCTTGTCTTTATTTCATTTCCCTGTCCTAAAATGAGCAAAATAACTTACTATTTCCAAGTGTAAAAATAATTTATGAGAAAAGGCACTGAAATTCTGAAAACCTATGTAGATACTACACAGTCTTTCAGAGTATTTCCCAGTGTAACATTCCTTGTAAGAGCAGAAACAAATGGTCTGTGTAGTTCGTGAAAGATATTTTTTCTAAAACTATAAAAAGGTACAAATTTGATAGCTAAACCTGAACACCCTTCTCTTCTGCAGTACTACACAGGTCTGCCTTTTTACGTTATGAATTATTTTCTCCGTATGGCTGAGTACAATGTTCCTACCCCCAAGAGTTCAACAAGCCACTGATTTGTTAGGTAGATAATTTTTCCCATTGTTTTCTTTCCATCTTGTCTGTGCTCCTCTTCATGTCTTTCTGTACTGTCTTATTTCGAAACAATCACCAGGTGATCATTGACAATTCAACTTGCAGTACAGTTTTGCTGAAAAGATTACAAGTAGCAGCCCATCAGATTTCTGTATACGCGGAAATGCCTGTATACGAAGAGAAGCAGGAAAAATATCTTTCTGCTACTTATTGTATTTGCATATAGTGCCATGAAGAGTGGCACAGACTTAGCATTAATTTAGAGCTTATGTGTAGCAAAAACAAATAGCCACAATATTTTGTTCAGATCTAGCCTGAATACTGCTGCATGATACTGTCTATGTTGAATGGGCTTACTGCTGACCCCCAGACACCTGCCAGTTCCTTGTTCGATATATACTGTTAGCAAGTTCAAATACCTTTGTAATCTTTTAGTTTCTGAGGCACATGTACATTTTCCCTACAATTACCTCTAGTCCAATCCCATCCTTCCAGATTTCTCGGCCCAGCAGTTCAGCAAGATGCAGGTTTGTTCACATAGCTGCAGCATCGCTTTGTCTTTCGATTTGATAATCTTATCTCTCTATTTACTTGGGGGGAAAAAATTAACATTTGTTAGTTAGAAGTTCTTGTAAACAGGCTAGGCCCCAAAAGGGACATGTACTTTATAGATAGCATGCAGCACATTCTGTCTCCTGTTTAATCTTTCATGAGCTCAGTAATCACAGGCAAATCACTAATCTCTCTGCCTTCCTTTCTGCACTGGTGAAACAGTCGTTGTAAGAATATTCTATGAGGGTTTAGATGTCTTTGCTAAGCTTTGTGAAACTTCTGGACATGCTGGAAGTTTTGTACAAGTTGAAACCGAGGAGCTAATAACTTGACTGGGATAGCAAAGCAGAGCAAAATTGATACAACCAAGACATAACTTCTGTTCCATATCAGTGAAAAACTTCATTATAAAAGCTCAGGCAACGTGGTGACGAAGGCAGTTTAGATAGCACCAGGGACCAGGTCCATAGCTGATTTGTGGTAGCATGTCATGACAACATTGTATTTTTGTCCCTTTCCTCCTCCAGTATCGGTCAGGGCGGGATCCTCATCGAGGCTCAGACAACGTTTCCAATAAGTCTTCAGACAGCGATGTCAGCGATGTCTCTGCTGTGTCCCGGACCAGCAGCGCCTCCCGTTTCAGCAGCACGAGCTACATGTCTGTCCAGTCCGAGCGCCCAAGGGGAAACAAGAAAATTAGGTAAGCATGATGAGCTATATTGTCAGCTATAGTTGTGTAATTTGAGTAACAGATCACTTAGCAATATTTGTATTTTACATTAGCATTTTGCCTAGAATAACGTTTGTAGGGATTTTGCAAAATACTGGCTTAAATGTCTTTTTCATCTAATGCTTTTTGAAGTCTTCATGGTATTTGTTTTTAGCCAAGTTATGTCATCTTGGATTATCTAGCATACACTAAAATAACAAACATATGCTGTCAGCAAGCATTAGGTACTCTTTCTGAAAACCGTTTTGTAAAATATACTTAATATGGCTGAAAAGACAGTTTAACTTGAAAATTTGTGCCAGCAGAGGCATCTTATTTTCCTTTTAAATAGAACACTGAACTTTTATAGATGTATTATTTAATAATTACATAGACCAGTTCAATTTATTTAATACTTACACTAGTCAAATTTAACTGTAGGTGTAGAGTCATTGAACTGCCCTTCAACAGCTTTTTTTTTGCCTGCACCCAGTGTGCACTCAGAGGATCTTTGGTTTTCATTGGGTGCACAAATGAAAGATAATTTTTCTAGGAGGTGTAACCCACCTTCATCACCTATATGAATTCTCAGAAAATTGTCCTCTTGAAAGAAATGGTGCATTTAAAAAAATTGTTTAAGCGTCTGCTTATATGAACACTGTTAGGACCACATTGTTTCTGTCATACAGCTCTTTCTAAATGTGATGCATTGCCATACAAGTTTTATTTGAAGAGGGACTTGCAGACTTTCCTAAGAAAATGTTCCAAGTCTCTCTAGTGTAGGCTAGACTCCTAGCCAGTATGCGTTACCTTTTGTCTGCTTTTATCCTTTAGTTTTTATTTAATTTCTTTTGCATTTCCTTTTTTCATGCATGCTCTTCTCCATGACCTTAACTTTAATTTATTCTTTTCTTTTTTCTTTTTGCATGCCTTTTTCAATTTTTGTTGACTTCAGAAGGACAAGGGACATAGAGGGGAAAAAAGAGGGAGGGCTGGAAGGGGATGAACAAGATGAAGTATTTCCTGAGGAGGAAGAAAAAGAGGAGGAGGAGGAGGAAAAAGCAAAGGAGCAAGAAATTCATGAAAAGGGGGAAGGGCAAGAGGTGACAGAGAACTGTAAGGAAGAGATCAAAGAATCAGGGCAGGATGAAAAAGCTCAAGAAGACCAAGCTGAGGAAGGGAAAGAGGATGACAGGTAAAATACGCTTCTGTTCATATAGACCTACTCTTTCTCCTGTACCAGTACCCTACTTGTCTTCCCTTTTTATTCCCATTGCTTGCTTTTTGCCTATGCTCCCTGCAGCTCTTTTTTGTTTGTTTTTGCTTTCAGTCATCATACATTCATATTTAATCAAGTTTCACTCTCAGCTTCAATGAACTTGTTCTGCATACCAAATGAGGCAGCACACCAACTTGACTCATTAATATGCATACAACTGCAGCATATTATTTTTTAAATTGGTTTAGACTAAAGTTTGGGTTTGACTACAATACACAGTAGAAACTGTAAGCTTCTTTATTATATTCCCTACTCGAATTATTATTTAAGGAAAAATGTTTATTGAGTGAAAACGCAGCAATATCAAAATTATCTTTACTTTTATTTATGGCCACAGTAAAGATGAAAATTTGGATTTTTTTTTTAATCCTCTTTGTGGTACATACTGATTGACAAACAGTGTGGATAAAGCAGAGTTTTCCTTTTTTTTTTTTGTTCCATTTGAATAACTGTCAATGACTGCTGTATTGTGGAGGCATCATGTACTTTGGCTGCTGTGTTGTATTCAAAATATTGCAGCACAACTGGCTCTGGTTTTATCAGATAATATTCTAGAATTATACATTTTGCCACAAATGCTTTAAACAGTGTGAATGTCTGACATTTTGTATTGCAAAGTCCATTTATGTTGCATTGAGAGAAGTACAATATTCCTTCTTTCTTCATTAGCAAAAATATGAGTTTCAGATTTGATGAATATTCTTGAACCGGTTCTCACTCTCACAGGAATGGCAGAAAAATCTCAGAAAAATATGTTTTGTTTTAGCCTGCCAATTCTGCACTACCTCTAAATAACTTAGGCCTGTAAAATTATGCTCATGTACATTAGGGCAAGCACAGAGCACTCTGTGGAACTCCACTTTCTTTCCTTGCTACAAACATACACATGTACATGCCTGTACATGCTCGCACAGGTAACACATTCTAAAAAAAGGGGATACAAAGAGAGAATCAAAATGCCTGGTGTATAGTCTTGGGCAGTATGGACTAATATAGCCACACTACTGCCTTTATATATTGTGCCAGAATTCCTGCACTCAAGTTCATGCATTTTAGAATTGAGCAAAACCAGTTGTTTAGAAAGAGCCGTCTTTAAGAGTGCCTTGGCATATATGTTCCAGAGAGTGCTGTATGGTAGCGTGTGAAAGGATTATTTAAAGACCATTCTCTCTTCCATTTCCCGCTAATTTCCTAGTCCAATGGATCTGGAAGTCCTTCCTTTCAAAAAAGCATGACTGTTCTTGGTTTCTAGATTTCACTCAAGTTGGTCTTTAGCCAATATGCTGTCCCCCACAGAAAGTAAAGTCCTCTTTGAGAAATGGCTTCTTGTTTCCTACGCCATCTTGTTGGTAGCTGCTCCCTGCCTTCAGGAAGAAGTGACACAAGTCAGGAGTTCCTAGACAATAAAGAAACAAGATGTTTTTGACTTTTGTGCAGTGACTTTTGTTTGTGTTAGATTTTGACTCCCTGCATGGAAATCAGTCTCTAATATTATTTGCCGACTTTGCACATTTTACCACTTTTAGTATGCAAGTTGTGAATATACAGAAAAGTTTATATTCGCCTTCCTTTCCCGTGGTAGAGTCAGTGCTCATTTCTTAGTATTAGTATTGTCTGAACATTTTTCTAGGGTAAGAACCAAACAGAAAAGCCGGATTGATTCCTGGATAGGGGCAGGTATAGGTATGTATACACACTTATTTACACACATAGCTGTGTATCATTAATATATTGAAATATCATGACTTGTGCATTCAGTGGACAAGGCCAAAGGCAGGATCAATTGTCAGCATTTCTGCAAATTCGGTGCCTTCTGCTCATTTCTCTGTCAACTTACAAAATAACTTATACTTGGCAATTTATAAGATTGGGTAATGACTTCAGCTTCCAAAAAAGAATATCTTCAGACACACCACAAATATTAAAGTGACCAAACATATCAATTAAACATATCAATAGGTATTTGAGAAACTCAGCAGAAAAAAAGCAGCCAATTCTTCCTTGACAGAATAGTAATAAATTATCATCTAGTTCTTGAGATTTTGGGCATCAAGAAAAGCTACACTGTAAATGGGAATTTTCGATATATATTTTTACTTTGGAGATGCATCTTTAGTTGGACAGCAGTCTCCTTTCCTCTGGGCACTCTGGAATGAAGGGGCTGCTCACAATCCCTCTGTCATCAAAAATTGCTAAGGATACCTCATACCTCTTGATATTGCTGTGTTTATATACTTTATGAGTGATAGTAATAGTCCCACTAAGGTCTTCAATCTGCTGAGATCATGGATGGGTTGAAACGACCATGAACATAGGCATTCATCACTAATTCAATCACTATTTTAAAGAGTACCTTGGCACAATAAAACTGCATTAGCTTTTGGAGCGCTGGAGTACATTACATCAATTAATCTTTTTTTGGCAGAAATGGTTGCAGCATCAGATTTTGCCTTCATTAAACCTTGTAAAACTAAACTTTGGCATATGGTTGACCTATGGGGAAATCATAATTGTGTTCTTTCTTGGCAATACATGTTAGCAAACAGAAAGGGTGGCTCTAGCTTTGCTGTTGAGTATTCATTATGTGCAGTTCACTGACATTGTTTCTTACTCCATCTCCCTGATAATCTCAGGGCCAAAAATAAAGGATTCTTAGATCTAATCTTTGATTTTAGATCTAATCTTTGATCATTATTACTTTTTATTGAAGGTAATCTGTTTAAGACTGCTCTAAATCTTACCCTTTCTTAACATTTTTCTAAATATCAATCCTAAGCGCTAATTCTTATAGTCGCAGTAGTTTGGTTTTATCATATGCTATTACATAGCAAACGTAATCACAGAGAAGGATTTCTCTGTTGAAATACAATAGAAAAACAAGCTCTGTTACAAGCACACAGAGTCTAAATCATGAAATAACATACGAGGCCAGAGAGGGAAGCACAGAAGGGCAGAGACGTTCCACATGACAGGAGATAGGTACAACACTGTGTTGGGGACATCTTGACAACAGAGAATGAATGCTAAGAGGAGATTTGAGGAAAGAGATCTTTGTGAATGCTTCTGGAGAGCTCTTTTCAAGCATTCAAGACAATGAGGACAAAACATGAGATGCTTGCTAAAAATATATCAAGTGGGGATGGGGCATGTCGAATGAGCAGGAGGAGTTGATCTTTCAGTCTTGAATGAGAGAAGATAAATATGACAAAGAACAAATTCTAAAATATTAGGAAATAAGGATGAATTCTGTACAACTGTGTAAAAGAGTGTAACGTTTTACTGATGTGTGGAGAAAGATGAGACAGCCAAATAGAAAGGCTATGAAACTCACCTTTCCTCTAGTAACCTGGAAGGGGTTATTAGGTAAATTGCCAGGGCTGGAGAAAAACACTGCAGTATCTGTCATTTGAAATGGTGAGAGAGTGGACAAAGCAATTATCTTTGTGTGTGCACAGAGAGAGCAGAGATGTGAAATAAAAAACATGTGCAAGTCACAAAGTTTTGCTATGTATTGAAAGGAATCAGTGACATCCCATGTGAAGAAAGGAAGTGAATTCTAAAAGACAGTAGAAGGAATAGAACGGATTACGTAGCAAGATGACACAACCAAGAAAGGAAAATTTGCAGCGGAAAAATTCAGCTGGGATACAGTTTTGCAGAGCACTTAAAAATTCAAGAAACAGAGTGCAACATATGGTTTAAAGTAATGCATTTCTTGAGATACAACACCTTTTCTCTTCCTAAAGGTTCTTCATGCTTTTGTGACCCTTGCCTTGTTAGGTATAAAGATTCATTTAAAATTCACTTTCTAGTTCTCGTTCATTCAGTAAAGTCTTTAGAGAATTTTATTTGTAGGTTTTAAAACTGATTCCTGATGAGTATTTGTTCCTTAGTTTTCATTAAATTGTAATTTTAGTGTTTCAGGTTTTATGAGCCTTCCACTGTGACTGCAGCTATTAACAGTTAAATGCAGTATTTTGCAAAGCTGGAAGAAAAAGCATGCAAATGCAGTCTTTGCAAACTCTTTCGCAGAGCTGGAAGCAGTAATATTTTTGAAAATCTATATTCTGGTAAAAATATAAAAACTGTACAAAAGAAAATGAACACCAAGAATCCATTTTCAACATGTATGTGCTGTTTGGTTTCTTAAAGCTATTTCAAAAGTATTTCAATGATTTCTTCAACTGCACTACTGGATGAAGTAAGTTAATTGTATCTTACCTTTGCAGCCAAACAGGCCATATGTTTGGAAGAGAAAACAGTAGCCTGAGACTCTTTCCCTACTGCATGATCAGCCTTTTAGCAAAATTGCAGTACAGTCTGTGCTTCCAATAGCAATAAATACATGGATAGATGGATGGATGGATAGATAGATAGATAGATAGATAGATAGATAGACAGATAGATGGATAAGGTTCACCCAGTGTCATTTCTGCCATGGAGGGAGAGAGAGCTTGGGTCCAGTTAAGTCAATGTTCCTGTAGTTTCAGGGAAAACATGCCAGCATGCAGTTTCCTGCAGCTCTCAACAGAAGATGTTTGTCTAACAATTTTTTCAACATTACAAGGAAGTGATATTTCCATTCCTGGGATGAGAATGGCAGGTCTCAGTATAATGCTCACCAGCTCTTTTCAGCTGCAAAACATTGCATGATCCAGGCAATTGGGGCAGGTGTGATGCACTGGGTCCTTGAACAGAAAGCAGCAGCTTTATTTTGTGTCCAATATAACTCTTCTGCATACTTATGCCTAGATAAGCAGAGCTGCTTATGTGTTGCCAGTCTGTGTCTTTAAAATCAGAGGACCTAAAAGAAAAGTTTTTTCAGAAAGATTTTGTTTCTATTATTGAGCTGGCTAGAGTCTGTTAGGAGTTTATGACAAAGTCTTGCTCATTTGAAGCATAGATTCAAAGCCACTACTTTTTCATGTAAGATTTTTAACTTTCATTTTCTACAACAAGGCAAACATTCAAAAGCTATAAATTCATATCACTACTGGGTCTGTACTAACACACATGGACAATAATTTGGCCATTTGTTTTTTTACATTTCCATAGATGACATGCAGAAGAAGATTATCTGTAGCTTCTGGAAAAATATTATGGAAAAATATGCAAAAGATAAATGATTCCAAAAGGAATTATATGAACAAATATATTTGTTATGAAATCTGTAATGAGAGTATTATACAAATAATTTAAGAAAACTAGCAAAGTCACCTGTTTCTAAGTTATTTGTCACTGTCTATCAAACCCCTGGAGACCTGTTTTTTCCTGTTACTTTGGAATAAATACAAAAGATATATAGGCTCCTTTGCATCTAGTAAACTCATTTTGATCCCCTGGGGTATAATAAATTAGTGAATTTGGAAGTACACATTATTAACAGGTGAACAGTAAAAATACCTCATTTGAAACAGTCTGCAGCTTTGATATACAGTGCTCAGCAGGGAACTAAGACTTTTTTTTTTTTACAACAATGCAGTATCACTGAGACTGCTTCCCTCTCCATGAAATGCAGCCTGAACTTTAACCTCTGTTGAGCCAGCTCCACAAAGCATTCGTGCTCTCCTGTTACTGAAGTTTATTTAAAAACTATACATCAGCAGTTAAAACAAAAACCCCAAAACCACAAGAGATGCAGGGGGAAAACCCTATGGATGTGCAGGGAAGCAGGGATGAAGGAAAAAAGTTAAAAGGAGGCTTTGAAGGAAATATAAGTGTTGAAATTAGTTTTTTGCACTTTTAAGTGTGTTTAAAAAAGATTCGTTTTCGGAAAATATTTAAGACTAGGTTGAACTGTAAGTTCTTCAATGGACAGACTTTTTTATCTTTATTTGTACAGGATTGAGCACAACAGGTCTGTGGACAAGAATAGCAACAGCAAGAACTAGAAGTGGGGTAGAAACTTATAAAAATAAGGGATTGAATATTGAAGCTTATAAGGCTCTTCTTTCTTGGATATTATGATTGGACAGATATGTCTCCATCTTAGTGATGTATGTTTTTTCTCTATTTACCTGAGTATTATTTTAATAGAAGAGCGACAAGGCTCTGTAAAATTAATGTATATTCCTATAAATGTACTTTATCAAAAATAATTAATAACTTTATCACTTAGCCTTCTGAGAAACAAACACAAACTCCTTCACATTACTTCTTCGAAGTATTTCTAAAATGTAGTTACTGGGTTTGTGCCATTGCCTTTGAAACAAAACACATTGCCATATGGCAATCATTGTACTTTAACTAAGATTAAGGGGCCCAGTGCTGGTCTTACTATTATGTGCTTAATAGCTACGGAAAGATGATGCTCCAGTGGTTGGGCATTGCCCATATATCTGATTTTAATGTTTTTTGACCAAGCATCTGAACACTTTCAGTAATTTCACTGTACCTGTGTGGTGTCCATACTTCTCTTAAAGTCCATAAGGTGCTACCTAAACAAGCTGGGAGACGTGTCATCAAGTAGTGGTATTTCCTATTTCCCCTTGTAGCAACTAAAATTTCCTTCCAAATACCACTGAGACTGAGCACTTCCCAGATAGTAGCCATAGCATAAACACAATTCCTATGGAGGCCCAAGGTAAACAAGAGGAGAGTTGCTCCAAACTTGCATGGTGTGCAAAGTACATATTGCCTCAGCAGAGATTCGATCATATGCCTGCCCTCCCCAGCTCAGAAAAACAAAGGTTGCAGGCTCATGTTCAGAAAGATATGAGACACCTTTCCTCACGTTTTCTATTTTATGATGGACTTAAGTTTTCTGAATGCTTTTATAATTTCCCCCAGAGACCAAAAGTGACTCAAAGTCATTTTGTCAAAGTGACAGAAGTCAGACAGGCAAGATCATGATGTCCCAGATAATGTCTCTTTGGTTGAAGTAATTATGGCTTCAGATCTCTTGCTTGTGTCCGTTTAGTTCTCAGTCCCAGAAGATCAATTCAGAGACATGCTGTGAGTTTGGGAGATGTTAGCAGTGCCTATTCTGACCCTGATTTTTCAGAGTCCTCAAGCAACCCGAATTTACAAGGAATGAAGGAAATATTAGAGTTATTTTATCCTTTAGACAGCCGCTGCCACATATATGCACATAAGCATTAAAACGAGCCTGAGCATATTCACTTTGTGCAGTACGAATCAAAGCAATGCAGTCTTTCATGAGTGAAGTATGCAGCTATAGTGAGATTCATATTGCTTACAGCGTTTAAATAAAGCCTTTTCAAGACATCTGACCCTTCCCTGTGTATTATGTGACTTTTCCCTTAATATAATCTCAGTAGTGGGTCCTGTCTGGCTCCTCCATGTCTATCTTTCAAAGTTTTCTAACTGTCGATGAGTTTTCTAAATAAGTAAATCTCCCTCATAGCAACTTCAGTTTAGCAAGATGATAAATCATGGTACTTCTTACCCTCAGGCAAAACATTATGTGTCTTACCTCTGTATATTTTTGAGCATTTCAGCCTTCAAGTCTGAATTTTTTCTCACTTTCCTGACTTAATTTTACATTATTTCTCTGGAGATTTGAGGTCTGGGACACATACTGGATTTAATGTCTGGTTTAGCAATTCACTGCTTGCTTTTCATTTCATAGAGCTCTATTCAACCCTTCAAGAAACAACACTGAGCAGCACTAAGCAAGTTTGCAGTGTAGATTGTGACTTAACAGTGTGAACACAGAAAACTTGCCCCTCTCCTCTACCCCTGTTGGAAGACTAATTCAACAGCATGTTGGAGCAAGCACACAACATTTAACTTTCAGATTAAGTACGTGCAAGGTGCATTTCTGCAGGAGAACACTCTTGATTAAATCAGGTTGCTCATGATCAGTTTTAATTTAGCAAGCTAGTTGTTATCCAGCTTTAAAGAAGATGCTGGGTTAAAGAAGATGCTTTCTAAACTCAAAGAATTTGGATGTTATTCAAAACTCACTTGTCTTTAACTGCAATGTACTTTATTGCCAAGCCTTCAGAGCTCATATGGGCTTCCTTTTTTACCAATGAATATGACAGCTGACTAATGCAACACGTCTAGACCTCAACCAGTTTTCCCACTAGACTTCTTTTGAAACCACACAGAGTAAATGACTGCTTTCATTTACTGTATCAAAGAAAGGGATTTCATCAAAGATTCATTACTGTTAGCAGGGTAATAAAGCTTTTCTGTAACTTAGTAAAGGAAAACTTAAAAATTTATCAACACTAGATGAATATTAATATAATTCATTATAATTTAAATTGAAATTATATTGAAATTAAATTGAAAAAAAATTATCAACTGTATTTTTATTTTTAAAAATAGCCAATTATTCTATCAGAGAAGGTGAGAACTTTTATCAAAAATGTCTGAAGCTCTGTGCATAATTCAACTGCTAGTGTTTGGAAACGTCTAGATGTTACAGTGTTTTTTCTGCATCACTCATTTGTTGTGGCTGTGTTTGGTAAATAATCTAATGGTCTGACCCCAAATGATTTTGTATTTTGTTCCTATTTGAAACACAGTATGCTAGAGATGTCATGGAAAAAGTTATACTCCTATTAATTTATAATAATAAAGCAATGTGGACAGCTTTATATTTACTAGAGAGGGTGAGATCCAGCTCAACACAACCTAAGTACTGTGGCAGGTGAGGTATTCCTGATTTGTAATGAAAGAGACCTTTGAAAAAGAAATTTCATATCAAAATATTGCTACTCATATTCTGAGATGTGGCCACCAGTTTTCTTTGAATAGTAATATACATACCAAAATAGATTATAAACACTGCTCTATTTCTTCCTCCAACTTTCTTGTTATAATTTCAATAAAATAAACCTAATAATTAAGTCAGCCCAGTAGCTATTAGAGATTTATACCACCAATGAGTTAATAGAATAATTTTTGACCAAGTGGGTCTCTAGAGACTAAGTCATTATAATTTTGAACCTGCAGAGTCTCTCGTTGATGTGAATTGGCAGACGGGTACGTGCATTGGCCGGAAGCGTTGTTCCCATGGAAATGTTATTTCCTACATCACAGCTGTCCCCATAATGCTGTTTTTGTTAAATTTCTTCAGTAAATTAATGAAATAAGAGCCTCTCTGATTGAGTTAAAAGGTCTATTAAGAATGGCATTAAAATTCATCTCCTGCTTGTAAAAAGCAGAAAACAAAGTCTCCAGTGTGTCTTGCAGTCTCACAGGAGACATGTATTAGAAAATATCTATCACAACAATTGAAAAATTGTTAGAATCCTTTCCCTAAGACATCACAGCCCACAGCTGTACTGCACACTTGGCAATGTGGATTTTCAGTGTTATGGATGCCTTACTTTCATTAGGGATCATTATCAGAGAACTAAGCTGGAAAGCAGTACAACAATTTCGCTTTGAAATAAAGAAAGAAAGAAACCTGTAAGGCCTGCCAAATGACTTGTGTAAATCTGATTCTCTGATCCATATGCTTACAGCAGAGGAGTGAGTTTACAAGTTGTCATTTCCAATACTGCTGTAAAGATGACTGAAAAATATAAACAGCGTCCTCAAAAATCTTACCAATAATATACATTACAATGGATTATATTTATATCTTCTCCTTCACATTTAAAACTATTGATAAAACTGTAGATTGGAAAAAGGCCTGTGCTTCATAATACTGGTTTTAGTAAAGAGTATTCATTGATCAGTGGAAAAAACCCCAAGTTTTTCGTAATAATTTTAGTTTACCAGTCATTGAAAAAGATAACATCTTCAACATCTTTAGTCTTTGTAGCATAAGTGATATTCTTTGCAATGTGTTAGTGATTATGAAGTCACTGGGTATAAGGATTCTGTGCTGCTCCCTGTGCTGCTTTCTGCCATGGAGCAGTGTAGTTCAGAGCCAGGGCCTGATTTAAAAGACAGTTTTATGTATCTTTAGCAGTACTTTACTACTGCAGAACTTACCAAGTTAGTGAAGAAGGAAGAGGAAGCTGAGCTGCAGGTTCCTGTCATTGGGACTTATTTTGAGCTGGCAGATGGATTGTGGTATCAGTGTGGGTTTTTAGTATGTGTTTTGGGTTGTTTGTTTTTTTGTTTGTTTTCTGGCCTAAACAAAGGACTCCTGATAAAATTTGGCACTTACTGTACTAATCAGCCAGTTCTTAGAAAAGATTTCTGATTCTGTAGACAAGAATCTGAGCAAGATGCCTTCCAACTCCGCAACTAATTAAAAAACTGGACCCAAGATTAGGTTTTTACTTATGGCAACAGCATGAAATTTTCCTTTTGGTACATATGTTACAATGAGCATTTATTGTGTGTGTACTTGCTTAATGGAAAATATAAGAGTATTTTCTTGTAAGATTATTAAATGCTTTCAAGTCCATCAGAAACTGAGAGAAGTTGGACGAAGTTTCTGACTTGTTTTTTACTACCTAACATTCAAAAATATTGACTAAACCAAGTTTTTTCCTCTGGAACTTGTTAAAGATCTAGAACATTTGCCCACAGTGCAGTCCATTTTACCCAGTGCAAAAGTTACAAGCCATATACTGTCCCAGGTAAAGTGGCTTTAAATCAGTTTTGCTGCCTTTAGGGCAGGATCCTTTTGCACTGTGAAATCTTCCCTCTCCTTAGCCCAAACCTCACAAAGAGTTTATTTTCTTCATGGTCAGATACCAAGGGAATGGTCTGCCTAAAGCAGGAGATACCAAGACTAAATCAAAGATCCTCTTGCGAGACCTACTTCTCTGTTTCTCTTCCATGAAGATTTCCTTAGGCACTTTATGGAATTCCCCTCTGGGTATGCAACAGCTCCAGAAAGGATTGTTTTACAAGTAGCAAGTTCTAGTCATTGTTTTTGGGAAGTTTCTCTGGCAATGTTTTCTAATCTTTCTATAATTCCGTACAAATATCGACAAATTGGAGAGAAAACCCAGAGAATATCTGATTATCTGCTGTAGAAGGAGTCTGGAAAACTTTGAAAGCGCATTTTTTCCAGAGAGTAATAACACTCTCGGGTTTTGAAAACAGGTGAATCTCTGCAAAGAGATAGTGAAGATTAATGTCTTTCAGAAATCCAAAACCTTATCGCATTTCCAGAAGGTCGTATTTGAATAGCAGTTTTATAGCTGCTTACTGTTTTTCTTTAAAAGCATTCAGAAAAAGCTTATGGGCCAGAATTGGGCTGTTGAATATCAGGATTTGAAAACAATCTGAGATTTGTAATCTCATCAAGAAATTTAAGGCTATGTCTAGATCAGTAAGCAAGACAGGGTCGGGACGTAGTCTTGATGATCCATATTGTTTAAACAGCTTGTGTTCTCTTTGGCATAGCTTTGTGCTGGACACACGGATAAGGTGCCCCTGATTCAGATCAGGGACAATTCAGGAGATAGCATAGGTTGGGGTAAGTTTCCTCTAGGCAGAATGCCTGAGAAAACCTTATTTTGGGAAGGATGTAAGGTAATGTAAGCTAGCCTGCTGTGACATGCAGGCTGTAAAGGTCAGGGAACAGGCCAGACCCATTCGATTAACTGCTATAGGTGAGGCACAGGATTCTTCACTGCCTACAAGGACCATAATAAATTTCACAGAATCATAGAATCTCCTTAGTTGGAAGGAACCCACAAGGGTCATCCAAGTCCAACTCCTGGCCCTCTACTCGACAGCTCCAAGAATCACACCATGTGCCTGAGAGTATTGTCCAAACACTTCTTAAACTCTATCAGGCTTGGTGCTGTGATCACTTCCCTGGGAGCTGTTCCAGTACCCAACCACCCTCTGGGTGAAGAACCTTTTTCTAATATCCAACCTAAACCTCTCCTGACACAACTTCAGGCCATTCCCCTGGGTCCTGTCACTGACATCACAGAGAAGAGGTCAGTGCCTGTCCGCCTCTTTCCATCATGAGGAAGCTCTAGAGTGCAATGAGGTCTTTCCTCAATGTCCTCTTCTCCAGGCTGAACAGACCAAGTAACTTGATCTGCTCCTCATACAACTTCTCCTCAATGCCCTTCACCATCTTTGTGGACCTCCTTTGGGTGCTCTCTAATAGCTTTTTGTCCTTCTTATGTTGTGGCACCCAAAGCTGCCCCCAGCACTCGAGGTGAGGCCACCCCAGCGCAGAGCAGAGCAGGACAATCCCCTCCCTTGCCTAGCTGGCGATGCTGTGCCTGATGCCCCCCAGGACACAGTTGTCCCTCCTGGCTGCCAGGGCACTGCTGACTCATATTCAACTTGCCAGTTACCCCCAGGTCCCTTTCTGTGGTGCTGGTCTCCAGACTGTCATTCCCTGTACATACATCCCCCCATCCCAGGTGCAGAATTCAGCACTTTATTAAACTTCATATGACTGATGATTTTCCAAACCTCTAATTTGTCAAAGTCTCTCTGCTGAGCCTCTCTGCATTCAAGGGAGTCAGGAGCTTCTCCTAATTTAGTATCATCAGCAAAGTTACTTCAACACCTTTGACATCATAGGTATCTGTCAGCTGACTCCCCTCAGTTGGCTAACATGGTATATTTTTGAGAATATTATCTAATGGCTAGGGCTCTCATACTCCACCATTGGCTTTAAATTGCAAATATATATATACATCTTACTGTAATTTCTTTTCTAATGTCTTATTTTTCTCTTGTTTTTTTAAAGAACTTACTGCTTTAGCTTTGAGAATGTATTCCTTCAAAATTTATCCACTTCACTGGAAAACTGAAGTATCTGAAAAGATACTTACACTGAGACCTGTCTACAGCAGTTGGTTTCCTTAAGTGGTTTCCTGGATTTTGGGATAATGCAGGAAGCAATGTTCCTGTGTGAGCTTTGCCCATCATCCTGCTCTTGTGGATACTTTGGTCCTATAAAGCCAAAGACAATGTCCTGGCTGCCACCTTCACTCTGCTACTGCTGTAAGCTGCAGGCTGCCATACAACTGGGGCTGTGTGCTGATTTTGTTCTTGTTTTAGTTCTAATAACGATATTATTATGCCATTATGCACATAGTATTTGGACTAAGGTAATTATTTTATCCCCCTTTTTATTTTATTCTGCTATATGCATGTGGCTGCATATTCTCTTTGCTGAGGATATTAAGATTATTATCTCGTAAGACACCTTGAGAACCCTGTTTTTACTGCATATCTATTCATTGACTCATACAATTTCATAAACTACTTTTATTTAATGTCTGTTTTAAAATACTGTTGAACATACTTAACTGGATGTGTGCAAGATTATGTTGTGTATATATACACGTAAAGAAAACTTCCAGTTATTTCTGTTTGCTATTACTTTCTAAATTTTACTCTGAGGTCAACCTTTCTGTTACATCAGAAAGGAACCAAATCTGACATGCAACATCCAGTTTTTCTGAGAGTAATCCATTTGTGGCACATGGATTTGTGGCACTGTCAAAAGGCAGGCTGGGTAGAAGGATGGCTTCTACTGGGGACGCCATGAGACATCTACCAAGAACAATTAGTGAATGCAGGTTTGGATGGCCAGAAAGGATTGAGAGCACTGATGAAGTGAGTGCTCATGACCACTCTCAGTTTACTATGAGGCACTATAAATCACTCAGAACCCTCCTAGTACTTATTTCTCTAAGCTTTTTGGCTAGGAGAGGAATTGAGAAAGAACAAAACCCCTTGGCTTTCTCCAAGGGCTGTGTGCTAGTTAGGATTGTAATAAAGATATCCTTTCTGCTGCTTTTAGAGAAGGGGGAAGAAACCCAAGCTTTTAATTAAAGCAAATAGTTTTATATCTCTACTGTGAAAAAAATAGAGGTTTGTGAATGAATTTTTAGTATCAGCCATTTGTACTGCTATTTGGTATATCCATTTAAATCTAAATCCCTTTTTCCTCATTTGAATTCCCTTTTATACCTTTCTCAAAAAGTTGGCCGAGACAAGATGTCTGACTGAAGTCTACATCATTATTGGCAGGAGTACACAGCAAAACTTTTTTTGATACAGAAGCCTTTGGACAACAGACAAGAAGCAAACTTTTGTAGTTCATAGTGCTTTTGCAGCGAACTGCAAAGTGAAACTATAATGACTAACCTCTTTAAACACACTGATTTCTTTAGTAGGGGCAACTATTGTAATCCATTCCACTTAAGTAGAATTACACATCTTGGAAAGGACACAAAAACCACCTCAAAGGCACATTAAACTCAGGAAATGGTAACTTTGTCTTCAGTGTAACTTTTATATTAAATTGCAGGATATTTCTGTTTCCACTGCTGACATAGGACCTTTATTGAATGGTAACGTCACTCATAAAACTATGCTTTAATTACTATTTTCCATATGAAAAGAACCCACTGATTTTCTGGGTATTATTTTTGAAAAAATGGATCACTGAAATAGGTTGTTCTGCAAGCGGTGAAAAACTTCCTTCCCCCATTGGCCTGTGCATGCAAATGAGCTTCTACTAGGAGAGATTCAATAATAACTTTTACTGCAATCTTTCCCCAAAGAGGCATTCATAAGATCTATCTCCAGGGATCTGTTTTCAAAACAGTTTTAGAAACTAAATAGTTTTAGTTGCCTACTGTTCTGTCAAATTTGATCTGATTTTAAAAAATATTGAAAAGAGAAAGACCTGACTGAGAACACACTCACATTAATCATATTTCCTTTGAGAAACTGGATCAAAAATAGCATTACCGGATAAGGGGCTCTAATTACCTGATTCTTGGTAAAATTTTGCTTAAGATAAAGTTGAAGATAATAGCTCTTTCCAGCAATGTTTTTTCTAGACTCTCTTGTATTTTTTATATGCAAGATAGTGTTGAAACTGAGAACTAGTTTTTGTGTCATCTGTTTTCTGTGACTGAATCCTTAGAAGTGCTAGTTTGATGAAAAATATATCATGTGATGTTAGCATATGATACTATCATCTGACAAGAGAGTTAACATAGTGCTAATAAGACAAAGAAATACAAATTCTCTTTTACTGTTTCCCCTGCCTTCCTCATTACTCACATCCTATCCCACTCCTCTCTTGGTGATAAATGTACCAGTGAGAGTCAGTGTGTATTAATACATGAGAAAGAGATAAAAGGGGGTAGAGAAAAAACTTTCAGGTAACCACTTCGTTCAGTCTTTTGTGATTGTGTGTCCAGACAAGGCCACCATGGCTCTCTCTCAACTGTTTTGTGCTTCTCCATCTGTTGATCCAAACTCTCATTCGTATTTTTCCTTATAACTTCCCTGAGAAATACACTCAGTACTTTTTCACTTGATGGTAAAGGTCCACTTCTTCTATGAACCAGCTCTTAGCTTTCCCTCTGGGTTGTGACTAAACTACAAATCTTCATGCACATGCAGCAGACAACCAAAGAAAAGGGCACTTTATGGGTTCATCTCAGGTATCTTAAATAGCTACCTCATCCCACTTTCCCATGAATCAGTGGGAAGAGACCTAGAAAACCCTTTACTTTTGAGTGCACTGCACTAATTCCATAGATAAGTTATTGACAGAATATGTATTGCAAAACCTTCATAAACAAAAAATAATACCTTCCTTTTATGAATTAGATTTCAGGCCATTGTGGGTAAGGGAAGAGGAGTGAGGCTATACTCAGAAAAATTTGCTCTAGAGACATTTGCTGAGCACTAAGGCTTTAGGAACAGCCTTTGTATGTATTTGAAAATCTGTTTAAAAAGGAAAATAATTCATTTTTAGCCTGTACTGATGACTTAACACAAAAATAATTTTCCCTGTGTTCCAGAAATATTCCACTGTTTTTGAATTGGTTAAAATCGCATCTCATGGGCACTTTTTGGTGAGATGCACTTTAGTGAAGAGAATAATAAAGGTCTAAGCTCTGTGCAAGAACTTCATTGAAACAGAAAATTCTTTATATATTCTCAGGCCTGCATGTACACCAAAACTTCCAGTTCTGGATATTTGTTCAGACACCTTCCAGGTAGACATCAGGGCAAAATGTGGTTAAATACTGTTGTCATCAGTGTAGATTGCCATTTCTGTGGAAAGGAAAGGACCCTCAGCCTGGAGCACTGGTAGATCAGGTTCCCCTGGGACATGTGAAATGCTGCAGCAGATAGTTTAGATACAGCCACACAGAGCACATTTACACAGTCTGTAAGTGAGTACAAAAGATATTTTAGAATTTAATCCAATTTTATCAGTAATGATGATCTGTGTCACATAACAGCTAAGTGTTGTATGAAATACACCTCTAGTACCTGTGTTTATTGATGCAGAACAGAGAAAAAACATATGGGCGTTCATTATTGTATGATGACTGAGCTAAACCAGATTACTGAATACATCCTTGAAATATCTGAATGTTTAGTAACCAAAACTAGGCTTCAGACCGATGTTCTTTTCCACTCAGTAATGAATCAAGTTTCCCAGAGGAATATAGGGTATTTGTGTGTATATGTGAGAAGAGGGGCAGAGCACTGACTGCGGAACTTAAATTTTCCAAACAAAATGTAATTATATGATATACAGATGTGTTAATTCTTTGGTATGCTTTTGCTAGTAATAAGTTTTAAGTCAATCAGTAAATAAGATCTTGTTATTTAAAACAAAATTTTGAGGAGTCAAGTATTTTTACAGTGGACCAACCAAGAACCTAGAATTAAAGTTTCTCCTTTTACCCCTCGAAACCTAACCCCACCTGTGTGATTAGCTGCTTTTACCCTCCAGTCTCCCAAAACCTTCCATCTGAAACCTGTCCTTTTCTGTCTTCCCCTTTTTACTCTTTGTCTGCACTGTTTATCCGTCAACTGGCTGACAGTGTCTTTACATCCAAAATGCAAAGCAGACAGATGGCCGTCTCAGGAAAGAACATGACCAAGAGCACCAGCATCAGTGGGGAGATGTACACCCTGGAGAAGAACGATGGCAGCCAGTCGGACACGGCAGTGGGCACTGTTGGTGGCGGCAGCAAAAAGAGACGCTCCAGCATCGGTGCAAAGATGGTCGCCATCGTGGGGCTCTCAAGAAAAAGCCGTAGCACGTCACAACTCAGCCAGACTGGTAGGAACTAGATTTTTTTTCCCTCTCTCAAATTACCATTTACATGTACATAATACTTATGTATTACAGTTTAATCATTTGGAGATCCTGTTGAAGTTGCCTCATCAACAATATTCCATGGGATGAAGAAAACGGTCAATTATCTTTTTTCTCTGAACATTTGCTTAACTGTTCTTTTCTTAAGCAAAGATCCTTTTCAGGTTGGAGTGAAGCTTTTATTTTCTGCTTGCTGGAACCTGCTTAATACACTAATTCCTTACTTTTCAGCTTTTCAGGAACCAGTGTGAGCTGGACTTCCATTTGGGGGGTGTCCTTACAGCAGTTTGTGAAGGGTTGCTGATATGTTGAAAGATGCCTTTGCTTTTGTCACAAATAGTGTTTGTGTATCTCAACATGAGGTTTTTTCACCTTTGAACATGCAACCTTATTTTGAAACAAAACAATTCTCCTGAACAAAATTATATGTTAAAGCACTTCAGTGCAAATGTTTTATTGCTTTTTAATTAATTTCTTTTCAGCCTACAAGCATATTCATTATCAATAGAAATCTTCCTAATTTCTGTTTATCTCAATTCAAATTTGATACTGAAACATGCTACCTAGGAAAATGGAGAGGTTTTTTGCTTTGACGCCTAAAGCATTTAAAATCTTACACATTTTTTTCTATTTCTTCCTATTTTGGGGAAAATCCATATAATGCACTCTGAAAAGCTCAATGTCAAATAATGAAACTGTATAGAACAAGAGTATTTTACATGGAAAAAAGACCCTTGTGTTTGAATAACATTCATATAAAAGAAGTGTTTAAGCAATTTATATAAGTATGCACATATATAATATATTTGAAGGTATCTACAGAAGATATATTGTATGCTCAGTATTTAAGAAAAAGTGTTGTGATGCTGTCATATGGTTCAATGTAAGTTTACAGTGCCCTGCTGTGTGAGGTCCCATTTGAAGGTCTCCATTTTGCTAACCACCATTCAAACACAGAGAAGAGATTTCTCAGTTCTCTCTGAACTCTGCAATTTATATCAGGAAACCAAAGTGATGAGAGTTTAAATGTACAACAAAATGGAGCAAAACAATGATTTGCACTGTCAGAAATTGTGGTAAATTTTTTAAGTAAACTTTTGTGGGATGGGGATTTAAAGTACTGTAAAGAGTAGAACCAAAAATGAAAGGAAAGAAGGAGAGGTAACAGTGCAGAAGACTGCGTTCTGAAAGAGAGCAGGGAGCTTGAGTGTGTGACTTACTGGATGCGGTATGAAACAGGAGGGAATGAAGAAGGGGGGAAAGAATGTATATAGTGGAAGCTCTGAATATCATGCAGATGCTGGTGACTCCATCAGTAGGCAAGAATTTGCAGCAGTCTGGAGTTTTACCAGCTCACTTGCAGGTTATGGAAATGGCAGGTTTGTGTACCTTTCTGTTTTCTCTAAAATGAATGACAGATAGAAGATGAAGTCACCTTTAGACAAAGCTGGGAAGTGTCTGGTTAGACAAGAAAAAAATTAATCTCTTCCTCACCTAGAAATCTAAATCTTTCTCTTGTAATCGTACAGAGCTATGTATCTGTATTGGTGCAATTGAATATCAAGTCAAATACAATGCACGACATTACTATTTGTGGTTTAATCTGGTCTCTCTTGCCATAAGAGCTATTAAATGAAGGATGTCAACTCCTTGTACACTGCTCAAGTATGTCTCAGCACTAGAGAGAATCTGTATTGTGTGGCTGGTCTAGATTTGATTTAAATGCCATGCTGTCTTTGTAATTTGGGACTTTTAATCTGAGGTTTTTCTCTGTTATATCCAATCAGCTGCCCAACGACTGATTACATGCTCGAGTCAGGGATAAATGTGAAATATTACTCTTTCAGAGTCTTTGGACCCGCTGACAGTGAATAGGGTGTTCTGACAAACCTTAGAGTAAGGAGCTGTAATTCAGAGCTGTTAGAAGAGCAGCAGGAGCCAGGGGAGCCTGCATGGCTGTGGCTGGCAGCCCCTCTCCCTCGGCTGCTCCTGGGGAGTGGCCTCTGCTCAGGGCTGGCAGTGCCTGGCCCCGATGAGAGCAGCCAGTGCAGTGCACCTCCTGATGCCATCTCCTTGAAGGGCCCCTCGTGTTGGTTGGATACAGGTAAGGGTTGAGAGGTGTTTTGTAGAGCTGTTACCACACACCAGCTCCTGCTGCTCTATTTGACGAGTGTCTCCAAGGAGCCCTGTCTGGTGGCCACATGTGGCTGGTCCTACAGGACAGGCACAAGCATCTTTTAAATGACTGGGTCACACAGGCATTGCTGGTCCTGGAGAGCAGGCCTGTGGCCATGTCAGCCCCTGGATGAGGTGTGTGCATGGTGCTGTGTCTCCAGTGACACAAGGTGATGGCCTGCTGGGTGGGTGAGGGTGAGGTCACACCATGAAGGAACATCTTGCATGTCTTAAGATTCCTTCACAAAGTGAATGGTGAGACACCAAAACAGGTTGCCCAAAGAAGCTGTGGATGCCCCATCCCTGGAAATGTTCAAGGCCAGGTCAGATGGGGCTCTGAGCAACCTGGTCTAGTGGAAGGTGTCCCTGCCCATGGCAGGAGGGTTGTAGCTAGATGGTCTTTAAGGTGCCTTCCAACCCAAACCATCCTGTTTCTATCCATTGGTGCATCTTACAGAAAATGTTGGACACCAGCATTAAAGCCAAAGGTTTAAAACTTGTAATTAAGGTAATTAAGGAATTTATAAATTTCTCTGTTTTGTCTCATCATGTTCCTTTTCTCAGATGGTAGGTACATAAGGTGCACAAGGAATCATATCAGTACAATCTGGAATCAAAACATTAATTCCTTGTAGGCATCCTGTAAGTACAGTTTTCTGGAACTGAGAGGCAGGAGATACTCAGGTGTCAGGGCACTGGTACCATGTAGAAACTGGTCAAAGTATGGAAGTTTCTTAGGTACTTTCTGAAGATATTACATCATTCAATGGACTAGCTCAGTATCTCCTTACATATCACTCATGAAAAAGCATACCGACATCTGAAGATAACACTACTTCTGTAGAAACTTGTGTGCCCATATGAAAATCAGTGTAGAAATGTCTATCTGTATCTCTGAAACTTTTTAAAAGTGTTTTGTAAAGTATAATTTTACTTCAGTGGCTTTCTTCATTCATATTTTAAAACTAAATCTCTGCCAGAAGTTTTTTTGAAAGTAGGTCATCATAACTGCTTTCAGGACTGTGTATCAGACTTACAGTACATGCCTTATAAGGTCAATTTTAAATGTCCTTTCAAATTATTCTTATTTTATTTCTTGTTATTTTTCATAGTGCTAAGAAGTTGACAGTCAAACTAGATACAGAAATGTATTTTTTATTCTGGTCTGTACCGCATTTCAGGTAGGAATAGCTGTTTTATGGGTAAAGAGCATGACACAAATGTAATTTTACTTAAGGTAGCTTTTACTTAATATAAGACTTTAGAAAATGGCAAGATACTGAAGAGTAGAGCAGCAAGATAAATTAGAATTTATTTTACTTCTGGTCCCTGTACCTTTCTAGTGCTGCAAAGAATAGCTAAAAGTATACTCCATGTTCTTGAGTCAAGCAATCATTCCTAGAAGCTAACATTTGATGAGTTAGAAGGAGTTTATGTTATAACCTTCAGGTTCTGCTTCCAAAGGCATTCTTTCTAGTGGAAAAGATGGCTTTCTTTACAGAGGAAAATGGAATGCAAAATGCAATTCTTAACAGTGTTGGCTTAGCCATTCATATCTGGAATGCAATAGTTTTCCTGCTGGTCAGCCCTGAGGGAACTGATGATTAGGCTTCTACACAGATGCAGACCTAATTCTCAGTTATATTTCATTAATGAGTGAAATCTTTGCCATCTTCTTATTATGCAATCTTAGGCATCCCTTTCAATTTACACTCTCTGTCTCCGGCAGATAGCTGGGTGCCTTCACTTCCTTTATTTAGCTGACATTTCTCTTTTAGCGAGGCAAATGTGTGTCTTTTCTTTAGTTAGCCAAGACCTATTGTGTTTGTAGGCTGATTATATCCAAGAGCCAAAGCAGTTTAAAGTGTGTTTTCAGAATCTGGGGCACTCCATGGATCATACTTACTAGAACATCGTGTGTGTACGTTCAGTCACCGGTACAGGGTCCAGTGTGCTCTGGGAGTGCGTATGCAATTACAATAGACGGAATCTATCAAAAGAGATGACAAAAGGAAGCAACAGCATGACTTGAGAGTGGCCAGTGCAGTAATGCCTGCAGAGAGGTGTAACTGTGTTTGTGTAGAAATCAACGTCCTCGTGTGTCCCTGCAGAGCGTTGCTCCGAGGTGCCGTGCTCCGGAGGACCCTGCCCATGTAAACGCAGCAGGCGGTGCTGGGGGAAACTGGCGCTGCCTGAACTGCACTTGCTTTGTTGCAACATATTGCTCCCTGTCACCTAAGAACTCTTGTTATGATGCCGTATGTGGCATGAAATTATAGGGCTGTAAAAGTGGAATTTTGAGACAGTGTTACGATCTTTTGACATTCTTCAAGATTTTGCTGGGGTTAAACTACATGTATTACCAAACGTATAGTTCCCTGTAGGAAAAGTACAGACATGAGCTGATTTGGTGCCAACAAAATGCTGATTGCTGTTGTGTGAATTCAATAGTTTTCATCAAAAGGCACTTCCGTTTTAACAAATTCTGGAGAAGTCCAAAGTGAAAAGTGAAATTTTGGATTCCATACATTGAAACTGCAGTCTGAAGTGTTGTACTAATAAGTAGAACAGTCTCAGTTATGTCTGTCGGGAACCAATGACGGAGCCTGTAGAGCAATTTCCTCAATTTATGGAATAACTGAGGGGAATCTATTCGTAACATTGGTCTTGGTCTGGTATAGAACTTCACATTCCTCAATTCAAAAGTTGATTTACATAAAAACAGTCTTTTACTACACATACAGTCAATGTGGTTCCTGTTAAAAAGAGGGTGATTAACCACTTGGAATCGTGGTAACTAAAGAAGAAACTACATTGATTGCCTTTCATTGTCTAAAGTGAGACAGCATATGGTAAGCATACAATTTACTGGATAAAAGTGTATTTGCTTACATAATAGACACTGTTATTTTCTATCCCTGGAATTAATTTATGTGGCCAAAAAGGTAACTTAAGTTAGAATTCACTACTTTTAATTTGGACATGTATTTTAATTTTTTTTTTTAAATCACATATATAATTCAAGTGATTTGGAACAAGCCATTTGTTTGTGAGGGCTATTTCCTCTCCTATGCCTGAGACAGACTGCTAATGTAATAGATTGCTTTAATTTGTAGTATTATACTTGTATCAGTATTCTTGATGTGTAATATGATTTACTTTGAAAATCAACACGTATTACATTGAAAAAAATATAGGATTAGCAGTTGACAAGAGATTAAGGCCAATTTATCCTGCTCATTAGTTAAGAATTGTGAACTGAATCCTCTACCAAACAGAAAGCACCATTATAATAAATACATTACCAAGAACATTAATCAGCTTTTATTAAATAATCTCTGAAAAGTATGCTAATAAAGAAATAGACTCTAATTGCAAACTAAAAAGACTTTTAAATGTCATAACATTCTGTTTCTAAATTGTTTTCCTCCACATGTAAGAAAAGACTAGGAAAGAAGATACGGCAGTACAAAATTTATGCAGCTCTCAACAGATTTTCTGTAGAGGAAGTAGGTGTACGTTTGAGTCCTTGAATGTTCACAAAGCTTTTCTGAGAGATAATGCAGTGAAAACAAACACAGAGCTGAGATGCCAGAACTGAACTCCAGCCAATGCTAGCTATGATCTTGTAGAAGTCCTCTGGAAGACATTTCTCAGACACGAAGAGTGGGAGACACCTTATGCCATATATAAGGAGAAATTGCAGGCAGATGAGAAGGAAGCCCTGTGGTAAGACTAGGGAGTAAGAATAAAAAGCCTAACTTTAGGAAAAAAGGTGAAAATCATGTACACCAACTGAGCCATACTGCCCTCGTCACAAATAACTCATCAAACTTTTCTGTAATATAGTTATCAACTCAGTGAGGTGTGCACCTGTAAGAGTTCCATCTGCCTGTGGTAGAAATAAAACTAACTCCCCTGGCTGTAGGCATTTATGTTATTAAAAATCCTTACTTATCATTCAAAAAGTAATTTTCTGTGTTTCTTTACTTAAAAAGAAAGTTTCTTATATTACTATTTGAACTCATTAATAAGGGGGAAAAAAAGGAGGAAGTTCTAAGTGAGATCAGAACATTTATCTTGACCTTCCACAAGATTTTTTTCTTTCCATAATTAGAGGTAAAAATAGAGAGAAATGTAGGGTGATCTTTCGTGGTAAGAATACTGTTAAACTATTTTTCCTTTTCAGAGCAGAAGAATTCTCATAAGATTCCTGCTAAAAAAAATACATTTCATAAAACCCCCCAAACTTTAAAGCTGTTTTATTTCTGTTTTTGCAGTAAACAAGATCTGGTTTTTTGTGTGTTGTTACATAAGAAAAAATTTAGGCTTTCCTTAAGAAAGTTTCCATTTGAAGACTCCTTTTGGGATTTTATAATCCCTTAGTTAACATGTGATATAATATATGTGAATTTCTTGTTGATTATTCTGTGAAAGAGGGCTCTGATTTCATTCTACTGAAACCTGAGAGTGAAAAAAAGAACTTTATAGGGCAATCTTATACCTTGGCAATTACTCAGTTTTCACTTTGCCTGAAATGTCTGGGGTACTTACCTGTAGTTATAGTTCTGTGTATATATGTAGTTTATACTTCAAGGAAGAAAATTCAGTTGGGTTTTTTTTCCCCTCACTTTAAGAAATATTTCTAGTTTTTTCAATTTCTTATATAGCCACCTCAATGACTACTCTTTGTATTGTTCTAGAAGGACAATATTCATCTATCCATTGCTCTGAGAAACACCATCACTAAATAACATTGTTCTGTGAAAGCAGATTTACTTCAGATCTCCAAAGACCAGCAGGAAGAGGGCTGTAGTACTTTGCTGTTCAACAGTTATCAGAGGCATGGTTTGCACACAAAAAATAAATAAATATTGCATTATTATTTACATCTATATTTATATATTTAGTTATATTTACAGGTTCATTAGGGCTGCATCTTTTTTTACTTAGCATTTCATAATAATACAGGATTTCTTTCCTTGTACTTATATGGAATGCAATATTAAATGTCTTTTACCAAATTATATCTTAAAATTGAATTTATGTCTTTAACACTACCCATGTTATCAATACTACTAATAATAACTGTTTGATGAATGGAATTCTCTTTCTAAGGATAGAAGTGACTTTATAGAATAATTGCCTGAAACTAAAAAAAAAGCCCATGAAAACAGACCAAAAGAAAAGGTGGCAATAGAGGCATGCTCTAATTCAGAACAGTTCCCTGACCTTGGCTGGTATTAAATGTCTTTTACCAAGTTATATCTTAATATTGAATTTATGTCTTTAACACCACCCATGTCATCAATACTACTACTACTACCTGTTTGATGAATGGAATTCTCTTTCTAAGGATAGAAGTGACTTTATAGAATAATTGCCTGAAACTAAAAAAAAAGCCCATGAAAACAGACCAAAAGAAAAGGTGGCAATAGAGGCATGCTCTAATTCAGAACAGTTCCCTGACCTTGGCTGGTATCCAAATTACGTGGATGTTGCTGTCTTAAGGAAGTTCAGTTTGACTGCACTCTCCTGCTGCCCATTTCAGCTGGCTGCTGTATGGCTGTGTTACAGACACAAGCAATCCATGCTCTCCATAGGGTAAAACAGGGAGGTAAAAGTTACAGAACTTCTGCTTTTGAACACCACACAGGATGTACAACTCATGGGGAATCATGTAGGCACAGAAAATACAGTTGTGCAAGCTGTTCATATTTCCAGGTATTTTGTGTATAATGACCTGGGCTATGACTCACAGTGCATCTCCAGACTGTTCAGACTGGCTTTGTCTTCCGTGGAACAAGTGTGATGATGCTATCACCCAAAACTTATATGTGCCACTAACAAAAAACTCTTAACAGAGAGCTCTTATAGGAGAAATTGTATTAAAAGAGTAACTTAAAATTATATAAGTGTACCATTGATGAATTCCAGAAAATACACATGCAACCATTGGATCAGAAAGATGAACCATCTGCTCACATTCAAATTACCCTAACCATTAGCCTACAGTCAGTTCTTTCTTATTCATGCTTTATTTGTCCTGCTGGGTCATCCTTTTTGGTTTTTTGGGAGCTAGCAAAAACTTCAGTTTGCAAAACAATGTGTCTCAGGTATGGACCAGATGGTGTATGCCAGGTCCTCTCCAAGAAAATGGGAAATTTTTTATTTCCCTTCAGCAAGGACAGGGCTCTGAACACAGATCTCCAATCACAGATCCATCTTGGTTGGTTGCAACATGAGAGAGGCATTTGGTCTCTGCTTCTCTAGAGACATAAGCAGCAGTCAAAACTACATTTCTTGAGCCAGGTTCTGCAGCTGCAGTTTTTAAAGCTTGCCATATCTGTCCCTGAGGCAGAATGTGCAGGACCTGTGTTTTCTGAATGCTGATGTGTAAGATAGGTCCCTCAAGTCAGCTTTTTCTCAACTTGTACAGAATCGAATACTGAATTTGGGGAATTTACACACCACTGGGGCTACAACCAGGATTTTCCTGTTGTTTTACTTTGGAATGAGATGACAGATTCCTGTGCATTTTAGGGACTTGTATCCAATATTAAACTGTTTTGCAGTTTGTATAAAGAAGTGAGACAAACACAGTGGAGGATAAAAAAAGAACAGAAAAAAGAAGTTACCTGAGACCAGCAGAAGTCAATGGAGTGCCGTAATATAGAACAAAAACTATTTTCTGCTTTAGCACAACAAAAAGAAATTTGTGAAATTATTTTTTCTGTCCTTCTGGAATTTTCATTGTGCTTCTTAACTATGCTATTGGAGAACTCCAGGTTAGATTTTTAATTTTTTTTTAAATTTGATGGAGCAAAACACATCCTAATGCTTCAGAAATATCAAATGTTTTGTCAATGGATAGGACAGAAATAGATAGATTAAAGACATCCCAAATGCATCTAAATTAAGTGGAAACATGAGAATCTAGCTCAAGGAGTGCAGTGGTGGGCTATATATTTTTGGTACAGTATTTTATATTTTGGTAGTTTACAACTGAGGAATTCCTCCAAGATTTTTCTTAAGTGTCAATACAGTATTATTGCCTTTTGAGTATTGCTTTTACAAAGTGATAGGATTTTATCTAATACTGTTAAGTATATGGGAGTTCAGTTAAACTCTCTTTTCCTGCTCAGGGAGTATATTAAGAAGCAAAAAATTTTCATTGAGAACATTTCATAGAAGGAAGAAAACATTTAAGATGTTTGCAAAACCATTTGTAATGCACTGTGTCTAGGAAAAGGTGAATTACAATTGCAAAAAAATGGCTTTTTCCTCATCACCTAAATAGTTTGTGCATGGTTCTTTGTGTATCCGTAGAAGATAAACAGGTAATTTGGGAGATTTTTTTTTTAATAGTCTTACTTTTTTTTGGTAAAGTAATTGAAACAATTTTCTTAACAGTGGAAGGGGAAGTTGTCCTTTTATATCTACTTTTAGGAGTTTCTTCTATGCCTGCAAGTCCTTGCGTGAATGACATTGAATTTTTTTCTGTCATGACCATTTCATTACAATATGAAATGTTAAACTATGTATGTTTTCTTATATTAATTAAATTTCTGCTCCAAAAGTTACAATCAGATTTTATTCAGTTTTGTAACTATAGTATTCTAATATTTTGGGTTTGCCCTTGTCTGGTTAGAATTCTGTGCCAGCAAAAATTATTTTTAGTCTATGAAATCATGTTGAGACTTAATTGAAAATATTCACAGTAATAAGTACTGTTCTTGTTACTATTTGCTGCAGTAAGACCTGTCAAGAACAAATTTGTACTGTGAAGGAAAAATTACTTCCCTCTGATGAACTAAATTAATTAATAGTTACCAGCATTTCTGATTTTTTCATAAGGTGGATATCTTAAATATTTTTAAAAATTTAAAATTAATGCAATATTTTGTGTATAACCTGCAGTGTTAAGGCACTGCCAACTTAAATATTTATGTAGAAAAGATAACATAGTAACATCTTAAAAAAATACAACTGAGTTCTATAGAAACTCTACTGTAGATATAATAAAATTTCTAAATTACATGTTCTAGCAAGGCAATATTAAACCTTTTTTTTTTAATACCGCATAGAAATATGCTATGATATATGAACATCAGAAAAATACCATTGATTTTGAAGGTCTAGTGAGAAGCACTGCCTGCTTGACCAAAACATTCTTTTTCTTGAACACTACAAAGAGCTTCTCCCTGCTACCAGCTACATTTCCTTGTTCTGTCACTCATTCTCGTTGCTGTGTCCTCTTGTTTCACTAGCAGTGCTGATTTCCCTGCTGTTCTTGGACATACCTGCAGGGCAAAAATTCAGTTTGTTCCTTGGTGAAGTTTGTAGGTAACTGAAAATTTCTGGCCCTAATCTCTGTATACCATGATTTGTATTACTGACTGAAAATTGAGTTCCCATCCAGAGGCTGCAAATAAAATTGGTTTTTGTGAATCTGTGTAACTAGAAGGAAGAAAAAGGTTTAGGCAGACTTTTTGTTGTTTGTCCACTTTAAAGACATTCTGATTTTATTTCTGAGGTTGAATATTATTTATGTATGTTGGAAATTAGCTAAATACAGTGACTACTAATACGCATATGAGTAACTCCACTGAAGTTTGTTCATTTGAGGAATTCTGACCCTCACGAAGAGAACAAAGACATGTGAATACACTTTTCACACAAAAGCAGCCCTATTTCCTCTTCTGCTCTCTTTCTTTGGTAAGACCACTAAGAGACAAGAACTAGATGAATCTTCTTCATCTCTGTCGCTGCTACCATTGCTATGGTATAATATCACCATCTTAGCTGAAGTCATGTCTTTGTCAGGAAAAGGACAGAAATGGCAGGAAGCTTAGAAAATTCCTTACAGTTAAGTACCTTGCAGTTTACTTGCAGTTAAATAATGCACATAAAAACCTGGAACGAACTGTTCCCTGCGCTGTTCCATCAGTGACTGCAGACCCCATTGCCATGGGAGCTGCCTTTGGCAGCAGCACTCCTCAGCAGTGTGCAGGCTGAGACTGCTCGTGTTCTGTCACTGCACTCCAAAGCCAGGGGACAGCAGCAGGCACCCAACAGAGGTCAGGCTGCATGGAACTGCTCCGATCAGTCATTTCAGCAGCTTCCTCATGGAGAAGTCTGTAAGTGCTCAGTGCTCAGTCGAAGTCATTAACTTGCATGCTTTTTGCTATTCCATTTAAGCAAATGCGTTCATGCAGCGTGTTGGCTGATTAGAGGAATTGTTGAACAGAACCCTACTAGGAAAAGAATTCTTTGCAATTTTGAAATGAATTTTTTCAGATGGCTTAAGCTGGATCCTGGATTTTACAGCCATGCTTGTCTCTTTTCAATGTGAAGATGAATCTAAGCATGTGCCAGTTTTGTCCATGTTGCATATTCTAAGCTTTTCAGGATTAAGAAAGAAAATTTTTGTCATTTGATTTGACCTTAGTGTCATCCTATACTCATCTGGCATTTGAAGATATGCAGTATATATGGAAAGAAAACTGAAGGTCTCCTTCTGTAAAGACGTCTAAAGCTCTAAATCTTATGATCATTTACGGTTATATCTATAATGATAAATAAAAAGATCACAGTCTCTGGTACATTAAATATAGCCTGAGAAAATTAGTTTTGTGCAGTCATCCCTATGTGATGGGGGATTTATTTGTCTGTATGCACCATCCATAACACCTTACAATTCTATAATGCCTTGGTTAATTTCATCTACATGTGGAAAAAGTAGAGCACAAAAATAATTAAATTCAGGAGGATTAGGTAGATGGCAATGCAATGTGCTCATAATTACGTACCTGCATATACATCCTTTTGCAGCTTCTATTTCCACATTTGTTATTCTGATTTATAGCTTTGCAGTTCCTAATTAATTTCTTTTACATATATATATATATGTATGTATGTATGTATGTACGTGTGAAACAGGATAGAAGTGGTTGAAATCACAGTCAATGATAACACAGGTAAAACTCATTAAAATCCTTGATCTTATTCTCCATTTAAATTTTTGGCATATCAGCAAGAATTCTGTTTTCTTATCAAAATACTTTGTAAGCAGGCAGTTAGCCATTTTTAGCTAATTTAAGTTCCTTCCTTTTAGCGGAGTTAACTGTGTTTTCCAGTTCCATCAATTCCTGTTTTTTCTCCATCTCTTATCCTGAGTTATGGCATGTCTGTTCAGGGTCTAAACACCAGAGATGTGAACATATTTGGTTGCTTTTTTTGTTCATCACAGAGAGTTTGGATCTCAGTAAAAGTAAGTATCCTTGACATGATATCACATATGAAAACAGTGACCTCCTAGGGATTTTCTAGATTTTAGAAAAAAAAGTCTTGATAATTAAAAATATTAAGAAGAAACTCTTCTACCAAGTGTTCTATGAAAACAGGTCATTAAGACATGAGTTTTAAATTAGTAGGAATGGAAGGTACTAATATCATGGGATAATACATGTGTCAAAGGATGGCAGCAAGGTATATCTGACTAGTAAAAGTGTGCAGGTCCAGGATGAAGAGCTCAGGGTCTGTGGCTGGTAGCAGGGAGCCTGCTGAGAACATTTTCAACACAGATGAACCACAGCCTGAGAGCAGAAGTGATTGGTGAGGATGAACCACAGCAGGAGGCAGCAATGCAGACTTTAATGTGAGAGAAAGTCAAGAGGTGAGGGGAGTATGGAGAAATTCAGCAATTATATCAATGAGAGAGGGAGAAGAAGGCACACACAGGAGGGGACTAAATGACAGCATGGCTCTGGCTGTGCATTAGAGTGTGGGAATCAGGAACAAGGGAGTTAGAGGAAGACTAGCAGCTGGAGAGAATTACAGCAAAAGAGAAAAGCTTTTGTGAGGGAGAACTGTATAGAACTGCTTGGAGTGACCAGGGCAATCCTGAGAAAGCAGAGTACATTGAGCAACTCAGACAGCAATTCCTTTTTTTTCCCCTCTGTGTTATGCTTTCTTCTTCTCCATTCCTTGTAAGACTTAATTAACTTTCAGCTGCTGTTTGGGCTCAGTAAATATTTATTGTTAATGTATCACTCGTTTGTTTTAATATTACTTACTAAATAATTAACATTAAAGTAAATTTAATAATAAAAAGTGTTGCCATTCCTAATAAGCAAAAATAGTAATTGAAAATCACTGCCTTGTTGGGGACAGGAGATTATAGTTTCACAGAGCCATCAACGCATTAAAAAAAAAAAGCCAGCTGTGTAAAATTCTCTTTTTATTTTTATTTAAAAGCCCATCTGGATTTTTGTTTTACCTTAAGATAGCTCTTAAGGTGTTTTTTTTGAAATACCTCTTTTAATTTTGTAATAAAAAAATAGAGAAAAAATCCAATTTGAGCTCAGGCTCCTTGTTTTCATTAACCCGTAGGAAGTTAGTACCTTTAAGATCTCTATCTCCCATGGAATGTAAATGAAAATGTTTCATAGGTTGAAAAATTAGTAAGGGGAGAAGAATGTCCACACAGGCAGCCAGGTAACTGTATAAGAACCTTTTACTGGGGGATGTGTGGCAATTACAGGTAATTACTTTTGTGCTGGGCAGCTGCAGTGACCCTGCCTGGCTGCAGCCCTGGGCAGTGCAGGGTTCTTGGAGCATCAGGACAGGATAATCAATATTGGTGGGAAACTTCAGTCCTGAAATGGAGCTTTTCTCACCATTTTCTCACAATCACTTTTCACTTCTAGGCTGAGCACAGAATTCCCAGCTGAATGTGTAAGATGCCTTGGGTGCTGGGTCACAGAGCTTGCAATGTTTTTCTGAGGGACTATGCCATGAACTGGGCTCTCAGACAAATTTAAAGCCAAATCTATGTAAGCGAAGCCACTAAATTAATATCTTCCTAACCTAGCAATTAACAGTATATTGTAGAAAGAATGAGTTTTTTTTAAAAATGCAGCTTGTGCAACATACAGAAACTAATAGCTTCATGCTGATAGAATTTTTGGTCCTTTCCTGAATGGGCTTCCTGAGAGTGTATACACTTGCTCTGCATTGGCAGCAGGTGGCTGGATTAACAGAGTTCTCTAATTTACGTAATTCTCTTGGTAAAAAGTGATACATTCTATATATGTGACAGATATTATTCTAATTGAACTCCCTCATTCCTATCTTCCACACTGAGACATGATGAGAAAGTCACCAGGTAACAGTGCCTAGCTTATGCTTTCCCTGGGAGCCAAGCAACAGTTTGATTTCTGACCCTTCCATGTAAGTTCTTCTGCGCTGTGGTAGTTCCTCAGTTTATTTTGTAATAAATTTGCATTAGAAGGTATGGGATTTTTTCTTCTGGTCTGTCAAGAGACAGCTTCAGGGACGATCTATGGATCCCTCTCCATATGCAGATCATGTGCAAAATTTAATACATTTCAGACATGAGTGAAGAAGGCCATAGAAGTGGTCCAAGAAAGAAGGGTGAGATTTACATGCAGGCATGGAAATGATTTCTTAATGATGACTATTACTTACACCCACTCCTTACCAGATTGAAAACACACTAAATCTTTGTTTTGCAAAAGTCTAAGCCCTAAGCAGGAAGAAGATCAATTGAAAGAATGACTGAAGTTAAATTAAATTGAATTAAATTAAATTAAATTAAAGACTTCACCACTGATTATTCCTGGAGCTGTTTTTTCCTGTTACTTTCTTCAAGACTTAATTGTAGATCCTTGCTTAGCTTCATAATGCAGAGTACTTATGTTTACTAAGGAGTATGACAGACACACGAATGATGAAACTTGATATTGGGCAAAAAGAGATTAGTCTTGGCCTGCCTGTAGAGAAGATTACAAGCAATGAATTTTTTAAGGCAAACACTATTTTATAGTAACACTGTTTCCCACCAATAGTCAAGTTCTATTCTTGCACTGTAGAGTTCTGTGGTGTATCTGCACCTCTGTCCTGCAGCCCAGCATGTTTAGGTTTCTCCTGTATGTTGGCACACCCTTGTACTTAGAAGTTAAAAATAATTTTCCTTACCTACTGCTCTGACAGACTTTCCCTCTCCCTTTTTATGTCCATAAATTTAACCTCAGTGTCCTGAACTTCAACATTCTTCATGATTCATCCTCTTATCCTTACTCAATTTTGCTCCTCATCAAGTTACTTCTTTTCCTTTCACACTTAGACCTAAGCTAGACGCACAGATAGCCTTTAGAGTGAAGAAAAACTAGAAAATTATGTTCACAACTGTGAGTAGACCATGGCAAGGAGTGTATTATCAATACCTATTTATACATCATTTTTGAGTAAATTCCTTTGCTCCATTACAAAACACAGCCTTGCACATTTATAAACTAGGTAAATTATCCCTCTTTTACAGTCTTAGGCCCTCAGGCTTCAGTTATATGGTTATTCAGTGGCTAGAAAACAATGCAGCATGTGAGCAAAGTGTTTTGTTTCCATAAAAGAAAAGAGGGGAAATGAAGAATGTTTATCATGGGATAAGAAAAGGGTTGTTCTCTCTCACTCTGTTTACATATACATGTACAGCATGATACTTCATGGGAAAAAATATTTAGATAGTTATAGTTCAACAAGGGAGGTAAGATGAACATTCAGAAAATAAATTCTAGGGGGATACTTTTTCAGTGATGGAGAAATTAATATAAGCTGCCAGACAGGGTAGAGGTCAGTGGAAGTAACTTTTATTAGAAGATTAGTCCTGTGCATGGTTGGTGTGTAGAGTGTACTGAGTGCCTAAAATTATTCTGCCCAACCTGAACCTCTATTATGTCATTGGCTCCCTGGCTGTTTTGACAGAAATGTGGTTTTCTGCACACTTGGTGCTTTTCCCACTTCCTGAATGAATGCTGAACCTTCATTCATATAATCGGGTGAGCATTACATTACACCAGTAAACTTAGTTTTCATACACTTTTTTTGCACCCTCTTTTGTCTTGCAATGCCAGAAAAACACACCCCTTTTGAGTCGTATTCCAACTATTAACAGGTGATGCTTTGATACTTTTTTGAACATTATTGCATTTTACTTCATCTGGTCATATTAAATTAGAATTAACTAGTTTTGTGGCAAGTAATTACATAATATGATCTTAATGATGTATATCAGGGCTTCTCTGTTCCCTTCTATTTTGTGAAACCATACTGTATTTGCTCATAAAAGTGATAACTTGCAGCAGCAGAAATACAATATAGACAGACTGCTGTAAAATTTTATCAGCATAGAAGCAAGCATAAGCAGAATGGAGCCATTTCACTAGTGTTTATGCCAGTGGATGCCTTGTGTTCCTTTTAAAACATTTTTAATAGGATACCAAAACTGTTAGCATAAAAGGATAATTACAATGTTACTTCTATTTCTTCTGAAAATAAATTGCCAGTACAGACAGAGAACCATAAAAGGAACAGGAATGCAACTTCATTCCACTCTCAAATTCATCATTTAGACATTCAGAGCATGTACATTATCTTTTGATTTTGCAGAAGTATTTAATACAATGCTAAACAACAAATGTGTAGTCTTGAGAGTGCAGCTTCTAAAAACAAGGTCACTAAAAGTATCTCAGTCACAAGGAAGAACAGATGTGTTCCTTGCTATTGAACTCCAAAGCTCTTTTAGAGATCTGTTAACCTGAATTTCATATGACTGTTTACCCAGATTCATCATATTCATCACTTACGATGCTAATATTATTTTACCTCAGCATCATTATCTCTTACCCCAATTATTCCACATTTGACTGTTTCCTCCCATATTCTCATTAGTTAATCTTCCTAACAGGATTGTGGCAAAGAAACTGATCCTGAGGCTTAATGCACCTTTGTCACTTCTGCAGAAGTACAAGAAAACAGAGCAGGTGGCACAAAGCATTTAATACATCTTGATGAGAGACTGAAAAATAAAGACATTAGTATGGCCACCTGCAATTGCTAAGTCTTTTCAAACTCCATGGATTCCAAAGTCCTGCAGCAAGGGACCTGCAGCTCCAATGACCCATGAAGTCCCTTCCGGCCATGTGTTTTGGACTTACACCCCCTCCAGTGCCCAATCAAAGTACCAGGTTGGATTTTTTATTCAAAATGAACCTGATATAAACCGAGGCTAAAAGATCCTCTCTAATGAAATAATTGGTTTATCAATACAGTATCTCACAAACCAAACTTTATTTAGTACTATGATCTTTCACAAATTTCTTTCATTTTCGTATTGGATTCTTTTCATATCATGCAATTTCTAAAAATTAAATCCTAAGGAAGAAGGAAAGGTTACCAGACTCCCCTAAAAGTGATTTCTGGTCTCTAAGCAGAACTGCTGTAGAAAGTGAAGGATCCTTTTCTAAAACTAACCTGTTTTTAACATCTTTTCTGTTTAATAGACTAGGTACAGCTGACACTCTCTAGTGGAGTAATTACAAAAGGAGGAGGTAGTTCTTGAGATAGCTATGATAAAAAATGCCTAAGTCTTCCTAATTTAAAGGTGTTTAGGTAGCTTTTGTGTGACAATTTGTATGTTTGATTTTAAACTATGAATCAAAGATATGATGCCCTCTTATAAAACAGCCTTTATGTGTATGTAAAACAGCCTTCTAGCAGTAACCTTGGATATGATGCCAATATGTAGGACCATAGTGAGAAAGTACAAGCAAAAAACCGAGAAAATATTATTCTGATTAACAGAGTATCATAAAATCATGGAATGATTGAATAGTTTGAGTTGGAAGACACCTTAAAAACCATGTAGTTCCAAGCCTTTTGCCATGAGCAGGAATACCTGCAAAAGCACTGCAGAAAAAGATGTTGGTGTCAGACCCACTAAATCTTGGTTAATCTCTCCTCTTTTACTCCCACACCGTGACTGGAGGTCCTGATTTGCAGTGTAGCTGCTGGATCTCTGTCCCAAGAGTTTGCCTCAGCTGGCAGGCAGAGCTGGTCAGGATATCAGCTGAAAGGATCTGCTTCCCTGCACCTCTGGGAGCATGTACTAGAGACTCAGGGCAGTGGGAAAGGCAATGACCACATTACTTGATGCTTTAGGCTGTTGAAAACAAAGTCAAATTTCCTATAATGTCAGTTATGTGTGTTATCTGGGCATCTGGTTAGGAGCCCAAAATATAGTCAAAGCCTCTGTGGTCTCTGTAATAAAAATAGGTACAATTCTCTGTTAGTTTCACTCAATCCAAAAGGATAAATTCTGAAGTGTTCAGAGGCTCCTCAAATCTCACAATGCTTTTATTTTATCATTCACTTACATATGACCTTCACCTAACATTTGAGTTCTCTCTCCAGACATGATTGCTGGCTTCCCCTGAGAGATCTCTTTAGCTGTTTGCCAGCATTTTGGCCACTAATATTCCTTAATCGCAGCACAAAATTTTACCTAAGACTTTCCTACTTATGAAGACAAAAAAAGTTTCCCATTTTTCTCTATAGTTTCATTTTGTAAAATGGTCCAAGTTTAAAACTTTCTGTCTGTGTCAATTATACCTGAGTTTGAAATGGGATTATCTGATCCACTTCAGTCATGCTGGATGCAACAAAAAGCAAGTGTAGAACCTGAGTCAAATACTGTATGCTGAAAGAGGCACAGGTTCCTGAGTTCAGGCACTCAGAGATGGTCAGTGCCTGAACAAGATTTTTATGTGCTGAGGCTTTCCAAAACAGAAAAGAAATATTTTCATTGCTCTTTACAGTTTCGAAGTTGTTGGAAAAATAAGAAAGTTCATTTCCTATTTAGTCATCTAAAATTGAAGATGTGGTTTAATGTTCTTTCCCCTCTGTTTTGACTCCACACTCAAATTCCTATGGGCTTTTTTGCCCCCAAAATATGAAGCTACAATTGTTAGGAAAATAATATAACAAAGCAGCACAGAAAACATAATTATTCTGATGTATGTACCTCTAATGGCCCCACAGCCTCAGCGAGGATGCAGAGCTGAAGCAAGGAGGAAGAGATGCAGCAGGGAGGATGAGGGATATGGAACAGGATTTTTTCAGTTCAGGAAAAAAAAATGACTCAAGGAGATGATTGAGGGCTGTAAAATCAAGGATACTGTGAAAAAGGTGACTAGAGAATGATTTATCCATTGTTCTCACAATGCAAGAACTAGAGCTTTACAGACAATTACAAGGCAAACAAGCAAGAGGAAGTATTTCACAATACAAATTTAAACTAAGGGACCCATTCTAAAGGATATTGCATGGACCTGATGTACATACTGGCTCAAAAAGAGATTAGACAAAATGAGTTGGGTTTGATCTAACAATGGCAATGAAACACAAAAACTTCACAGTCTCTAAACCAGCAGTCAGCAAAACAAAGGTGTTCCTATAATTTTCTTTTCTTACATATGTCTCTTAGGCATTGGTATTAGCCATGCTGACAGAGAGGATACTGAATAATTGAATCTTTAATTTTCCTGATATGGCCATTTTAATTTTCTTATGTTTTGTTCATATTTGCCTCCGGTCTGGGACTTGAAAATAGCCATCTGATTGCTAGACTACGTGGATGTTGGAAACCAGAAGTTTGTGTGATTTATCCAGCATGGTAGATTGAGGTCTTAAAAGTAACATCTCTTTCCTCACTCTGAAGCCTTCATCTATTTTAAGTTTTGGTTGGATTTTTGCAAAAGTCTGAGTAGCTCATATCAAAGCTGGTTTTCACTATCCCAGTTAATCAGCTTTAGCATTTTATTAAGCTTTTTATTTTTACTCCTGATCAATAATATATTTCTCCTAAAAACAATAGTCTAACTATATTCTTAGCTTAATTATAAATTATTTTAAATCAAATAGGCGCATAACTCAGCTGTTTTCTGTGCTTACCTGACACACTTTTATGAAATCTCAAATTTAATGATAATCTAGAGAGGTTCGTGGAAAAACTACATATTTGCATGGGTCAAAGCAAAGACAGGGCCAGTCTTTAGTAGACACTGGCACAATAGTCTAGCTGTGCAGTCTGTACCTTTCTGCTATGTATCACATTTCATAGAGTAAAATAAGGTTTAAATTAAAATTTAAAACATTCACTAAATATTTACAGGAAAAAAATGTTCTCATATGCTCATTTGTCACATTCGTTCTTAGAGAACATTTTTTCCTCTCTTTTCATGCATACAGAACTGAACTCATCTGTGTATTAAATGACCCTGAATCTAAAGATATTCCCCAAACTAAACACAAAGACGCTAAGATTATTAAACATGGAGGGACTGAATAAGGGGAGCATATAGGGAAAATTTAAAGAAGTTCATTAACTAAACTTTATTAAATCATGAACTAAAGGCTTGCATTATAAAATTAAGAAAAAAGTCAACTATTTTTGATGTACGACATAACAGGCAGATGTAAAAAAATGTTCAATAACTCATTTGCTCAACTTAGTGGGCTGCTTCTATTCTAATTGAATTTTGTAGAGCTCTCTAAACAAGAATGTTGGTGCCAAATCTTGATGAAAGTCTGACATTTGTTAAATCCACAAAGGATTATTTTAGAAAGTAACAATAGCCAGTATTCGTACAGAAAAAAAAGAAAGGAATTTTAATTAACAAAATGTGTATCTTTTTTGTTTTGTTTCTGAAACAAAAGAAGCAGGGTAGGAGGGAAAAAATAAACGAAGAATTATTGGCTTGATTTTTAGGGTTCTGAGAACCCAGAGTTCCTGAAAGATCCCTCCAAAAGAAGTGAGAGGAAAATTTCTCAGCTCCTGTGTGAAATAGCTTATGTACTATTCAGCTGAAATTTATGGATGGAGATGTAATAAACATATATATTTTTTTATTAAAACTTAGTTATATTGATTATTTATGCATTATTTTTAGCATATAATTTATACATAAGAATATTTCAAATTAAACATACATTGTTTGTGAGATATGTTAAACAGTTGGGCTGTTGTCCTGATTGCTTTTATCAGTCCATCATCAACTCCTACTCTTTTTCCTGTACAAAATATCATATAGGCACATATAGACAGACACACAGGTGTGTATTGCAAAGGAACAGTCAGTCTGGGCTGGGGCAGGCAGGTGACCTGCCTATGTCATCTATCTGTAAATTGGCCCCTGGGCTTCTGCGTAGGTGAGTCAGAAGTTGTGTCTTGTACCACTGCGCACTCCTTTGAGTTCAAATCTTGAGGTGCCTTTACTAGTCCAAAAAGGTTTGAGAAGCTGTTTTAAACAGCTGACAGGCACCAGCTGAGTCAGTTGTTTGGGACTCTGTCATCTTCTAGGTTTGGTTCTGATATTTTTGCGGCCGTGTGTAGTTCCTGTCGGAGTTCATAGGCTTTCTATTTTCAGTTAACACTGGCTGTTAACTCCTCTGGGACTGAAAATTCATTCATTTGCCATAGTTGGTACTCTGGCATTGCAGTCAGATTGTTTCAGATTTTTGTCCATTGAGTACAGAGGGAGCCTAGGCAGCTGGCTTAAACCAGACTCCTAGTTTTAATATGCAGAAGTGAAATGAGATGACTCTTCATGTATATTCATGGCATAGCAGGCTGGCAAATACCTGAGCTGACTCCAGACAAACAAGTGACATATTCTGCAAAACTATTTAGCCTGGCCAGACCCAGCACTGATGTAGTTTCCAGTACCTGAGGTCTGGGCTAAAGCACTGGCTCCACTGTGCTGTGTAAGTAAACATATTACGTCACACAGTATGAACCACTGAGGTATTTTTTTTCTCTTTCTTTTTAGTTAAGAGACTTTTTCTTGTCTCTCAACCAGAGACACCACTTTGCACTTAGATGAGTCACTTACCAATAGCAATGGGGACTGCTATGACCCTTGAAAAAGAATAGAATTCCTAGAATTATAGTGGTGTTGCTTTTTATTTAAAAAAGCTAATAGAAGGAGATAGAGGCACACATTTCACTGTCCCTTTCACTGAGGAAATCATATTCCTCACTTCAATAAGCCAGTCTGAAATAACACTAGTGAAAAGGAAGTTGATACTAACTCTCTCTTAATATAGATACATAGGAAAATATTTGTAGGATGTTATTTGCCAGTACATTTGAAATATCCTATGCTGATGGAGATTATCCAGATGGCAGGAAGTTTTTGCTGCTGACTTACTGAGGGTAGTGTTAATTTGGTGCCATTTTTTTCTATGCTGCAGCCTGATGTTTTTATCTGCTGTACCATTCAGATCGCAAACTCTTTTAGAAAAAACCCTGAAATTATGAGTTCATACAGTGTTTTCTATATTCAGGTCCAAGCTTTCTTCCTCTTCTAGTGTTATCATTGACTAAATAGTGGCCAGCTGAAGCTAAAGAACAAGCATTCTGAAATAAAAATAGCAAATATTGTATAATCCTGGCAAAAGTGATCAAAATTGTGAACATTATTCACAGACCTATGCTCATAAATGGTTTTTCAGATGAACAAAATTATCTTAAAGTTGACATCATTTATATACCTGTCACCTTTTTATTTTCAGTTATATATTCTTTAGGTAACAGCCTAAATTATACATGAAAGATAATGAACCTCATGTCTGAGGGATCTTTGGAAAGTATGATATATTTAGATAATCTTGGATGGGACACCTTGCTAGCTGAGGAAGTAAAATTTATTTCTGAAAGGTGAGTGTAAGTAAAGAACTCTAAGTTATTCAGTATTTTTTAGGATACAACAGATGCATTGGGCCGAATTTGTATCAGCACATCTGGTCTGTAATCAATATCAGCCAGTGCTACTAGTAACAACACTAATAGTAGTAGTACAGTCTTAGTCAATGAAATTTTACTGCTGTCTCTCTGTTATTCTCAGTCCTGAAATACTAAATTGTGAAATTATGTCCAGTGTGGCCTTACATGAAATCCTATGTGAATGAAAGGTTTCTAAGAGTTCCCAGTTAGACACACACATTAAGGATTCTTATGTGGTGTTTCAAATCCCGTTTGAGCTCATTAATATTGTGATAGTATGGCTATCTGGCTTTCAAACAGTTACCTGAGGAAATGTTATTTGCAGCACAGTGACTCTGAGGCCAAATAAGTTGTTTGCAAGGTAATTTCATATTTTACATCTGCAATTCAAATCTTGCCTGGCAGTTTTAAATCTGTAGCAGTGTCACGTTTGAGAGAAGGTTCTGCTGTATTAGTGTGTTAAATCACACAAGGTTGCTCTCTGGCACTGAGTCCACTGGCACTGTTGGCACAGTTACGCAAATCCATACTGTGATACTCCAAAACAGACTTTGGATGTGATTTCTGGCCCATTTGAACTCCTGAATCACAATATCGTTGGAGATGCTGTAGAACTTCATACTGTGCTAGAGACTCTTTTAAAAATTTAGCAGTAAAATGATCTAGTTCCTAATAGAAGATTTCCAGGACCTAAAGGGGGCCTGCAAAAAGGCTGGAGAGGGACTTTTTGCAAGGCCATGCAGTGATAGGACAAGAGATACTGGGTTTAAATTGAAAGAGGGAAGGTTTAAATTAGATATTAGGAAGAAATCCTTTACTCAGAGTGTGGTGAGGCACTGGAACAGGTAGCCCAGAGAAGCTGAGCAGATGCCCCACCTTTGGCAGTGTTTGAGGCCAGGCTGGATGGGGCTTGGAGGAACCTGGTCTAGTGAAAAGTGTCCCTGCCCATGGCAGGGGGGTTGGAACTAGACGATTTTTAAGGTCCCTTCCAACTCAACCCATTCTGTGATTCCCATGCATCAGAATGTGTCTTGATATTGTATTTGCTCACATAGACATAACTGTGGATTACTAGATATAAACAAATGAAAGAGAAAAATAAAATTGTTTTTCATTAGCAGTGGCATTTAGGGATTCATAGATTGTGTGATCATGGCTGAATAGACACTGCTATGACTAAAACACCATGGAAATGAGATCAGTTTAATGACAACAGCACATATTCCTCTGCCAGAATTACAAACAGTTTGAAAACTTACAAAATAAAACTGAAATCTGTGATTTTGTCAGATAAACATGACATCAGTAGATAAAAATATATATAAACTTTGCTCGGAGAACAGTTTTTATTGTTATTTCTGGATGGATCCCACTGTCCCGCAACTGACTCAGATTCCAATCACTGAGTTTAGTGCTGACCATTAAAATTAAGGTGTTTCATTAGTGAATATGGTCCCTTTGTAAAATCCTCCTTAAGATTTAAAGTATTCCCACCCCATACCTTTGTACCATTAAAGGGGAAATTTTTGATCTCATTAAAATGGCATTGCTTCCACTGACATTCTGGAACTCTGAGATTCCACTCTACCAGGGAGCAATAACCATATGGGTGTAAGTGGAAGCCAGGCTGGCTGATGGATGGAGCTGGTTACCTGTGGACTACACAGCACAGGCAGTTTGAAAGAGCATGATTTACAAAACAGATGTGGCAAGGCTCTGCAGTGCTTTGCAGAGCATAGGAAGCCTCAGAAAACCCTGTTTGGTTGCTCTGCACTGAAATAATGCACAGGACTCTGGCACACAGTGCTTTCAATGAATGTAATCTGTGGTCTTAAGAAAACAGATAACCTAATAGGCACAGAACTTTGCAAAATCACACCAGCTTAATATATATTAACCTTCTACATGGTATTTCAAAATTACCTGACTGACTTGCAAGACAAATTTTCTCTTCAACGCTGACATTTGGCTTTTGTCAATTGATGATATTACTCTTAAAAGGCAAACATATTAAGCAGACCTGCGCTGTAGTGCACTGTCCTCAGCAAACTGTGTTCTCTCTAGACACTGCAGTTCTTGAGTGCAGAGAACAACGTGTGACAGGTACACACCTTGCTTTCCACCCTGTTCTTTACACGTTTGTCATTTTACATGGTGTTTGCAAAGCGTATTTCATCTCAGCAGGATGGTTTTTGTGTGTTTTTTTCTGGCAGAATACAAGCATAAAGATCATAGAGTGTTTTTCTGCAGTATGGCTTCTTAAGCAGCATCAGCAGACTGTATCACCAACAGAGGTGCAGGACACTGTGCTCCATAGGCCACTCAAGTGCCAATAGTTCAGTACTGTTTTCGTCCTGTCTCTACTGAAGATGGAATTATAAGGGAAACAAATCATGTTTCATGAAATTAGAGTTTCAGAAACTAATTACATTGTCCTCCTCTAAGACATTCTGAAAACTTTCACTGGAGTACACAGGCAGCTGCAATAATAAGATTTGAGCATATAAATGAATAACTACAACTTGTTTCTAAGCTGATGGGTCTGATGAATTATAAAGGTTACTTGCAGAGACATAAAGGTGAATTGGGATCAAAACAGAGGAAGCAGATAGCATGTACGCATTTATAACAAAAACCCCCACAAACCAAATAAAACAAAACCCCACCACTTGGCTTTAATTTTTTTAGAACTGCTTGTTATATTTTCTTGTGGGTTTCTCTCTCAAAAACACTTCTTTCCTCAAAAGAGCATGTAGCTTTTTATTTCTGTGCTCTTGGCTTCTCACCCTGATGAAGCATTATGAAGTAATACTTTTTGCCAAGCTCTAAGACATCTTGTGGTTTGCAGATTGCCTTGTGATCATAAAGATGTGAAATTATTTTAATCAAAACAGAAACAGTCAGCAGTGTAGAGGTTCTCTCTCCAACCTCCTAGTTACTTGTGAGCTATCTACATTGTGTTGCTTCATAATAACCCATTAAAAACTCCTTTTGTTATTTAGAAAAATTATTACTTTATTTTGGTTTTGTGGTTTTCTCATAAACATCGGAGGGGAAAGTAAATATATTTTGTTTAAATAAGAACAGATAGGTTTCCCATGTGATGAATATTAGCATTAAAGGAAAAGAGATAGTTGCTTTTATAGATTTCCTTTATGTTCATTAAAGAAAACTTAATACAGAAGACAATGCCAACTGCAAGACAAGCAATCCAACCATATTGTTTAAGAAACTAAAATTGGTGTCTTTATACATCTGAAAGCATCCTATGTTTCCAAGAAAAAAACCCAAACCTTTTCCATTTCTACCTTTTAAAACAATTTTTATGATAAAATTTTCCAATTTTATTTTTAGGAATTGAAATTTGTTGGGTTTTTGGAAGAGACATAGTGAAAGTAATTTTTTTCAGTTCTTCAAATCTGTATTATTTGAATATGTGCAAGACTTTGAAATTATCTCCACAAGGGCTGAATTACTTAATGGTAGAGTCCTGCTGGTAGAGACAGTTAAGATGATGGAACAGTGGAACCACTTCTCCAGAGTAGGAATATTGGAACTATGTACCAGTAAATGAGTCCTAAAGTGGGCATGCAAAACAAGCAGTTCTAGGAGAATCCTGTTTTGCTGATATAACTGCACTTGCACTAACAACTAGGGAATTCTCCCAGAACAGCTGTGTCAGTCAGCAAAGCTATTTTGGTATAAATCTGTACTGTGTACCTAGCTTGATATTTGGGGTGGAGTTGACCTTACAGTAGAAAACGCCAAAAGAACTGGGAGAATGGAAAAATTTACTGTTACCATGTAAGCAGATAGAAAAGTGTACCTGCATTCTCTGTGATGCTCAGAAAATCCAAAATGTATGATTTAAACAAAGCAGAATTTAGAAACACAGAAATAATTTAATAACACAGAATTATTGTTATGTCATCAAACTTTAAGAAGAGTAGGAGACCACTGAAGGTCAGTGCTGCACGGACTGTAAGCTATTGCCCTGGGATGGAGTTCATGATTATGACAAAGTCCATGAAAAGTCTGGGACAAACTATGTAGCAGGGCCTGTTGTGATAGTACAAGGGCTAATTATTTTAAACTGAAAGAAAGTAGGTTTAGAATGAGATATAAGGAAAAAGGTTTTTATAACAAGGGTGCTAAAACTGTGGAACAGCTAGATGCCCCAGACCTGGAAACATTCAAGATCAGGCTGGATGGGGCTCTGAGCAACCTGGTCTAGTGGAAGGCGTCCCTGCTCATCACAGGAGCATTGGACTAGATGACTTCTACCTGTCCCTTCCAACGCCAACCCTTCTACGATTCTTTGATCATGATCAAAAAAATACTAAGGCAAGAACAATGAATTTTTATAAGATGGGAATTAGGAAAAGCAGCCATTAATCTGTGAAGGACTTGTAGATTTTTGGAATCTGCCCTTTCCAAGTGCTGGGCTGGAGTTGGCACATGGCCCTCTCCTTAGGCAATGAGGACAGTCAGCACAGTCCTAACATTTAGCAAATTACAGGCTTGTTATTACAGGTATCAAATTTTCATGCATAAACCCTGTTTTACACTAACTGGGCCAGGCTTTTAATGATCTTTTCAGTGTATTGTTTTAGCTTTACACAAAGGAAAAAAAAATTTAATTCAGTAATAATAGCATTTGTATATCCCCGTGATACTTAATCTGGACAAATTACTGGAAATTGCTTGGATAATAACTCAGTTGGAGAATAACATTTCCTCCAACCAATACTGGTATTTATTTTTCCTTTTGTGTCTTCGTAGAATTACATAAATGCTGGATTTTCAAACTGTGTTATTTTCTGGAGTGGGAGACAATTCATTTAACTCTTTTTTTGAGGCCCTTGTCAAGTGTTTCTTTGTTGACATGTTGGCTGACTGATTAGTGAAGGCTGAGGGCATGGGAGGAGGCCAAAACTCAGTGAAATAAAACTCAGTGCATATTACACCTCAGTGGAAGGTGTGGGGGACTCTCCCTCCTGTTGTAAGAGGAAGCACTGCACTTCTTGTAGTGACACATTGCACAAAGATTTCTTGTAAGAGGGAGGTCATTAAGAGTTTGAATTATAATTGTAATATGTTATGCCTGTTAGTTGATAGGTGTGGTGCAAGTTAAAGACAATTAACCAGTGTAAAAACTCAGCAGCTGAATTGTTTTTTCTGAAGACAATCAGGAACAAAATAAATGCCTTCTGTAGCAAACAAAAGAATTCTGTGGGCAATGCTTGACAGAAGCAGTGACAAAGAAAAGGGCAACAACTCCTTTCCAGTCATATGCCCAGAATACCTTCCTTAATCGCAGGTTTAAAAGAGTGTATTCAGAAAATTTAGATCACCAGATCTCCAGACTACCCTGGAGAATCCTCTCCAAAATGTGCATAATGGCTCAAGAACTCTTTCATGGCAATACGTGTTTTTATCTTGTGTAGAGAAGCTGAAGCAGGCTGTAAGAATTAATCCATAACATAGGCAATAATAAAAAAATATAATCTCCACAGATATTATTGCATTCTTCACTACAGAGAATTATGACCTCTGGGTTTAGTACACAGAAGTAGAAACAGGAAGTGAAGAAATTTCTTTTTTCTTTTTTTCTTCCCTTGAAAAAAGGTATGATTTCATGAAGGAATAATTAACTCATTATTTTTACAAAGCATCCCCATTTAAAGTCTAATAATTTGTCTTTACTTGAAGCATGTTTGCTGAAATACACCCAGTTACAGCGGAAACATAGAAAAACATGAGGAATACATAAATTTCCATATTATTTTTTAGATTACCACACATAGCATATCAATATAAAAAGAGAAAGATACATTTATTAGATTCAGAATCCTGTTATTGGTTGACTGTATTTAGAGTAGGTTGACACCAAAGATCCAGTGCCACAAATTCATCTTTTAGCAGTTTTCAGGGAATACAACTAGTAAGCAATTGCTTTCCTAGTTCTTTAGATGAGCCACCAAAATATTTTAAAATAAATTCAACCCTACAAATAGAATTTCCTCAGGACAGTACATACGTTTATAGAAGATGTTTGACCTTGTTCTGTTTGACCTGGATTCCTACAACATCGCTTCTTTCAGCAAACTATGAAACTGTTAAAGAAATATCATATCTGGGTGTCTCTTGCTTTGTTTTAATATTTAGCATTGAGATGGGAATTTGGATGCAATTCCTTTAACAGGAATTTGATTCACTTCCACCTGGTGACACAAATCAATGAGTATCAGTTAAAATTTAAATAATCAGCAAAACAACTGGGAATGTCGTCAATGTCAGGGTAGTAAACTTGTTTTCTGCAGTTAAGGATGTGTCTAGGCTGCCATTGATTAGCTTTTTTGTATAATGCAATCATTAGAAACTGAGGACAGCCTCCCCAAACACCATGAGAATTTATGGATTTCTCATCTCAGCTCTTTGTGTCTGTTTTCATTCTGTCATTTAAATTGTTATTGTAAAGAAAGAAAATTAGGACAGAAGCATATTGAGGAAGCTTGGATGGGATAGTGATCCAGTATTTTATCACAGATTTTCTGCATAGGTGCCTAGTATCCCAACATCTATTTGGGGTAATTTGTAACTGACTACAGATTGTTGAGGTTTTAAAGTGCTTTTCCTGGTAGAGGCTGATTTTTATCAATGACAGGAACAGGTTTTTTTATAGACTATGCAATATTAGCAAAAAAGTCAACTTGTTTTAATGGCTGTGGCTGCCAGGTCTGGTTTCATACTGAGGGGCTGAGAGATATTGAGGCTCTGGCAGTGTGGGACAACCACACCTGTGGCTGCAGCGAGATTCGCACTGAGGCTGCATGTCACCAATGAAGTGCCCCATTAGTGTCTTGTCTGGTCCTGCGTGCCATCAGGGCCCTGTGTCATGGGGAGACTTCCAGCTTCTGCTGAGGTCAGAGCTCAGGGAGAGGTGGCAGATGGCCTTATTGTCTTACTTGGGAGGGAAAACTAATGCAGAGTGCTTTAAAGCCTCCTGGCTCCTAAGGAGGTGTTACTTCTTCTGCAAGAGATACTTCTAAGGGAAGTAGGTACACAAGGATATTTACAAATGTGAGTGAAAGTAGATGAAACAGATGTTACAAATCAGTTGCTCTTCTTTGAATGTGTATTCTACAGTCGTCTGTACTTTTGTAAATATCTCCAAGTCACCCGACTGTTGTTTTGCCTTTCTCTGCATCCTCAATGTCTTTTCAGTTTTATTCAGGCGTTTCCATGAAAGTAATCAGTAGTTCATCGGAAATGTAATGAACATTAACTTATTTTTATTATCCAACTTCTCAAAAGCAGTCACAAATTATTATTTAATGGACATCTACTTTTCTGTCATATCTTGTAAAAATGTTGAAGGAAGTTATTTTGTCTGCTTTAATGTTTCTAGATAGCAAATTGCATAGTCACCAAGTATTTTAAAAATATCTTTAGCAATTACTTCAATAGATTTTATTGGGTTTTGCCAATTACATGATTTTGTATATTAGACATTTATTATTATTTTTACTATTGTTACACTTTATTTTAGAGCTGTTTGCTTTATAGTATTTTAGTAACATCTTTTTAGAGTAAAGCGTAAACAGGAAAAGTTCACTCTGCCACCTGAATATACTTTAGTGGGACGTAGCGCTTGTACAAACAAAAAGGGTGACTTTAAGGGAAGAGGTACTGCAGGCTAACCAGGTGGCCACCTCAGACCTCAACAGGTCTCTGCCATCATGGAGTGCCCATGGGCCTACCTGTGGCATAAAAGAGAGGTGTCTGTCTTGGCAGCTCACCTTCTTGTTAATCTGTAAAATGTCACAGATGTGTTTGGAGTTGACAAACTTGGGCGTGTGGCCAAAGACATATGATGAGCAACTAAATACATATTTAGGAGCATGACCTGAATGAGACATCTAAAAGATGTCAGAGCCTCAAGAAGTTGCCCTGGGAATCTTTTATAGCCAGTGCAGAGGAAAAAAAGGATTTGTGATCTTCTAAAATAAGTTCCTATGGTGTCACATGAAACATGCTTTATTAGATTATAGTTATCTAGAAATCAAATTATTGTGCAAATTGCAAAAATAGCTGTCAAAACTCACTGCTTCCCTGTAGATTGAGTGATGATGGGTTCCATCCCTGAGTGCTAAAGTTCCGACTTAGTTTTCCAGCAGAGTATGTCAGTGATAGTGTTGGCTAGTTTTAATGTCTTGTTATTATCCTTTTCCAACTCCAACTAATGAAATACAGTTCAGGGGTGTGAAGTGTATTTCACTCTAGACACTTTCTTCATGAAGAGTTTCAGTTCACTTCACATCATCATTCTGTCTGCAAAGTTTGTTAGATCAAACCCTAAATATTATTTACCACTATTTTGAGATTATTTTTTTATTTGAAAGAAAACTGAACATGCCCCCCGCTCCGCTTTTACTATCATTACTGTTTAAAGGCTGGTAAGGTCTGATAGCACTTTTACACTGTTGTGAACTATAGTGGAATAAGTTACTGATACTGCAGAAAATTCTTACAGTAGCTGGTACCTCTTTTTAATCATGTCCAATGCTTTAATTTCTTAACATTTTATGGGGAAGGTTGCCAATTGCTATAAATCAATTAATATAACGTACTGGATAAAAGAAAAGAAAGGTAACATTAAACAGTGTTGAGGAAGCTATGGAAATAAGATTGGATAAAACCCCAAAAATTATGTGTTGTAGCTATAAGCACATCCTGTGAATTCAGAAAAGATACATTCATGTTTCCTAAGGAGGGAGATGTGCTTTAGAGAAGAAATACAGCTTGGCTTGAAGTGAAGCAGTGGCAAGATTTGCCTGTGGCTTGTAGGGTAAATTCTTCAAGAGATGCTGGGCCACTGACAGAAGCGGGAGCAATGGGCACAAGCTCACACACAGGAGGTCCACACGGAACCAGGAAACATTTTTTCACAGTGAGGGTGAGTAACGTTGCCGAGAGATGCTGTGAGTCTCCATCCTCGGAGATACTCAAAGCCGTCTGGCTCCAGTCAGGGCAGCTGGCTCTATGTGATCCTGCTAGGTGACCCAGGGACCCCTTCCCATGTCAGCCTTTCTCTGGTCCAGCGGCTCATTGCCCTTCTTTACAGACACCGCCTGAGAGCAGACTCTCGCCCTCCGGCCCGGAGTGGGGCAGCGCTGCCCAGCGCCGCTCCCGCCGGGGCTGCCGCTGCGCTCTCCGCTCCGAGCCGCACCACGG
>VZRL01005770.1:568571-733270 GCA_013397895.1 Origma solitaria
GCCCTCAGCCCCCGCGGAGGGCCGGGCTGGGCTCGGCCCCGCGCCCGCTGCCGCCAAGACGCCGCGCTTCTTGTACCGCGCCAAAGGCGGGTGCCGCTCGGCCAAGATGGGCCGGCAGACGGCGGCCGGCGGGCGCGCCATGCAGCGCTCGCAGAGCCGGAGCAGTCTCTCCGCCTCCTTCGAGGCGCTGGCGGTCTACTTTCCCTGCATGAACTCCCTGGAGGAGGAGGACAGAGGTGAGGGGCCGGGGCAGAGCCGCGGCAGGTGTGCGCGGGGAGCGCGGCCGCTCCGGGGCCGGGCCGGGCTCGGCGGTCGGGGTCGGTGCTGGACGCGGAGCTGGACGGGGGACGCGAGTTGTGGTGGGGGGAAGGAAAAGGAAAGGATCGAGGGTCTTCCCGTTCTTTCAATTTTCTGCTCATTCGTACGAAAAACAAACTACACTTCCTCGCGGGTTGTTTTTTGACACTCTGCGGGCTTTTTCAGGTATCCCTTGTCTGTCATCACAGCATAATTTCCACAGAACATCAGAGTTGAGCAGTTAAATACTGGCCCTGTGTAACCTTTCCTTAGGAGCAGCACTGTAGGTGGAAGGCTGTGTACAAACATACTTTGCAGGTTTCACTCTTCGTTAATCTCTCCTCATAAAAGTAAGTCCAAGTCCAACCAGTAAAGCACGTGTGTAATTTTCATATCTTGTTGCGGGACCAAAACTTTAAATAACAGGAGAAATGCAATGGATTTTCTGTGTAGCCGTGCCCCTCCCCCCAAAGATTTGCTGTTTGAAATGTGCGTAGCAAATGTACGTGTATCGTTAAGCATGACACCAAACTATCCAGGATGGAGCTTGTATTTCATGAGTTTGAGTGTCCTGGTCTCATGAAGAAATCTGGTGTGTTTAAATGTGTTTATTTATAGAGTGAACTGATGGGCTTCCCCTTGTTTATCAGAACTAATTCAAGGGTTTTAATTTCATTAGGATTAATGGAGCATATTGCACCTTCAATAGACTTGAGCAAGGTAAAAGAGCTACCAATGTCCAATGCTGCTATGCAAACATGTATCAGCAGTGTGTGTACACCATTTGTGATCTGTATTTAAAATATCTGCATATTCATTTATCAGCTTCCACATCTCAGGCGGAGAGTTCAATGGCTAATGTTTTTCCCCAGTCTTCGTGTGTTTTGTCTTTTCGTGTGCTACAGTCCCTCAAGCCTCTTCTCCAAAGCATCTCTCATTTCTGATATGGTTGCCGAGGTGTGATCCCTCACCTTTCCCCTGCTCTTACTCTGGGCTGGCCAGGTTGTCCCTTTCGGTGGAAAAGAGGTAGCTGCCCCCTGGGGCAGACCGTGCTGTCCTTCAGTACTCTCATCTGCTCCCTGCCTTGAACAATGAAGTGAACTGCAAAATATTGCCAGTAGACTGCAGAGTAGGCTTCAGATGGCATTTTTAGTGCCTTGATGTGCTAATAAACATTATGGCTGAAAGCACACACTGAAAATATCGTAAATTATCCTAAACATGTTTATTCTATAAAGATTATTTTCCTTTGTCATTCCAGAAGCGTTTCCTTTTCAGTCTTCATTTCTAGTTACAATAATTGCGTTAATCCTGTGTAAAATCAGAGTATTGATTTGTCTTGTTCTACTTTGTTTTCTTTGCTTCTCTAAGGAAGCATTTAACTTGTTTCTTGGTTGAATCTGTGTCTGTTTAAAACTGTTTGCTGGTTCAGAGAAATATAAAGTACATGGAGATCAATAGACAAATATCTGTAAATTTAGGGATAATTGTAATTATTTATTTAGTTTGTGCTGGCAGTTTATTTAAACAAAAGTGTTAAAAGATTGTGTACTGATTCTCGTGTTGATTTATTTTATCTGATCCTATTTAGATGTAGGCTACACTTGAAAATGCATTTCATTAATTCCCATGAAAAAATAGAATTCCCATAAAAAACTGCTATGCAGCTTTTATGGATTTGAGTTTCTGCTACCTGGAGATTTTAGACATACCAGGTTACAGAGGGAATGACAGGCATGACAGCTAAGATCATTTCCCAAGTGTTCTCACTGGGATCAGAAAGAAAAAATTGTGATTTGTTTTTTGAATGACAAGTCAACTCTGCACTCAGATTGGAATTTGTTGTTTTCTGAGTGTTTATGCAATTAGTGTAATGTAATTAAATTCAGTGGGTCTGGTATATGCACTGCCGTGTTCACGTACATAATGCTCTTTTGCAGTTTAATCTGAAAAAATACAGATGTCAAACCTACTTCATAAGTTACCTGTCCTCAAGATGTAGTTATTTCTGCATGCGATGGATAGCTTAAAAAAAAGATAACCTGCTAGAGGGGTGCTTTCCTTCTTTCTTTTTTTTTTTTTTCATTTTGCACTCAATCATATTTTTAATACAAATAGCAAATCTGACCTGTTGAGTCATTTATTTGAGATACTCTCTTGAAGACTTATTTATTAACTGCTGAAGTGAATACACAGGTCCAGAGGTGTATCTTTCGTTATGAAAGAATATGAGTACTGTCAAGTTCAGGATTGAGTAGTAAGTAATTCAGTACAACGTATTTATAATTTTTGAAGCTATTTTTGAACATGATGATTAAGAAGATCCCTTTACATGTCAGCTGACTAAAGAAGGAGCCCTCTTAAGCCCTGGCATCCAAGCTGTGATGTACTGAAGAAGTGAGCTGTGGAAAGGCTGCTGTGTCCAGCTGGTAGCCATGAACTTGAATCATGGACTCATCAAGGTTGGAAGAGACCGTCAAGAACCTCCAGTGCAACTGTCCACCCCACACTACCACTGTAGCCCCTAAAATCACTAAACCACATCACCCAGTGCCAGATCCAGACACCTCTTGAACACCTCCAGGGGTGGTGACTCCACAATCTCCTCGGGCAACCTATTCCAATGCCTGACCATCCTAACAGTGATTTTTTTTTTCTAGTATCTAATCTTAATCTCCCCTGTCTCAGCTTAAGGCCATTTCCTCTTGTCCTCCCCACTGCAGGCATGGCAAAGAGACTGACCCCCACTTCACTACAACCTCCTGTCAGGTTCTTGTAGAGAGTGACGAGGTCCCCCCTGAGTCTCCTCCAGGCTAAACAAACCCAGATCCCTCAGTTGTTGCTCATAAGACATGTTTTTTAGAGTCTTCTTGCCTTTCTCTGGACACCCTTCAGTACCTCTGTGTACTTCTTGAAGTGGAGGACCCAAAACTGAACCCAGAACTCAAAGTGTGCCTCACCAATGCAGAGTACAGGGAAATTCACCATGGATAGGCCTGGGCTTGCCGTGGTTGGCCAGTTTGCAGCACAGGGAACTGCTATTCAAAGTAGCATTTCTTATCTGCTGATCAGTTGAGATGAATCCTTCAAGTTCATGCACATTCATTATTCAGGAGTTTATTATTTTTAGCCATGTCTAGTAAAAGGTGTTAGAAAATAATCCTTTGCACCATCACTTTCTTTCTGGCATGTGTGCGTGTGTACACACAGGGCTAACATGGTGCCAGAGCAAATTATTTATTGTCAAAGTGTCAAGGATTTTAAAGAGGTGTCTTTTGCATTTTTTGTTAGATTCATTGATTATAAAATGTATAGCCTGCATACAGAAGTGAGAACTGTTGTAAAACAACATTTGAAACAGACTTAAATTTTACAGAAGTTGTTGAAGAGCTGTGGGGACAGAGTACAGATCCGTATGTGTATGAAAGCTCTTGAAGCATTCTAAGCCTCATATTTTTTCTGAAATCTTGGCTTTGTTGAAATTAAAGAAAGTTTGTGATTGTCAAAAGATGAGGGAATTTCCAATGTAAATGCATGTGACATCCTTTTAGATGTCTTTTTAGTCATAGTGTAAAATCTCATGCACGTGATACATTTACAAATAGTGCATGAGTGTACTAAACTTTTCTATGACCAACTGTAAAATGTGCTAGAGCAAATGAATTTTTATGTACAAGAAGCTTACTGGAGAAGAATTAGAGTTATCCAAAAGGCAGAGAAAAGGAGAGAGGCGTAGATCACATGATGTGATCACTAGAAAGCCTACGTCTGTTTTTATGAAGGGGACTCGTACCTTGGTGCTTCCTCAAATTACACTCTGTGTCTTGTTTACTGTAATAAATTTTAAGTATGGTGTCCTTTTTATACTCTGTTTACATTCACTTCTGATTTGCATTTACACTGAGGTGTTGGTATAAACAGTTAAATAGGAGGTTGCCAGGAGTGCAACTATGGAGCTGCTGATCATGGCAAGGTCTGTGTGCAGAACTAAGTTTTTGGGTGGTAGTGAAGCTATGAGAGTGAAGGGGAAAGCCAAATGCTTTGCAGGTGCTGAAGACAATTCAAGAGATAATTTATGGTAATTTAAGACATAAATTAATTCAGAAAAAACTGGAAAGCATCTTGGTCTCCCAGTATGTTAGAAAAACAAAAGGCAATTAAAAAAAAAAAAAAGCCACAGAATGTTCTTCAGTCCAAGACAATCATGCCAAAAATAGCAAAAATTAGTTGTGTTAGCTGAGAAGTTACATTACAGTTTTGCATATTGATGTCTACCAGAAGAAGTAGCCGAGTGTTGCCGCAGGAGTTCAGCAGGAATAGAAGCACATTATACTCTCCTGTCACCTGGCTGATAGCTAGCTGGGAAACTTGCTGGAGGGGTTGTTGGATCCCACATAGGTGTCAGCGGGAGTGCTGCCCCTAAGTGAAGGCTCAGGACTTATTTAAAGGTATGCTGAGCTGCTCAGTTGAGCACTGGTAATGGCTTCAGTGGCATTTCTCACTGATTAATCACTGCACATTGGTAGAGCTGGAATAAAACTCAGCAGTTCCTGGATTCTGTTGCTGTGGTTAGACCACCAGATCACAGTGTCCCTCTGGAGGTCCCAGTAGACAATAACAAGCAGACAAAAATTTGACCAGAAATAGAAAATGGGGGAAGTAGTAACAATAAATTTATTAGCGCAGTAATTATTAAAGTGAAGAGAATTCTGCACATGAAGTAGTTACGCTTTTTTTGAAACTACCATCTTAAAAAGAATAAATATAGGAGTATCAGGCAATGAAGAAAATGAGAATAACTACATCATCTTGGGGGAATTGGCCTACATTTTGGCCTTGGTGGTAAAGATGACCTTGTTTACGTGAAATGTTCATAGGCAGGGCCAAGGAAGGATATCAAAGAAGGGTATAATGCCCTGTGACAGGTTATCCACTGCAAGAGATGAAGCTTTGAAGATCTTGGCTTGACTGATGCTAACACACGAGAGATTGTCGGCTGCACATCACATGCAATAATGGGGTCACTCATCTTGGAGGATATAAAGCACTGTGAATATGCAATAATAATTGTTTTGTAAGAATCTGCACAACATTTAAGTTTATAGTTGATTATTTTTTCTGTTTGCCGTTAGGGCACAGGTCAGGTGCTGACCTGAGTCAGCATTTCCATCATGGTTGTGGGTCTCTCCCATTTCTGCAGTTCCATGGGCTGAGTTCCGTGGTGGAGGCAGTATAGCAGGCATTTCCAGCAAGTCACAAGTGTTTTTACCAGTTATACTCAGGTACTGTACTAGTGAAGTAGCTGTAGATACTAGGATTGAGAAGACCTTTAAGAAAATAAGCACAGAAAAAACTGTTTCGTTGCTGGCAAAGTAAAGTATGTGACAAAAAAAAATCATATGTGTTCTGGGAAACCTCTGGAAAACTAAGGGAAAAGTAGAAGAAACTGCAGAAGGATTGACATTCAAAGTACAATGTACTTCAGCCTGAGTCAGAAATGCCCAATAGATTTTTAAAGCTGTATTTCTCTTACGGTTGTGTTTCTCTTCTGAACTGCTGGGTACACTGCAGCGTGTGCCTGAATAGCTAACACGTAACTCAGGTATGGCTGTAGCAGCAGCAGTGAAGCTACAGTGTGTGATAGGTTGTATCTTTCTCTGGTGGTGCCTACATAAATGTGTAAAGCCTGTCTTATATCTATGTGCTGTAATTGTAATTTTTCAGTGTCAAGGTTAAGAGCGTAATCAGAGCAGTGACACAGTGTTGTCATTGTTTCAGCTGGAGAGGTAAACATTCAACAGCAGTAGTTTGAAAATAGGTCATTACAGTGTGAAATTTGCTCCGTATTTTGTGAACTATGGTTATTTAAGTAATGATATTTGCATAGGATCATTACTCATCTTAGACAAAGCAAAGGAGGAAGAGCTGTTTCTAATTTGTGTAATCTCAGTAGCCATCCAAATTCTTGGCACTGTCTACCTCATTAAGCCTTAATAGAGGGTGTTGAATTGTTTCAACACACTTGCTACATCATTCAAAAATGCTGCACAGATCTGTCTGCTAGTATATGCAATGATCCTTGCTATACTAAAAATAATCAAGGTTGGGGTAAAGAATAGTGTTACGGCCATTTTTCCATATTTGGAAAGTATCTCTCACTTCATATAATGTAAAAAAAAGCAGTTCTAAGCTCCTCAATATATGTACTTTTTGTTGTTTAAGCATTTTTAATTGCCCGTGGCAGTACATGAAATATTGGTGATTAATAAGTGCGTAAGAATGGTATACATCCAGAAAATTGAATGTATATGTAAACATAAAAACATTATCTCTCAAAACTGCAGAAATGATTTCTCTTTACTTAAGATGATCATTCTTTGGTCATTGGCAAAATCAGAGACTGGATGTGAAGAGTTCCTGTGATGAAGACGTGCACCTATATAGTTATTCTTTATATAAATGGTATACAAAATTAGAATGTAATTCTACAAAATTGCTTGCTCTATTTTTCATGATTTTAATAGCTTGGGGATGAAACTGATTTCCCACTGGTTTGCACTTTTTGCAGTTACATAGATTGTTGTACAGGATGTACAAAGTGGACATAAAATGCTACCATTCTGTTTTGACACATGCACAAAATATGCACAAATTATTATTGACCTATTACACTTGAATGATAAGCACAGTTATCTGTGGAGATCATAACTAGTCTAAATGAGGGTTCCTGAAGAACTGTTCATTTGAGTCACTTGTCACATGGGACATAGAGCCGTGGGCTGCAAAGCTTTATGCTTGTTTGTTGTTGTATCTCTGTGTTCAGGTTTACAGCAGGTAATGGCTTTTGTCAGGTACATCCTCTGACCACACCTAGAAAACCGATGGCCTTATCAGTAACAGAAGCAGGGAATTCTGCAGTGGTGCTGGAAAGGCCTGAGTGGCTGTGTGTAGTTCTATCCTGATCTGCATCTCACTGGCAAGATCTGTAATCAGCATCTGTAAAACAAAGGATCCAACCAGACCTGCATAGCCTGTTTGTTGTTACATAGTCAGAATCAGGTAACCAAAAGAGAAGTGGAAATTACATCAGTACTAACTCTTCTCTTCCTTACAGCTGTGGTTATTTAGTTTTGATTCCCTGGAATAGCTGTGTTACCGGGGTAAATTCTTTGTCAAGGGAATGGCCAAGCATCAGACCTCTATGCTGTGGTCCTGTATATACTTATTTGGGGTTTTCAGGAGTGTTACTTCGCCACAGATATGGGAAACAAGCCCTGGGGTGTCCAAGATGGTTATGTGTCCTTTTTATATGCAGCATGTGATTCTGAATAATAATGCTGGGGATACTAAAATTTTAGAAAAATTAAGTACTTACTGTGTGTGCAGGAAAACAGCTCTGTGTTAACACTTCAGTCCTGTAAAAATATTTCAAAAACCTTTTTGGGAACATAAGACCATAAGTTGAAGATCTTAAAGTGATGGATGCCACACACAGGCAAAATCAGTTTCTCGTGTTTGATGCTCTTAACAATTGGCTGAAGGATCAGATAAGACTGGAGAATGGACATCAGAACAGCAGTGAAATTAAAGTGGCAGAATACAGCTTTAGACATGTTTAAGATGAGGGAGAGAATAAGGAGCAGGTGCTTGCTGTAACCCACAGCATTGCTTGGAAGCCGTGTGTGGTAAACTGACTTCACATCCCATGGGCACTACAAGGCACAGGGTTGATTGAACGTACGACCAAGCCTTGCCATGGCAGGGAAGTGGAATGCAGACAGAGGATGCTGCAGTCTGGCCAGGAACAAATGAGATTCATGATGGCTGCCTCTTGGGTCCTGTGTATGGAAATTCATCAAGCATGGCATGCCAAATCTTCTATACTAGCCTTTGACTAGAAGCTCAAGCAACAGTTTTGCTGTTGATTGTTTAATTCAGTTCTCTCTTCTACTTTTTCTTAGGTGCTGTCTTAATTAACCTTAAGCTTAACCATGCTTCCATTATGGCCAGAGGAAAGAGAAAGAAGGAAACGAAAAGAACAGGACAAGAGTGACGAGGTGTTCCTTGACTGAAAATGAAAAACTAGTGAGGCGTCCCAAGAAATTTTAAAATGCATGGGGCAGACTGAGGCTGTCAGCCCAGAATCTCTCACCCTTTCCAAACCTGGCTGCTCCTGACTGAAGGGCTTTCTTGCTGAAGGCAGCTCTGCTTTGGGCCTATCAGGGCAGGCCATTCCTGTCCCATTCAAAATTTATCAGTATTTTACATTCAGATACTCATGGAAGCAGGAACTAGAACCCAGATCTTCCTGTCTTCCTTAAAAGTAAGGGAAAGCCTCTGGTTATAGTTTCCCCTGGCTCTGCAATGCTCTTTGGGTTTCAGAAATGCTGACAGCGTGTCCTGTGAAAATGTCCATGCAAAGGACTGTAACACAACACTTCATAAGCTGTTTGTTAGCACTGGCCTATGTGAATCAGTGAAATTACCTCAAACTCAAGTGACAATGAAATGGTTTCCCAAATCCTGCTTAAATTAGTAGATCCTAAACCCTGTCTTCTGCTTGGGGTCTGTGAGGAACACAAAGAAAGAAACAACTTGGCTGTGCTTCCCAGTGCTTCAACGAGAGCTGAGTGCCTTGGTCAATGCAGACAAAACCTGGGCTGCTCCAGAAACAGAGCTGTGTGGCTGCAAGGGAATTTGAGACCTATCTTGTCCCCCATTTCTTTGGTAGGTTCAAATTTTCTTAGACTGCCTTTTATCTAGCCAGTTGTTCACATATCCAGAGCAGGTAACTAGGCATATAAAGAATTTTAGTCTTAAAAAATGGGCACTTAAAGGCAGCTTATTCTCGTTGGGGATCTAACTCCTGAGTTCAGATGAAAATGCTGAAGGAGTTTTTAATGTAGCCTTTCTGGTGGTGTTGGGGAGAGCAAAGAGCCACCTCAAGCACATAAGTGTGTTTCTGAAGCCACAGCTGCTCTGTGCTCAGTACAAGCTCTACCAAGAGATCACATACCAGCTGGGGACGGGCATAGCCAGCCTGTGCCTGTGCCATGTCCCCTCGGCTCTGTGCCTGCTGGGAGCAGTTGTAGGAAGCTCCTGCCGAGCGCAAGCTGAGAGCTCTCGCTCTCACCACCAGTGGTGGATTTCATCTGGCTAGATCCCAGATGATGGAAGGTAATCTGTTGCATTCACTGCAGTTTTTGACTTGTCCTCATCTGCTGTTGAAGATCATATCAGTGGTTTCACATCCCTAATTTGTAAGTGATTTGCACTCCAAGTTGTGGGAACAAATAATTCCGTGCGTAACTTAGAAAATATGGCTTGCGGAGTCTATTTGCAGTAACCATATTCATTAAATTACCAATGTGATTAACTGTAAGAATGAATGTGCTTTCATAAATACCAAAGCAATTATTTCTGGTAATTTATTCCACTCATTACAATATGGCTGCAAGAATCTGAACTGGTGTTTTTCAGATAATGTATTCCATATTTTGTGATGGGGACTTGAGAGAATTTTCTTTTTGCTAGGGCAATTAGCTTATACTAATTTGGAGAACATTATTAGAGTTAAGGAAATTGTGAGTAAAATGATTTTCATTGTAGGTACTCCTCAACATAACAACAAAGTATACTTCTAAGCTCTCTTTGCCATGTCTACTCATTTGGTAAGATTAAAACAGCATGCATAACATGAGTGTATAAGTATATATACTTTAAATTTATAAAACCAACCCCCACTTTTACAGTGACTCCAGTTAGATGTTTATTTCTCAGTTAGTGGAGCATTCCAAGTTACTAATCTTGCTAGAGATTAGTATCACCTCAGCTGGGTTCATTCAACTGTATGCTTGTCTTCACAAACTTTTTTTCAGAAATTATCTGTCTTAAAGAACAACTTTAAATCAAATTCTTGGTTTGTTCCTTTTGGTCTGGGTCCAGTATGGAGTGCAGCCACATGAGTAGTTGAATTAACACAGGAGGGGAGGTTTCAATTTCCAGGCAGGAATGAGGGAAAACAGTCTGGATTTACTAGAGTGATAAGATCTTCAACCAGATGTTCCACCAGCTACAGCTTGAAAGTATGGCACCAAAGACTATTTCTTAGAGTAGCTATTTTGCATTTTCGCTGCTACTTGTAACCTTTTAAATTTTTTAATGCTGAATTTATGGAACACAAATTACAGATAATACTAATACTGTCTTTGCTTTTAAATTGTTTGAGGAATTGTAGGATTATTTTTGATTTATTAAGGTTTTTCCAGGGACAAATATATTGCTAGTATTGTGGGCAGTCAAGGAGGGGTATTTCTCGTGTATTATTATATATTAGTTTAGCCAAGTTTCATCTGAAAGAATATTCACATTAAAAGCAGTTGCCCATGAATCATGCCAGTGTTCTGGGTCTCCTGTTGTCTATTCCAAGTTGCCATTTTGCTGTTAAAATCTTCAATTCTTATTTCAAGAAGAATCAACATCATGATTAGGAGCTTTATTGATGAAAGGTCAGATCTTTCTCTTTGGAGACCATCAGAGAGCACTGCCTTTTTCTGTTGAAAACTGAGAAATAGTTATTCACATAGCCTCCTTTCAGCCCTCCTTAAATTCAGTGTTAAGGTCAAAATAATTACTGCTTACCACTCTCACTTATACATAAGTTGGATACACTACAGATGCCTAACTTTTGTGCTGTATCACAGTATCTTTGTGTGCATGTTGTCATGTGAACCAGGCACTTATTTCAGTTAAAATGAATGTGGGAAAGTAAAACTGCTTAAAAATAAGGTTTTGAGGGATGCAATGAACAGCTACACGTGTCTCCATGAAGACTTGAATGGCAGTTGCATGAGTTCTGCCTTGATTTCTCGGTAAAATGATGTGCAGTGGATAGGTTCATTTATTTATTGTGTTCTTCTACAGTAAAGGCATACAGACTTATAATTCAAATTCAGAAAAAAAAATATGCCTTACAAATTAATAATAAAGTTACTATGTACTCCTTCACGTATTACACAGTTGAGCATATATTTCTCCCAAACCCCCAAATCTTTGAAAGATGTGATATGAAGATATTGAAGAATCACGCAAGATGGAGATGTTCTTTTAAATTTGTGTTAGAGACTTCATGTTTACAATAATGAATTGAGAATGACCATCATTCAGCAAGGCTGAATGAAAATAAATGTTTACTCATCAAAAGAGTTCTTAGAACAGAAGAGCAATATCGTGGGGCTTCAGGAGTTGTGTGCTTTTCACATGTAACTATGATGCACTGTACCATTTCTACAAAACTATAGCACGATACTTTCCTGGAGGTTTTGTGGGAATAATTTTTTGAAATGAGTGCTTGTGTTTTAGAACAGCTCTGGACCACTGTTGGAAGTCAGCTGCCGGCTTTCATTAGTTGAATATAAATAATAAACCAGCAGGCATGTGGAACGGTACAACCCAAAAGAAATTGTTGATTTCTGCCCTTCATTTTTCATATATTTTTATGGTATTTTTTAATTTGTATTTATTGCATCAGGTATTGATGGGCATTTTTAGAAGTAATTTTGGTGCAGTAATTTTTTTTTCATTCTACTGGGTACTGAATTCATGGTAGCTGAAGTTCTAGAGGAAAATTATTACTTCTATTATTCTTATTGCTGTTTTTATATACTGATTAAAAGTTATGCTCTTAAGGAATATGTAGAAGGCTTGTAATAAGCAACATGATTTGAACCACTCATTATACTGCTGTAGAAATGTCTCACTGTTGCTAAATATTGCAGAGTTACTAATCTTTCTTGACAAGGAGCCAGTGGTTTTCAAGGTATTTTTGGTGTCTAGTTCCCACTTCACTAAATTTCCCATGTTCTTTATCTGACCTATTCCTCCTGACTGAGGGGCCTGGGAGACTTCAGCCCACACTTCAGCCTGTAGGACAGTGGCACTGAGTGCACACATTAGAGTTGATGTCTCTCCCATTCCATGACTGAGGGTGCAGATCCTCTTTAAGCCAGTCCCTGTGCTCATACCTTCTCCCTGGGGTGTGATAGTTGTCATCCCAGCACACTCTCCTCCTTTTGCTCATTTCCTTTTTCAAATCCCTAAAGCTTCACCAAACTCACAGGTCCAGAAGTAGTTCTGACCTCTGGTACATGACGAGGCAGAAAAGGTGTAAAGGGCAGCAGATGCTACAAACAGCTGCAGAAGGAATTTGGGTCCATAGATATCCTAGGATATTGGATATTACTCTGTCCTCATTGTATCAATGTTTAAGAATTCTGTTATTATTTAGTGTAGCATATTTAAAGTTCTTGCACTTTTGTAATATATCACATGTCACTGTGCTGTACTCAGAGGTGTCCAGAGCAGATAAAAGAGATCAGTTTGCAGAATTCCTTGCCCCAGTGAAGAGAACAGCATTTAAAGTCAGAAATTCTATGGAGTGGCTGTCTTATTAATGAAAGAAAAACTGAGGCTTCATTCCTACTCATTTCTTCCAGCTGAGGTCTTGATCAAAATTCCTATACTAAAATTCCTATACTAATATTGTTTGATACCCAAACGTCTGTCACATTGCTGTTTTTACGAGGAAAATTAAACTATGCAAACAGATTAAAAAATTGCTATTCTTGGAGGTGATAATAAAGTTTCATATTATGCATAAAGATCAATACTGTATATTTTAAATATAAATTTAAAGCAGCTACTGAATAGAGAAGAAAGCAAGGGAAGGGTTCTTGATTTGTGGTTTACTATCCTCACTAATGAATATCTGTAACTTGATTAAGCAGATAACGACCAAATGTTTTTAAAACAATAATTCATCTGAATTAGAACATTTCTCTACAGGTTTTCACATCATGCTAACATTTTAATTGAATTCCTAAGAGGGATTTATTCATCCGGAGAAAATGTATTTTAAACACGCTAGACTATGGATTGTTTAAATCTGGTTATATCCATGGGCAGAGTTGTGTTGTCTGATCTTGGAAAGCAGGCAGTGACAGAACTAAGGTCCTGTAAAAGAGATTTATGATGCTGTTTGCCTATTACTAAAAAATTGTTACTTTTTAAATGGGAGTTTTGTTACAGGTCATTAATTTGTGGCTCTGAGTGTTTGTGCCACATGTAGCAGGGTGTGCACGGTTGCCCAGCCGTGACGGCACGGTGCCACGGGGGCTTCTCTTTTGTCTCCACAGAAGCAGGGGGCAAGAAGCTGCGGAGCACCGTCCAGAGGAGCACTGAGACAGGGCTGGCCGTGGAGATGAGGAACTGGATGACTCGGCAGGCCAGCCGCGAGTCGACGGATGGGAGCATGAACAGCTACAGCTCTGAGGGAAAGTAAGCAGCACTTAAAACTGTGGTTTCCTGATGTTTCTCCATGAAATCGGTCATTAGAGAGAAGCACTAGGTCCTGTACGGTCAGAATTCCCTTCATAAGCCAGTGTCTTGTGGTCAGATGGACCAAGCCTAAGTCTTTCCTGCGACTGAAAGAGTCACTGTTGGTGCAGGAAGGATGAGGATCATTTCTGCTGTGCCATGAGAAGGGCACATGGTGGGTCACACCATCATCATGGGGTGTGTCAGGAGGGGAAGCCAGTGCAGTACACCAGGTAAAACGCAGATACGGACAAGTTTTCTTCCAAAAACTCCTGGCATACGTTAGTGCTTTGCAGAGCAAAGCATTTCCAGAGCATTTCCAGGTGTCATTCACTGGGCTCAAGAGTTTTTCAAAGGTTCTGCTACTTTAATCCTGAGGAAATTATCTGGGCAGAAGTACGACTTCGTCATGTATCATGGTTTTCATAAAAGCTCAAGCTAAAGATTTCTGAGTGGTGTATCTGAGACATTGCCCAGAAAAGTCTTATTGTAGGTTGATTTATTAGTGGTGTTCACAGCACTGGATCATACATCTGTGCTGCACAGTTTATCTTGTGTGTCCAAGTTAATGCACTATACACATTTGACATGGACATTTCTTTATGACTGGTCATTACAAATTTCATTAGTTCTTGTTGCTCTGTAATGGGTCACAGATAATTTATGGCACGCATTTTAATTTTAAGTTACTTTGGTCATTTGCCACAAGGAATTTCAGTTCCATTATTGAATAATGTCATTCTCAAAGACATTTTAAACAAAATGTTTAGAATGAATGGTGCTTTTAAAATAGCAACCATTATTCAGTCTAATGTCATAATTTCTCTGTGTACATTTGATACTTAGCCATTGAATTCACAGTAACTGAGATGTGAGAGCAGTTTTACTTTCATGTAACTAAGTCAGTGTTGAGGGTGTATGTTGGTATGTTAATGAACTGTTCTCGTATGAATACTTCAAAAATTAACAGTGGTCTTTAATATACTGGAAAAGGAGAACATGATGAAAAAATACTAAAGTGGAAATTAATGAGGATTAGTGCTTTCTTTACCTGTTTGTTTATATGCTGAAGGCTGAATTGGTGCTTGTTGAACACTGTGGAATTTTGAAAATTATAGTAATTGTTTTTTAAGTTCCTTGCAGTGCTACCAAAACCACAAACACAAGTGCGAAACATCTAGAAAACAAAAAACAAACCCAAACCAAATAAAACAAACAAAAATCAAATTAAAACCCCAAACAAACAAACAAAGGGCAAATTTACATGTATTTATTTTTTGTTGGTTTTTTTCAATATTATTTCTAGTTTGATTTTCCCTGGTGTGAGGTTGGCTGCAGACAGCCAATTCAGTGATTTTCTGGATGGACTTGGTCCTGCCCAGCTTGTAGGACGACAGACTTTGGCAACACCATCAATGGGTAAGTGTTCATGTCCTCTAGATATGGTATATTCTTTTTGGTCAGGTAGTTAGAACATAGAATTTATCTAGCTTCCCTTTAAATATGGATTTCTCTTGTGGTTTTGAGCAACTCAGTTAGAACCAAAGGTACAGCCTCAGCCAAAGTTGAATGTAATTGTGGATGCTTATTAAGACATGCAGAAGTAGAAAGGTGCTTTGAAAAATTCAGCATTTTACCTCTTCAGTTTTCCATCTTTAAAATGGGGCTAACAAGACCAATCTTTTCTCTGAATCACTTGGATAATATTGTATAAAAATTGGTAATTCAGGTGCAAAGTATTTGTTATTATTATGTTTACAGACCTTTTTATATTTACAAGTTATCTTTTCATAACTTGTCTTAAACTAGAGGCATGGTGATGGGACTTCAAGCAGTTTTACAGAGCTGCTTTGTATTAATTCCCTTGCTATTAATTGTGTGAAACTCTTAAGAAAGAGGAATTAAGTTGAAGTAATAGAGGCATGGAAGATGGGAGACAAGATGGTATTGCAGAGGTTTTAAATTGTTTACTAACATAAACACAGTGAGGATGGTAAGTATTAAATTACCTAGTAGTGTTAAAATCCAGCTCATACTTACTGATGGCAAACAGATGATACAAGTCGCCACATATTCATCCTAGAAATTCTCATGACGTGTCATATATTAAAGTAGTTCTGAATTACAATACTGGGATTTCTTTTTGTTATCTAGGAGATATTCAGGTGGGAATGATGGACAAGAAAGGACAACTGGAAGTAGAAATAATCCGAGCCCGTGGCCTTGTTGTAAAACCAGGTTCAAAGACACTGCCAGGTAAGGAAGAAAAACCTTCGTAACAATCTTAGTGCAGGGCCAGGAGTTGGACTTGATGATCCTAATGGGTCCCTTCCAACTCAGTATATTCTATCTTTCTGTGATTCTATAATTCTAAGAATAGCGTTCTGCCAAAAAAAATCTGTGGCCTTTCTGTTCAGTTTTGTCAACTTTTAGCAAATCCACATCTCAGTAGATGACAATGTTGTACACTGAAAAATGTATAACGAAATGATATACCAAAAATCAGCCCTAGTTCAGGAGGAAATTAGAATCAGGATGCCTGAAGATACAAAAGTATTTCTGGCAATAGCAAAGGCTATTACCAAAAAAGAAAGAAAGGTATATACTGAATATTTTATATAGGAATCTTCGGAATGAAGAGGGAAACAAGAGATGTGGAATAGGTACCTACTCAAAAAGTAGACCAGTATTTGATACTTACTCCTTATTTTATAATCTGATGTCCTATAACACTATGTGAAAAGGACAGTATAGCAATATTTTTAGCAGGCTCTTCAGCCAAAATAGAAATTGTGTCAGAGTCTTTTCTTCACTGATTTTCACCTTGCAGATAATTTTAAATTATCAACAATTTAGAGCATTAATCCAAATCTCACCAGAGTCATTGCAAGTCGTGCATTTACTTAATAGGCCTATTTTGCATATTGTACAGTATAGGTATGCTATATATAGGAATGAATACCTGATTGTTCAGGTCAAAATCTGGATTGTTTCATGGCAAAAGAGACATACAAAAAGAAGTCAAGAAAAAAATATGCCTAAGGAGAAGAGTAAGGAAAATGCATGGATTCTTTGTATGGGAATTATTGTTAATGTTGCTTGTGGCAATTTATTCTTATAAGTTATATATCTGTTAAAAGCAGATTTTTATACAGTGATAGAAAGTGCATATGTTACACCAGAAAATCTGGACTTCTTCTTTACTGTTCTTTATTTTTGTTCTTTTAAGCACCATATGTAAAGGTGTATCTATTAGAAAATGGAGTCTGCATAGCCAAAAAGAAAACAAAAGTAGCAAGAAAAACGCTGGAACCACTTTATCAGCAACTTCTATCATTTGAAGAAAGTCCCCAAGGGAAGGTTTTACAGGTAATTTGCATCCATATTCCTCTGAACCTGAAAATGTCAGCTGTACAAATTTCGCTGAATGAGTTTCAGACTTCCTTGAGGCTTCATTTGGCAATAAATTCTCATATTGTATATATTTGTTGAACAGATAAATACAACAGTTTGAACTATTTATACAAGTAGAAACTGAGTATGCAAGTAGAACTGAGCAAAAGTCAGGTACAGATTATTTTGCTTCTGCTCTGTGTATGGGGTCCTCTCACTGAGCTTTCTCTGGTATCACAGATAACTGCTCTGTTTGTGCCCAGATCATTTCTCTCACTGCATCGTGATTAGTGTACACAGAGCTAAACTCTGTCAGCAGTCAGATATTTCATTCCTTACTGTAATTAAATAAGCAGAGACTTCTGACAAATCAGATTGAAGCTTTTGTAATTTTTGCTGATATTTTTCTATTTTCTTGTGTTTCTTTTCCTAACAGATAATTGTTTGGGGAGACTATGGACGTATGGATCACAAATCCTTTATGGGAGTGGCACAGATACTTTTAGATGAACTGGACCTGTCCAACATGGTGATTGGGTGGTTCAAACTTTTCCCTCCTTCTTCCCTAGTAGACCCAACCTTAGCTCCTCTGACTAGAAGAGCTTCCCAATCATCTCTTGAAAGTTCAACAGGACCTTCGTATGCTCGCTCATAGCAGCTGTGAAACTGTTGTCATAGCAACCAGCGTTACAAAAAAATGAAATTACAGGTCGCAAACCCTGGTAACACTGCATGCTTAATGTTGTGTCTTCTGAGCCTGTTTCTAGGGCTGCAACGCGATCCTGTGTTCTCAAGGAAGTTGCACACATTGTGCCCTATGGAAGGCCCTCAGGTGATGGACTGAAATCATGAAGAACTGATAGGTTTGGAGTTCAGGGACTCAGTTTTGGTCCAATCTGAAGCCATGGACTAAACTAAAAAAATCAATCTGTTTCATGCAACAAAAGTCCTTTTCAATGGCATATCTGTTTTGTTGCTCCCGTTTCTTTATTTATCTGCCCTCCCCTCCTAAAGCTTGGTTATGCCACAGAAACGGAGTTACCCTCCCATGAAGCCACGTTACAAGTCAGTGGATTAGCAGACATCGGAAGAAAAGAAGAATGTAAGGATGCTGGAAAAGTCAACTGACACTTGCAGCAGTTGCTTGAGATCTGAAAACTCTTCATATTGAAAAGGTTCAAGACTTAAAGTGGCGGGCTTCATACCTGCAGCTATTCACACAGTGAAACCCCAGACATGATGGACTCTCTGAAAAATAAAGTTCTGTGGATATACTGTACTGTATGAAATTAAGAAACTTTTTTGCATGGACACAGATTTAGCTGAACACTTAAATTATTTTCTTGGGGCTGCAACTTGCAAAAAAAAAAAAAAAAAAAATAAATCAGCCATTTTCAACAGTTTATATTATTTTTAAAAATAAATTTCACTAGTGCATGGTTTTAAAGGGAAGAGAATGCAACAGGGTGATACAAAGACACACAACGTTTATCATTCTTTAAACCAGTCATGGTCTGTGTTTTTGCAGACTTATATTAAAAATAAAAAATAATTTCTAGCAAATATTTAAAATTCTGTTTATGTGACAAGAAATAAGTGTAATATATTAAATTTATTTAAATGTAAAAGGTACAAGCCTTGTAAAGTTCAACATAATGTGCAAATTGTACACTTCTTTTACCTCCTTCTTTCTCTATCTCTCCTCCCAATCTCCCTTCCTTTTGCTCTTTTTCCCCTCTACCTCCCAGGATGATCAGCATATTCTAAAATGGCTACCTTTTGACTTATTACTCTCTTATGCCCCATATTTGGTTCAGGGTTGCAGATTGTTCTGCATTTCTGAATTATTTGAGAAAAATATTGTTTAAGAGCTTACTTTTTTTCAAGCATGTTGAAAAGGATTTTGCAACATGGCTTGGGAGTACATTAATGTAATTCAGCATGTATTTGATAAAGAAGATATTTGAACTTTTGCAATTTATTGTACAGTGCATGGTAACTTATTTTCATTTTTTCTCACCTTCAAATTGAATTCTACAGCAAAATACTGGAATCATGTGGCCATTGTAAGATGTCTTCAATAAATTTGTTTTCAGCACCAGCATCTTTCATTCAAAAACTGAACTATCATTTCTTGAAGGTTTTTGGAAAGAGGAAAAATGAAGTACCTGATTGATTTTTAGGAAACAAATTTAAGCACTTTTATTTGCACTAAACCAAATTGATTGCTACATTTTTGAAATAACAAAAGCAGCAAAGGTTACAAATTCATACAGTTCTGCTGTAAAGTTCAATTTTCATAAACTACATTTGCGTTGCAAAAGACGTAATTAGGTAATATCAGTCTGGAAAATACCAGTCTTTGGTTCGTAAAATAGCCTTAAATAAAACTTACCAGTACCACTCTGACAGCTATTTGACACCATTACCAGAACCTCACTGCAGTTAATGGATCTTCAAAACCCTGGTTTTTGTAGCAGATGGTAACTACCATTGGGTGGTGCTGCAAGTTCAAGCTTCTCATTAAATTATGTTATTTAAAGGGAATGTAACTGGCCAATGTTTAATAACAAAATACCTTTTTTTTTTCCCCTGGATCTTTGTATGCCTTTAATACCTACTTAAGGTTTAATATTGAAATCTTGCAATAATTTTTGAAGTACATTACATTTACCTTTATGGCCACTCAGAATTATTCTGATTTTATTTGAAAATCTATTGAAGCTTCCCATTAATAAATTGTACATGCCTCTTAAGAGGGGAAAAGTAATAACAGTATCACTTATAATGCCTTTTACTTTGTGCAATATCATAGAAAATGAGATTGTGTCTTGTCTGCAGAGTTTATATAATGGATTATTGTTAAGTTAATAGACTGGTAAAATTATATTTATTGAAATAATTTAGACACCTGTCTACCAGCAGCAAATAAATGCTACTAACATGCAGTCTGCAATATCCCCTAGGATATTAAACAAAAATACATAACCATTTTCCTGACACTGTGAGATGTGCTCACGCATTCTTGTATGCATAGTCCTCTATAAATTATGTCAAATTTTAAAATCAAGGACATGACGCATGGAAGGTTTGTACATAATTGTCATTATGCAGTATTTATTTTAAAAAAATTAATGTATTTTTTTTAATTTTCACACATCTGCAACTCTACTTATGGTTTAGTCATGTAAATAGTACTATTCCAGTGATCACTGCTGTCTTGTAAATAGTATGTTTTAAAAAGTTAAAAGGAATTACAGTTGGGGGAAAAAAAGGGCAGATTAGGCCTGTAATGAACACCAACTAATGTAAATCAAACTCATTCTGGTGATGGTATTTAACACTTTAAATAAAACATTTTCTTTACAGAATTTGTGTGGAGTGCTTTGTTGCTTTTCTCTGAGGTGTCAGCAGCATCCTTCCGTATCCTTCAGTGGAGCTGGTGGCAGCAGTTCACACAGCTGCAGGACAAGCAGGCTTTTGTTCTCGCAGCAGGCTGCAGGTGAAATGCCAGTTTTAAGGTGCCACGATCCCTGCCAGGCTTGGGGAGCAGAGGGAGGCTAGGTGTGCCCATCACCCTGCCAGGCTCGGGCTCCTACTGCCAGCAGAGCGCACGGCTCCCAGGATGGAGCTGGCTCCAAGCTGCAAACCCTGCCTGCAAGGTGGCCTCCACCTCTGATAAAACCAGCGTGCTCCATGTGCTGAGACATGGAGCGCTCCCAGCAGCTGGAGCAGAGTGGCTGCACCATCCCTTAGATTTCCACCCTGTCCCTAGATGACCCCAATATGAGCTGCCTTTTTTCTCATGAGCAGGGTACACATGAGGACAGAGTGCCCACCTGCTGCTGGTGACTGCAAGGGCTTGTGCAGCCTCTGCAGCAGGGAGCAGACAGTGGTCCATCACCTCTACAGTGATGGGAGGCTGGGTGGAAGTGGGAGCAGAGCCTTTTACCTCTACCTGACCCCTCAGGGGCAGCATCAGCACAGGCAGTGGTGACTGCGCAAAACACGAGCATTTCACTGAGCTGGATACCTACGACTTGGAAATTTGCTGAAGAGAGAGAGGCTGGCTGGCAGTTTGCACAGAAAACGTGTGTGTTTATTTCCAGAAAGAGCTGAAAGAAAAGCTCTGCAGTACTGTCATGAGACAAAACCACCAAAAAAGTAAGCAAGTGTATTTTGGGCAGAGCAGTGGTGGGAACTGTGAAGATAGGAGCTCCATTTGTTGCGCTGCATCTGCAAGTGGGCTGCTGGAGGAGCAGACCCACATTTCTGGTGTTTTAAACCACTAATACCCCAGCAGGTCCCTCTTTTCTGCTGATGCTGACATTGCTGTTGCAAGGGTGTGAGGACAGGCAAGTCCCTGGGTGGGAGCTGGGCTACAGGGACAGGTGAGGCTGCCCCATGCCCTGGAGCACATCACCTCCAGCCTTGGGTGGGGTGGGCAGCAAACCCACCTTCTTCCGCAACTGAGCCTTAGACCTCATCTGTCTTTGGCACTAGTTAGAAATACACACAATTACACTCAGTGAATCCTTGAAAAGGCCCATTGATACCACTGTACAGGCCAAGAAATTCACAACATATACTTTTCTAAAGGGTCCTGTTCTCTGAGACAGTTTCTCTGTCTACCTTTGTTTTCTTACTGTTTCCCCTTTCCAATTTCTTCTTGTCTATATCCACTTAATTTCAAACCAAACCAAACTAAATCATTTTAATATTAACAGTACCACTTTACTCATGACTACCAAATGTTGGTTCAGGTGGCTTGTTCGTCTGGTTATGCTGGGAAGCATTTGTGCCAATAAAAAATACAGTAGAACACCATGCTGCCCTAATTGTGCGGCTCTTCTGCTTCCATGCCTTTACTTCAGGTTTTCAAGGCTTAAGTAGCAAGATGCTCTTGCCATGATGAGGGTGAGCATGGGGCCAGCACATCCTAACCAGCACACCATTGCATTCTCACAGTTTCCCACTACTAGCAAATACCTGTTCACAACTGTATAGTAATTGAAATGTAATAGTTTTTATAGAGAGGTTTAATAGGGCATAAAAGGTAACAAAGCAATAGATTTCATAGCTTCCTCATAAAGTTAGATAATGCTGTGTGGGAGTCTAGAACAGTTCGTACTCTTCCCTTAGCTCGTTTCTGTGCAATTCTCACCTCCCTGAGACCCAAGCAGCAAAGAGCAGACACCACAGCTGCAGATCTTATAACCACCTTCCAACTGTGACTATCCTCTGTGTCCCTTCCTTGGTAAGTATTTACAGCAACCCTTTACCGGGAGCAAGCAGCAACGCAGGAAAGAAGATGCACATTTGCCCAGCAAAGACTGGTTCACCTTTAAAGGACAAGTTTATGGAACCTAGCTTTGCTGGCAAAAAAACCCAAAAAACCAACCCAAAGCAAACAGTTATCTGCTACTAATACCAAAGATAAATTAACTTCTGGAATTATTTGCTTAATACCTGCCTATTTTAGATGACTCTTGTTTAGGATGGGATGAGTCACACTGGGAACATCAGATTCTCTCCCACTCTCTCCATTGGCCACAGAGGCTGGAAGCGACTTGTGTTGAATTTCCAACTTCACGGCACCTGTGCTTAGGAGAAGCAGATCCAGGCATAGTGGCCAGAAATAAGAACAGACTCCATGGTCTCTCAGTAGCAAGACCTATCTGAACTGCCTGTATAATTACCAGGACTGAGGGCAGCAGGCAGCCAATGACTGATGAAGGAGGAAATGGCTGTGAATTAATTTCCCAGATCTGACACACTGTCATGTCAGGTCACTCCTCAGCCCAGCCCCAGGGGGAAAGAGAAGCAGCCATACTAATTAAACCACAGGGCACTGATGCCCCAAAATATATTTGACATGAGGTCATATGGGAAGGAAAGAGCATCCTAGATCTGCAGAGAGTGCAGGGTGCAGGACTAAGGAAGAGTTTGTCATAAGCGCATGTCCTCTGTGATTGTTCCTGCAACCAAGAACAGTTTATTAAGTGCTATCCAAAATGTTCATATTATGGAACAGGTGTTGGCATGGAGACGGAATGGGTGAGTGGCTCTGGAGGCCATTAATTTTACAGACATAGAGATTTAGGACACCTCAATGTTGTGGCAGCAGGTTTGGCACTGGTAGAGAGTTTCAAGTGCAAGACCTATGAGCAGTGGCTGAAGTCACTTGGCTTGTTTAGCTTGGAGAAGGATGAGGGGTGACTCCACCACAGTCTAAAGCTTCCTCACGGTGGCCAGTGGAGGGGGAGTTGCTGATCTCCTCTTTGATGAGCAGTGGTAGGGCATGAGGAAATGGAGCAGAGCTGCATTGGCTGAAGTTCAGACTGAATTAGGGAAAGGCTCTTCATCCAGAGGGTGGTTGGTCACCAGAACAAGCTCGTCAGGGAAGGAGCCATGAGTTCAGGGAGGGTCTGAATGATGCTCTTAGCCACATGGTTTAGGTAGTCCTGTGAGAAGCAGGGAGTTGGACTTGATGCTCCATATGGATCCTTTCCAGCTTGAGATATTCCATGATTTCTCTGGACAGTTGCTGGCACGGTTAATATAAGAGTCTTTAGTCAAAGTCCTTCTCTCTAGCTACAGTTTTGGTAAAGCAATGATCAGTGTTTTAAAGATTATATTTATATTACGGCGATGTCATTCACTGAAATGAAAACAGAGCAAAACACCAACACTTGCTAGGCCAAAACTCAACCGTAGGTCCTGCTATGCTGATAATGCACCTGACACATGAAGAAAAGGTCAGTTCTGCCCTTGCCAGTGCACGTCAGCCTAGTTTAAATGCCAATAGCAGCCAAAATTATCATCCCCTTGATGAGAATTAAAAGAGATTTAGGGAATACTGAGGGATTAAGTAGTAATGTCAAATTATCAGAGTAACAGATATCTTACTGATATCCATTCTGATCCCCCCTTTTTTTTCTGGTTAGTTAGTATTTTAGCTGCAACATTCCTGAATACTGGCAGACAGATCTCTGAAGATGAGGAAGAGTCATTTATATCAGGCATCATCTCTCAGGGACCAGCACACGAGAGTTCTGCTGCATGGGAAGAAACTCAGCTAAGAAGCTTGAGGACATTTCAAGTTTCTTCTTACAGTCTCCCACACACCAGAAACCACACAAAGATTTTCTTTATCTAACAGTTTCTCAGCCCATATCCTTATCCCATGCCAAATTCCAAGCTGTGATTTTGTGTTTTGGAATTTGTACTCAAGAACTGCCTCCTCTCGGATCTGCTAACCTGGCCTTCCAGACGCCTCAGTTACCATCTGCCACACGCCTGAGGTGTCAGTGCACACAGTTACACAACCTCATGGCACGAACAAATGAGTCCTGTCCTTCACTGTGTTTTGGCTGCACAAACGCGGTGTTTTGGCCCAACAGTCTGCGAGCCAGCAGCTCTGGCTCTCTAGGAACAGCCCTGGGGTAGGATGGCACTTCACCAATAGACAACTTTATTCCGCACTAGCAAAAATACAACTTGGAGAATTGACTTTTTTTATATATCCTGATGTGCTTTGGCCATTGAAATAAAGTGAGAGCTAAGAAGGTTAGATCTCAGAGTGAGCCAAGAAGCATGTGGGTCACATGAAGGGAACAAGGCTGCCAAATAGTTTAAAATGCAACCGCATCTCTAAACTGTCCCCTAAACACGAGTCAGGTGATAGACAAGGAAATGTTGAATGGAGATACAGAGGTGACATATTCCTGTTAGCACCTTAAAGAATCTTAAACGAAACAAAAAAATGTTGGCGCAGTTCTCAGCTCTGAAAGTTTCATTAAGATGAAAAAAGAAAAAAAAATTAACGTAATAATCCCCATTTTGTATTGCTGTGAGTTCTGCTCATTTCCAGCCCAGGATTTTTTGTTTTCAATTAGCATTGTATCAGTAAAGATCACAGTATCTCTGAAGCTGTAGGGTTAGTTTTCTTTTGTTTTACATGTGTCACTAAGAACGTATTTTTATATAGTAATGGTTTTCTTTCCCTGTTAAGGCACAGTTTTTCTTTCCTTGTTTTCTTTAAGAATGGTCCAGAACTGAGCTGCTTCGTTGTGACTTTTCCTCATCTAATAAGCCTAATACTTAAAATGGGAGCAGGTGCCTTAGGCAACAGATTCAGAATACAGTTTTCTTACACCCTTGGCAGCTTTGCTTTCCCGACCAGTGTTGAGTTACAAACTTAATTGTGGCAGCTGGGTGTCAACTTCAAGCCACAGCTACAGTCCAAGATGGTTACTCAGGCTGTGTTCAGACATCTAATTTAGGTGAAACTCAGAGGGCCAAAATTAAGGCTGTTTATTTGCACTCAATGGAAAGAGACAGGAGGCCCTCCATGGTAACTCTAATTTAGGATCTTCTAGAAAGCCATTTTGGGCACTTTTCACTATCAGCTGCATATGAGGTCTAAGGCAGTTCATCTTCCAAGGCAGGCCATGCAAATAGCTCCTAAAATGAGGATGCCACTCTCTCGATAAGACACGGAAGAATAACAAACTCTTATTCCCTTCAGTCATTTTTGCTCCCAGAAAACAGCTGGGAAAATCTCCCTCCTGAGAACTGAAAAACAATGAAATTAAACATCGTGAAAGCAAAAATGTGGGGAAGAGAAAAATGGACCCACTGAAGTTTCTCCATCCTCTCACGCAAACCTCAGGACTTCAGACTAAAACCATGGCTGACCTTGACCTCAGTGAGAGGCCATGGCATGAGGTTTGGTCATATTCCTGCTCTCAAACAGCTACCGTGAGCTCCCTTTGCAGACAGCAAGGTGTCAGCTGGCTGCTGAAGCTTTGTCCTGGTGTCCCTGCCTCCCTTCAGCCTCTGGTCCTCGTTCACGCAGGTCACATCTGCGCTGCTCGATTTTGCAGGCATGGAGGCCCAGCGGCATGGCTTGCTTTGCATCCAACCACCTCAACTCTCTGCCCTTCTCTTGTCCCTTCCCCTCCTCGAATAAGTTTTCCTCTCCCAAATTTCTGGGAGCAAGGGCTGGCCAAATGCCACCACAAAGCATTTCCTGGGAGAGCGCTGTCCCCTGTGGGTTAAACCATGGCAGGGACCATGCCAGCGATGGCACAGTGCGTGTGGGACACACCAGGGCTGGAGGGCATGGCCTCTCCCTGCTTACAGATGCAGCCTGGCCACCTTTGCATGTGGGGAGGCAGAGCCAGATGGCAATTCAAGTGGATGAGCAAAGGGTAAATCAGTCCTTTTCAAACTGGGAACACAGCACTTCTTTTGCCAGATTTGTTCTTTCGCTCCATGTGGTCTTAAATAAATTTGTAAATAAATGCAAGTCTGTTAAGGGAGAAAGGCTGAAATCAACAAGAATTTTGAAATTTAAAGGTATTGTAAGATGGCCAGGCGCCTGAGCACTGTGAGCAAAATCAGGAGTTTTGGTCTGAAGCAGGCAAGGAGCTACTGGAAAGGGTCCAGCAGAGGCCACAAAGATGGTGAGGGGATGTAGCATCTCTCTTATGAGGAGAAACTGGGGGAGCTGGGCCTCTTTAGTCTGGAGAAGACTGAGAGGGGATCTCACAGATTCATATAAATATCTCAAAGGTAGGTGCCAAGAGGATGGTGCCAGGCTGTTCCTGGTGGTGCCCAGAGACAGGACGAGGACTGATGACCACAAACTAAAACAGAAAAAGTACCGCCTAATCATGAGGAAGAGCTTCTTTACCTTGAGGGTGGCAGAGCACTGGAACAGGCTGCCCAGGGAGATTGCAGAGTCTCCCTGTCTGGAGACATTCCAAACCCACCTGAACACGTTCCTGTGTCATCTGCTCCGCGTGACCCTGCTTGCCAGGGGGATTGGACTGGATGATATCCAAAGGTCCCTGCCAACTGTAACAGTTCTGTGATTCTGTGAAACATCTGGATGGTGTTTAAGGACCACAGTGTGTTGCTGCCACCACAGGAGATTCGGGAGGTATGGGAGCTGAAGAAGGTACTAAAAAGCACCACAGCACATATCCTGCTCCCCATCAGCAGGAAGGGGAAGAGCCAACAAGCTTGCTGAGGAGATGCTGCAGGAAAAGTAAATAACAGCATCCATTTTCCACTTTTCCAGAAGTCTGCTGTCCTGGCTGAATATTTACCTTTCTTGAGTTGGTCCTACTTGTACAAGTTTGTAAAAGGAGAATAGACTCTTGGCCAATCAATTAATCATAATTAATAAGGAGAACATGAATGAACTGTGCAAAGTAATTAAAGCCTGAGGAAAAGGAAAAAAAAAACAAAACACCTGGTAAAGTGTTAATTATTTCCTCTCCAACCCTTGGCTGCAAGCAGGGTGTTGTCTTGTCTAGCTTAGCACCTGTATATTGTCCCATTATTGTTTCAACTCCTGAAAAACCAAACCAGCATGCAGCTGGGTTTTCTCATAAAGAGCCATCATTGATCTCAGCCACTCCTAACACATTTCTGGAAGTGATGCAGTTACTCAAGTTTCAGGGCTGAGCCTGGTCTCCAAGCACCAGAGAGGGTAAGTTCTTTTGTTAGGTCAACTTATCCTGCTTCTATCCAAAGAATATAATGTACTTTCTTCTGAAGCATTTAGCAGGGATACTTGTCAAACAGAAGTGAAACCAGAGGCTGGGATCCAGGATGGTGACTTCCATGTTCTTCAAGGCCAGCTTTAATCTTGCTGCTGATCTGTCTTTAAGGACGCCACGTAACAGTGAAATGAGATGGCACAAGATGAGATGACTTGTTTAAGAGTTAGTAATTGACACCCGCTTTCTTTCTCAAGTACCCTTGCACCCAAATGTGATTTTGTTTTATATTTTACTATCCTATTATTTATTGACCACTTGTATCCAAGTCATAACTGTTAATACAACTTGAATTGGTCAAGACAAATTCTTCTTTGAAAAAAAAAAAAAGTGGTTTCTTGAGTAAGAGCCCAGAAGATCATGGCAAATATGATGGAAACAGCTCACAATTCATGCCGAAAAGGAAAGTTAAGGAATAAGTGCCTGCCTTGCGAGGCTCCACAATGGGCCATTGTCAACTGATGCCAAACCTCATACATCATATTCCCTGGAAGTGAGGATCTATTACCCAAAACTCTGCAGGGGAAGAATAAGCTGGAAGAAGCTGTGATACAGTCATCTCCCACTGAGCTTTCTCTGGAACTTTCCTTTGTTGGGAGAGGAGCTCAAGTCAGCCTCAGAGGAACCACTTACAGAGATTGTGAAACCACACAGATCCCTTGAGACCCTCTGGGATGATGAGCATGGCTGAGTTAGATGGGGATCAGCATGTAGCTGTGAGACAAGACCTGCCCTCTAATCACTGCTCTAGTCAGCACTGAATTATGTCATATCTACCAAACCCTTTTAGTGCATAGTCTGAGCACTGCCCTCTGCCAAGTGCTCCTCTGCCTCGAAGACTGGGACTCCTCATGACAAATAAATAAATTACCCATTGGTATCTGCATAAAAGAAGTACATTACCTCTCTCTGACAGATACCCCTGTGAGAAAGGAGTCTTCCAGTTTTTGCATCTAATGACACTAGACAGGTTTTGTGATGGTTGATCCTGTTACAGATTGGGCTCTCCGCCAGCCCTGACATGAGGTTCTATTCCCAGCTGCATGGGTTTCATAAACGCCTAGTATGGGTTATGCATGCTCCTTAAGTTTATCAACACCTCCGCTGTGTTTTACAGTGCCTTCACCTAGACACTGAAGCTTGAGGGTGCTCTTCTGTCTGGCAAATCTCTATGGATGTGACTCATCTCACCTAATTTCAGTGGTCAGCCAGGTGGACATGTGTATTCTGGTCTCTCTGTGTAGACAGTGGAAATGGTACTTCTAAAACAAATTTTAGATGTGTCCTTGTCCTGGTTCCGGGGGAAGTTAGCACTATGTGGATATAACCCAAACTGTGTATTCTACTCCTGTCTACATAATTTCTGATGAGCTGTTAATGTTGAGTCATTTGCAGTGGATGCCCAGTGCACACCCAACACCTCAGGCTACAAGCTGGGTGTTAAATGAGATAGGGGAGAAGAGGAAAGCCCTTCAAAGCAGGGCAGTGTTTCTTTTTCTTCACACTCAGGACTCAGTGGTAATAATTCCCTCCAGGGAAGCACCAGGACAGCCACACCCATCCTGAGGGGGTCATCTCTGCTAATGGGCCATCGTGGACTCAATGGCACCAGCTGCAAAAACTCACAGGAATACATGGTTCCGTTGTGAAACTGCCCACCGTGGGAGAGGTACTGAGCATTCCCACCTGAACCTGATAATATATAACTGGGGACTTGGGACATCACCATCACCAGTCGACAGATCCAGAGGAGGACCAGAACTTCCGCAGAACCACTGCTTTCAACTGCAACCATCCCTTCAACAGGACTGCAACCACCGCTTGATAGGTCTGTGATCACCACCCTGACCCGCAGGGTGCAGGTTGTACTCTGATTTTGTTGGTTTGAGCCAGTTTTCCTGCATCATGACATTTATTGTGATCTTTCTATTAAATTGCAACTCCAACTTGAAATCCCTCTGAAGGTAATTGTGTGGGGTTCACTTCTCCCGCCAGTTAACTTTCAAACCAGCACATTCCTTTAAGAAGAAAATGAGTCATAGCTTAGCTGTAACTATTCTTGTCAGTGACTATAAAGGGAATAGCTCAGATGCACATCTAGTCCACTGAAACCCATAAATCGAGTCTTGCTATTGACTCAAATGAGCTTTTAGCTGAAGCCTACGTTTCTCTAGCACTGAAGAGGCCCCATAGTGGCATTCACTCTGGAGCCACTGGAGACACATATTGAGTGCTGCAGGACAGCAGCTGAAATAACCTGTGGCTGGGGAAGGTGCAGCTGCTGTCCAGACTGACACTCCCAGTGCACTGAGGCTGTCTTACGGTGTTGTGCAAAAGGGAATCTGCTTTGTGTATGAGTGCACAAATCACTGCTACACTTGCAGGCTAAGCCTGATTTTAGTGGACCAGTTTTGTAAGACAGAGCTTAGCCTAAAATATATATGTATATGACACTGGTTGACAAAACTGCAAGCATGTAAGGAAGGTTTCTGTAGGAGTCTTATGGACAGCAACAAGCCAGTCCAGCCCAAGGAGGCGACAGCACCATGCTCAGAGTAGAGCTACAGGAGGAGTGGTGGCTCCTGAGGCTGCTCCAGAGGTGTGCAACCAGATCGACACTGGAAGAATGCAAGCCAGAACACACTGCGGGAAATACATTATTGGCATTTCCCGAAGTTCTCTCTGTATGCTACTCCTGGGCTTCCCTTACAAATTTTCAGACCTGGTCTACTCAGGAACAAAACTTCTGCTAATTGACAGGTGTCCAGCCCCACAGAAAAGGCTTAGCAAGACCAAAAAAAAGGTGCTAAGGCATGGGACACTTTCTGATGATAAAATGGCAACCTTTCTTTCCTTTAACACTGGAATATTATTAGCTAATATGCTGCTACTCTGCAGAAGCATGGTCTCAACATTACTGTTAGTTTTTAAGGTCTGGTTGTTTTACTAAAAGATTACCTGCAGCATGAGGGGAGACCAGTGACTTTATAAAGGAATTTTGGAGTGGAGTTCTATGGCCTAAATATACCCATCCATTCTCACATTCATCTGATTTCCTCTCCACTCATAGGATGAGGAAATGATCATCTGTTCCAAACCAGATTTGTGCGAGCATGTTGGTAAACAAACATGACTGTTACCTTGGTGAGCAGATTTGTGCCGGTTTATTTTTATTATTACGTATTAACTCTAAAGCAGATGAAATTAAGCTGAATGCCATTATTTCTGCCTAGGCTACTCTCTCTGGCCATTCTCTGGCTTTGCTATTAACCTTGGTTTGAACTGGCTACTATTTAGTGTCTTAATTTGAACCCAAGTTTGTAAGAAATATGTAAAAAGGAAGATACTGGAATGTGCAAGTCAGTGTCTGTGTTTTCAGTACAAGCTGAGAACACAGAAAAAGAACACAGGAATTTTACTCTCTTTTTAAAAACAATTTATTGTTTAAACTTCAGGAGCCCACCCCGGAGATATCTGCTTCAGATCCATCTTTCATCAACAACAAAATTCCTGTTGACTATTGAGGTTAAAACTGTATCTGGTGGACATCTGTCCATTGACTTTTAAGGACTAGGAACTTGGGAGAGGAGAAAATATGCAATGGTCTTTTTTTAAAATATGATGACTATTAACATGAGCAACATAAAATGATACTTTCTTGAATGTTTCTCCAGAATATAACAAAGGTAAATAAAGCATTACACAGAGAGGGGAGCCACAGGGAGAAGCAGTCAGCTGAGGGTGACTGATTGGAGGAAGATCTGCAGCCTCTGCTCTGAGTCACTAGAGGCCCTGCAGAGTCCCAGGAAACTGGTGGGAGATAACAGGCTTGCCTTGTGCACTGAAGAGAGGCAAGAAGCCGAAATGTAAAACGTTTTATCTCCACTAAAGCCTCTCATTTCCTACATTAAAAGGCTTGATCTCTAAAATAAATTTCAATTTTAATGGTGGTCTGAATATTTTTGCTTTTCCTGGCCCAGGAAAAGAAAATTGGAGAGTTATCTATCATCGGTTTGTTCTTTGCAAATTCCTTCTGAGGGCTCTGCGCCACATGTGGAGAAGGAGGTTTTCCTTCTCATCTTTGTACTGGAGGATTAATTTATTCCACTGTAGATCACAGCATACTCAAATTATAGGAAAAAAAGTGTTCTGCATTAGATGCTTGTGCTAAGTGTTGCTGGCACAGGACAGCAGCGGCACAGGCTGGCAGCAGACTCTCCTGCTTGGCTGTGGCAGCCTCTGCAGTCACACTCCTGGGCACGTGATGTGCAGGACAGAGGTGAATTTCAGGTTAGATTATCTCACTCTTCATGTGCAAGGCTCCATGGACCGTGCGGCTGCAATGAGACACTCAGCCATCACAGCACTGCTCTGAAAAGCCTTTTGCTGAACTGTGCTGCACCCGCTGCTTTTTCCCAGCTAGAAAAGAGCATTATTTAGCAACGGGCTTTTATGCCTCCCTGTTTTTTCTCTATTCTGCCGTTCCTTGTTTTTCAGCACTATCTTTTGCATGTACTGCACTTGTCAGACAGAAGTCAGCCGTGCACACACAGGGACCGTGAAGACACCAGTGTACACATAGGCTATGCAGTGAAATTAATCTGCTCAATGGGGTCTTGACATCTTCTCTTTCACCCTCTAGCTCTGATGGCATTTTCCCTTCAGTAGATTTGAGATGCATCACTGTCCCACTTAACCCTGTTTTGTGACCACTAAACTACATGGTTTAATATTCTGACCTTTTTCTTGGAAGAAAATCCCATATTAACATTTACTAAAGAATCAATACTTATAAATGAAGGCCATAAAATAATTAGATAAAAGACAGAGGGAAGACAAGAGAAATGATTGTAGTCTACACAGGCTGCATTACTTTCTGCTCAGTTATCCATCTCACACACAGTGCAAGCTAAATCCTAAGATCTACAAAGCACTGATCTTAAGGTGGTGCAGTTGTTCCTCAATCACTGCCCTCTGCTAATTGCAGCAACAAATTTAACTTCTCAGATGTGTCTCCCTGAGCTCTGAGGCAAGAGTGACTGTGTACAGCACATATGCAATACTGGCCTGGATTTCAAATATGTTTTTAACTTCAAAGGATTTGGGTATCAAAAATCTCGAAATGCAGTCATAGCATGGACATTCAATGTTTTACGTGTTTCAGACTGATAAGTATCTGGGCTGTAATATCAGTGGCTGCTTGGCTGAAGTTTCCTGAGTGCTTTGCTCAGAAGGCAAATGCCAAATCACAACTTTCATCACTGAAAATTGCATGAGTATTCACTATGCGAGGGGGTTTTGCACCTTTGTCATCTTGTTGGATCGCCTTGGATAATGAAAACTGATTTCACAGACTTCTCTGGCCAACACTGAACTGAAGCTGCTGGAAACATACTTAGAGCCAGCTCGATTGCCTTGGACATTGAAGTTTTCCTTTTACCCACTAAAGCAGTAGTAATACAAATATCCCCACATGGCCTCTAAGTGCTGGTAGACTTTAAACCACTTACGCTGTTTCCAAAAAATATCTCATGAGCAGTCTTGTGCTAAAACCTTGGCTCCAGACCTCCCAAATGCAACAGAAATCAATAGGACTGTTTGTGCCTATTGGGACTTTTTTGGGAACTGAATGCATTCATGAATTGTTAAGGCTGAGGCACGAAACATAAGATTTCTGGATGCTATACAGTAACCATAAAAAATATTATCCACGTATTTCCTTTGTGTCAAGAATATATTTTATAGTGTTAATAATATTAATATCAAGTCAGAAAATATAAACATTCACTGAAGGAACTGAAATTCTATGTCAAGAGGGAGGAATGACTAGTTCAATTCTCTCTAAATGGAGAAGTAATTCTATGTGGGCAGACCATGAGAGGTTTCAGAGCTATCTAATAGGACTGATGTGGGGCCTGCAACTGGAAGGACCTTAGTTAGTGGCCCTTTCTGGGATGTCTGAATTTCACAGACTTCTTGTGAAATCATGAAGTAGTCATTGAAGCCATATGTAAGTACACTAAACATTCCTGTGGAACTCAGTTCCCAATTTAGAAGAAAATAACAACAATAACAATAATAACAACATACCTCAGAACACAGAGAATTTCTGTGTACCTCGCTTTTGTGCTTAGAGGGTCCTTCCCAAAACAAGAATCCAATTAAAAATTGTCGTACACATACGCATTATTTTCTTCCCTTTTTCCCTCTTGTCCCTCTGCTGCTCCAATGGATCTTAAGGCTGGTGGCTGCATTCTGGTGTTGGTATGGGAGATTTCAGCACCTGGAGTAACCCTCTGGAAGACCAAAATATTCATGTTGATGGTTTCTTCTGCTCTGCAAGATCCACCCGGGTCCTCCTTGCTAACATGCTCTTGCACATTTGTCCTTTCTTCACCAGTGTGCAGCTTCATGTTGTGTCCACGTTTACTGTAAACAGTACTTTTACATAGGTTAGATGCTACCATTTAATTCTCTTTGTTACCCCTAAACCCAGTTTTCTCCAGTTTTGTCTCTGTATTTCTTTAACTGATCGTTAGAGCGCTGCTTACAGCCACAGGATCTCTGGTGACAGCCTGCACCCCATCTCTTGCCATCCCTTGCCTGTGCTTCTCTGCGCTGCTTCTCAACATCTCTGCTGTTGCACCCAGGTCTGTGTTTCTGTGCACTGCATCCAGAGCTGGAGCAGTGCATCTCATGCAGTGCAGAGTAACTGCTTGCTGCTCTGACTGTGTCACACAAAGTGAAAGGCATTCGCCATCGATATCTGAAGTCAAAATTGCTCTCTCAGCCCAACCGAGTAAGCCAGAGCTGGAGACAGGTGAGGGAGAGCTCAGCCAAAGCCAGCCTGACCAGCCTCACTCCTGAGGACCTGCAGGCTTGTATCAAAGCTTATGCTCTGTTACTAGTGATAGTGATAGCACCTGGGCTCTGCCCTTACACAGTCCCCTGATGTCCCAGTGCGGCGCTCTGGGGATGTGCTGCTTGTGTTAGCGAAAACAGAGCAAAACCAAAAGCAATTGCAGAAGCAGATGTGATTCTTTTCCTGTTAAGACATGGGTGACCAACATTATGCTTAGAAATTGTGTTTAGGTAAATGCCTCTATAACCTAGAGAGAGCAAATAGCACCACAGCCTACAAAGTCCTCAAGCACCACGTCTTCCATTTACAGAATCACACACTGGGTAAGGATGGAAGGCACCTCAGTGTGTCATCTGGTCCAACCTCCCTACTCAGGCAGGTTGTCCTAGAATACATTACACAGGATTGTATCCAGATGATTCTTTCTTGTATTTATATTTTGTTATTTGTATTTTATTTATTTACATGTGCATGTGTTTGCTCCCAGTTTTTCCTCCTATCCTTGTAAATCATGATTTCCTGCTTTGCTAAGTCAGCCGTGAAAACAGAAAGGCTGTAGAAAAAACTAGAGAAAGATTAGGAAAAGGTTCCTCCAAAATACAGCTCTGAGCAGCCTAAAGCCACGATTTATCTTGCACACACATGTTTTATGTTAATGTGCCTGGCTTAAGGAATTAGTTTTATCAGCCTCCCCCAGGGCTGTGAGAGCACCCTGTGCTTGGCACCACGGTGGTGACAGACAGACAGTGGCATACAGGAGGTGACTGGCAGGGCTATCAACTCTCCTTCATGGTGCTGGGAAGGTTTCTGAACATCATGGAGTTTCATGCTGTAGGCTGGGGACAGCCTCTTGTAATACCTGGTATTATGAGCTTACATAACAAAAATGAAGGAATGTAATAGCTGAATACATAATATCCTGGTTTTAATAGGAAGGAAAACCACAGCTATGTTGTACAGCTGAATGTGTTCTGCAGCCAGACCAAAAATGTGAAGATTGCCTCTTCTGAGCCAGCTATTGTGTTTTAAAGCAAAGGGACAAAGATTCACAATCCCCACCACAATCTGTGAAAGCTTGTTTTCCTACAAGGTCAAATGAAATGAAACACTTCCATAACTGGTGTTTCTCCATAGACTATGAGAAACATCTGAAACCAAGTTCTTGCCACTGTAATGTTTCCCATACCCTACCTTTGACTCACCCCAGACAGATCTGTATCTCTCACCCCAGCAGTCATAGCTAGCAGCAGAGACATTTTTAAAGTTCCTCTCATTGTGTTATTTGTCAAACATAATCATTAAGGGATTATTAGCAGATAAATGCTACTCAAAATCATGTTCTGATGACACTCAAAGGGCTTACTGCAATTTTTTATCTATATCCTTGTAATTTTATGTTTATCTGGGGAACTATGCTATACAGACCTTATTTGGTTCCCTTTAAAGCTGTTTTTCTTATAAGTTAAAGGGAGGAAAATTAGCCCAGAAGAGGCCTTATAAAACCCTGAGCAGGAAGCTGAGAAAGAGACTGGCAGAGAGAACTCATATGAGAAATCAGCAAATTTTCTTGGTAATTATTTTGGTAGTGGGGCAAGATGAGTTCCGTTATTCACACAATCATCATGTGATCTTTGGGAATGGTAACAGGTCATCTTTACCCATTTTGTATTGAGCTTGACATTGGGTTTGAACAACCCCTTGCTCCTCAAGGCAAATCACATAAATGTGAGTGGGATTTCAGGTCAGGTTAGGCTGAGCTCTGTTATACTGCAAATAAAAATGAGGTGTATTATGCCTGGGAATAGGTCTCGTTAGTTCTCTGATCCAGTAACCATGAAGTTGTGTGAATCCGGGGCTGGCAGAAGGTGGAGTTGAGAATACATGGGCACAGGGTAGGGGCAGGGAGGAACCACCTCCCCTGGAAGCAGCTTGGACTCTGACTGCAGAGCTGCGCTTTACGGGTGGGTCTGCTCTGGGATTTCAGTGCTGTTCCAGGGACCTTCAGGCAACACACTGGAGCAGCTTGCATGTACCTCCTGAGCAGCAGAGCAGAGTCCTGGTGCACATGTGCCCTTAGTCTCTGCTAACCACCTCTATAAACATGGGATCCCATCCTGGATCTCCCTACAGTAACACACGCGCTTATCCTCACTCGCAACTGGGGGCAGGCAGGTTTTAAGCAAAAAAGCTGCATTGCCATCTGATGATTTAGTTAAACCTGCTTGCTACCAAATCCTACCTGGATTCTCTGTCTCCACTGGTAGGGGACACAAACTAAGAAGCATTTTCAGAATACACTACTGGTACTATTAAGTGTCCTCATTATGGTGTGTAAGAATCAAATATTCACTGAGCAGAGAGAAGCACCAGACCAAGGCACTACTACACAACTCTTGAGATCTATGCTCTAGGCAGTCCTTCCACAAATCCTGCTGTTCCTTCTGCCTCTGCACTTATTTAATAGTTCCCATTCCCGTCTCTGTCGTCACTACACACACAATTTCTTGTTCCGTGCTGTGTAGTAACACATGCTCACACGTCTGTATGTCCTACTGCCAAGAGTTAATTCCAGAGAGCAGATGGTCTCCAGCTGTGTGGGTGTGTGCTCTGGTTTCATCCATCTTTCTGGAGCTGAGCTGTGTCTGCTCGAGTGGGATATCTCAGGGTTGGCAGGAGGGTGGCAGGAAAGCTCTGAGCAGCAGAGCTGAAAAGCAGCAACGTCAAAGTAGGGCATGGCCTTTTCCCACAGAGAACTGCTGCACTGATGCTATACATGGACATACGCACAGCATTCTCCTAAAGGGGTGCACTTGGTTATGGGTTTGAAGGTGAAGTGGCCATTCAGGCCACTGGGCTATGTAAGAAATGTGACAGGAACTCTGCTGTCCCAGGCAGTTGTCTCTTCCTGGCCGAGGGATCCCTGCAGGTTCAGCTGGGAAGAGAGCTTTGCATGCCTTGTCTCCATGTGAAGAGGCTGATGTGATAAAGGAGTCACTTCTTGCTCCTGTTGAGCAACCTCACTGGTACGTGGCTGGTTTGTGTCACTGTCTGTTGTGCCACACACATAAAAACACAAGTATAGGCACTTAAGTAATCTCTGTTAAAAATTCAGACATAGTATCTGACCTGACACTTCTATAATTTCATACTATGTATTTTTCAGTATTATTATTATTGTATATTTCTCATACATTATTATATTGTGTTATATTATTAATAGAATATATTGCTTATTAAATATATTAACCAATTATTTAATGATATTAATCCTATATGTTATGTATTTTTCATGTATTGTTTTCCATGCTTAGTCCTTATGTGAAATTCATTGATTTTAACAGGCTTAGGATCAAGTGCTGTTAAAGTGAAATTCACACAGAATTTAGAAATCCACAGGCATGATCCATTGATTTTGGTGATATTTGCTCTGATTGACTGTAGTGTGTTCTTTGCTTGTAGTTGAAGAAAGAAAAAAATCTGCCTTTACATGTCAAGAGCACACCAGGAATTTCATCTACTCTCAGATAAGGCCTGAAACAGAAACAAACCACGTTGTCTCTGGTTTGGTCACGGCATCACAGAGCATGCAGTTTGGGACCCTTTTGGTGATTCAGAAGATATTTTTGGATCACTCTTAACCAACTGCTCTTAAAACCTGCAGACACTGTGCACCCTGCAGCTGAGTCATTGCAGCTTCTTCTATGTGTGGGAAACTTCAACTTACTGAGGGGGTACAACACTGCTGCAGCCTTACCCTGACCCTCAGGTTTTGCAATGCTCAGTGGCTCATACATATTCCAGGAAAAAAACCTCCAACCTTTTGTCCTTGCTTCAGTATGTTTAGACATTCCTGAATGTGCAGCTTCAATAACACAAATACTTTATGACAAGAATAGTCAGAATTTGTGGAGTTTTTCTTAGCAGTAGTACACAATGTGTATCTGTAGAAGAACTTGTAGAGTGAGATGCAAAACAGCAGAAAAAATAGGAATTAGTTTTCTTGTTGATGTTCCCAGACATGTCAAGATGACTTTGCAAGAAAAGGAAAGCAAAGGAAGCACAGAACATCAGAAAGTTATAACTTAATTAAAACTGTTCACTACAAACCTGGAAAATGGTATTTGGATTGTAAATTGAAATGAAGTAACTTATCCTTAAAACATCCAAACATCTTTGCCTCTGCCCTCCAAAGATGAAATCTTAGAGCCATCCCATTTGTCTTAAGAGGGAGATGACAGCAGTACACCAATCACAGAGAGGGAGGAAAAGGTAATTATGATACTGAAGAAGAAATCGACTTTTTTTTCCTTTTTCTCTCTTTCTTTCGTGGGCAGAAATGCCTATCTGCAGCCTTGAGGTGCTCTTGTGGGACTGTATTTTGCACCATCACATTCTTTGGATGGGAATGACTGGCTTACATTTCTTCCCTTAAAGAGTGAACTAGAAAGAAGCCATCGTGTGTATTGTTTCTCCAGTGGCTCAGTGGAAGGAGGCTTTGTGTCAGTTCCTTGCACTATCTAAGGTGATTAAAAGTAATTTTTCTTCCCCATAACACATGTTCAGCACAGGGCAACTTGGGCAAGGGCTGAGGAGTGAAGGAGCAATAACACAATTTGGTGCCCTGACCATTATAGCCACAGCAGTAAGAGGCAACATCATACCTGCAGGTTTTGTGCAATGTGTTGTCAGACTGAGTGAGACACAGCACACCCCTAAAAGGAGGCCTCTGAGATGACTTTGGTCTTTTGCTGAATGTTACCCTTATTTTTTTCTTGACAGACTGAAAGGATTTTCATGCACCATCACAGGCTGGGAACCTGCTGTCTGGGAAGCAACTTTGCAGAAAAAACCTGTGAGTGTGGATAAGAGGCTGAGCATGAATCAGCACTGTGGGAAGGAAGCCAAAGCATCCTGGGCTGTATTAGACCAGGTATTGCCAGCAGGTAGAGGCAGGTGATCCTTCCCCTCTGCTCAGCACTGGGGAGGCCTGTCTGGAATGCTGTGCCCATGCTGAGCTTCCCAGTGCAAGAGACAAGGTCATACTGGAGCAAGCCCAGCGAAGGGTCACAAACCTGACAAAAGAACTGGAGTGTCTGTGATATGAGGAGAGGCTGAAGAGAAATGGCTCAGGGAGATTCATCAGTGTGTATAAACATCTGGTGGGGAGTGGGTGTAAAGAAGAGGATTCAGACTTAGAACCACAGGATGGAAGAATCACTTAGGTTGGAAAAGAACTCCAAGGTCATTGAGTCCAAGCTGCTTCTCAGTCCAACCTCTTCTCAAAGCCCAGCTCTTCTCAGTGGTGCCCTGTGTGGGGACAAGAGGCAAGGGGGGTGCATTGAAATGGGAAATTCCACTCCAACATAAGGAAAATTAGTATCTTTGCTGTTCAATTGGTCAAACAGTGGAGCAGATTATCCAGGGAGGTGGTGCACTGACCATCCTTGGAGATACTCAGATCCTGACTGGACATGGTTCTGAGGACCTTGCTGTAGCCAAACCTGCTCTGAATAGGAGGCTGGATTAGATGGTTTCCAGGGATGCCTGTCAGCCCTAAATACTCTTTGATTTTGTGATTTTTTTAAAGACTTGCTTTTGAAAAATTTTCCTTTACATTATCATTGCTTGGAAGCATTAAGTTTTTGTGGATGTCTCAGTGATACATCATTAGTAGTCAGCATAGTTCAGTTAGCTCAACTTTGAACTATCTGGGTTCAGAGTAGGTGATTTGGAGTATGTGTTTCTTACCCCCATCTTGCCGATGAGCAGCTTTATCTCCATTTTTGTCTAGAAATGGCTTTGGGCTTTAACAACTAGCAATGAGTTTATAAATAAACACTGAACAACATCCCTTGCTATTTTTAATGTTTTGCTCTTATGGAGTCTGATGGCAAAATCATTCAAATTTTTTCAACTTTTAAGGAAAGATTCAGAACAGTCCATAGCAGGCAGAGTGCACTGGCCAGCAAAACCATGCTTGCATTGTCAGAGCGGCAGAAAATCAGCCAAGCATTACTTGTCTCTAGTTTCCAAATGCCTCATTTCCTTTGCACAGTGTAATAAAGACCAGTATTTTGTGAGAGACAGAATAGCATCTTGTTCACCTGTCCTTGAGTTATTACAGAAAATACAAGCATTGCAGGTCAGTGCTAACAGACAGGAGAAAGCTCTCAGCTGTCCACTACAACATCACATAAAATAATCATTGAAACAGCTATTGCCTGGAGTGTTTAAACCAATGTAATTATTTTCTAAACCTAGTTGACACATAAGATTACTCTGACTTTCAACTCCAGTTTAAGTTTGGATAATCAGTGATTCAGACTAATTTGAGGCAGATCCAAGACAAGGAAAAGGACATGCAATGAAGCTCTTAAAGTCTGTAAAGCTGACGTGAAAAATGGATCACAGCAATTCTTAGAAAGCTCAAGAAGTAAGAGCTGACAGCATGCGCTCTGTTTTGCAAACATTAAGTCCATCAAGCATCAGACTTAGGATGTGACAGTCTAAATGGGTAGACAGCAAGATGGGTAAAAAACTGATTGTGTGGTCAGGATCAAAGGGCAGTGGTTAATAATCCATGGAATTGTGGATGCTGCAGGAGTAGACTCTGTTCAGGGGTTTGTCCTGGGACCTGTCAACTTAAACATCTTTACTGATGACCAGGTGGAGTTTGCTCTCAGCAAGTTTGCATCCAACACCAAATTGGGGGGAAGGAACCAGCCAAGAGGTCGAGGGCTGTGTGCCATTTGGCCAAAAGCACAAATTCAACAAAGGCAAATGTGAAGTCCTGTACCTGGGAAGAAATAGTAGAATTGTAATAGGCTAATTCAGGCTGCATGGGACCTCAGTAGGGCTTTAGTCCAGCCTCCTGCTGGAGAGGAGACTTGAGGGGGTATGGACCTCATTGTACAGGTGATGTGACCTGGTGGAGCTGGCTAGGATGGGAGGGTCCTCAGTTTGACATAGCACATGTTTGAGAAACCACAGACTTTTTATGAGATTCAACTTCTGAAGTGCAAACTGTAGTGAAATTTTAACTTACAGGATTGCTGCAAAAGGTTGTTTGTCAGGATTTATTACATTTAATAGTTTGCTACAGGAATAACTCCTGGTTTTAGTATAAAACAGGAGTATTTGAGACACTGTAGAACAGAAGGGGTCTAGTGGTGGTGTTTTTAAGGCAGAATGCATGCCAGACACTCTAAGTAATCTGTTGGCAGTATTCCATGCCAACTCTTGTTGTTAAGCTGAGAAACTCTTTGCAAAGGTATTTCCAGAGCATTTCTGCAGAAGCAGGCAGCTACCTGGTGTAAGGCACAGACTCTGCCAGGCGTGGGCTGGCACAGCACAGGGCTGGGAGCTCAGGATGGGGCCAGGCTGTCTGCAGGGATGTGGGTGCTGCCAGCCCAAACTCAGGCTGAATTTTCAGCAGGATCAGCCAAGACTGATCTTGGCATCCGTTCTTCTTTGCCACATGGGGTAATGATTTTAATATGCAGAATTTGTGTCACCAAAGCCATTTATCTCAACCTGTTTTAAGTAAAGAACTTTAACTTTGAGGGAAAAACATCCACAGGCCATTTTACATGTTTTTTCAAGTACTTCTTTGCAGTTAAAAGGGAGATAAATATATAAAATAAGCATTTTATGTCAAAATTTCATTTCAGGTGGGCAGTGGAGGTGGCAGAAGTGGCAGCCCTGGGATCCCAAAGGGGAAATGGGGACATGGAAAGGACTTGGGGAGGGAGCAGGGACTTTCAGGGTGTGGAGCTAGAGGACAGCCAGGAGGAGAGCTTGGCAGGTGTCTGCAGTTCCAAAGCCCTGTGGGAGTTTGTAAACATAGTGTAAGGGCCAAGTCATTCTCTGTGTCCCAGTGAGCACTGTGGGGCACTCCAGCAAGCACGTGCAGCTCTGGAGGTGGCTCACCAGCCCTGGGCAGGTATCACTGTCCTGAATTCCATCACAGCACTGGAATCTAGATCTGTTCTGTGCTCTCCATGGACCCTAGGAGTGCAAACTGTCTGTACTGCAGCATTTGTCTTCATGGGAACTCACTTTAAGTTGATGGACTTGCACTGACTTCAAAGCACTTGTCTTGGAATCCACACACCTTTTTCTCCAGAATCTTTGGTTTGGTAGCTTGTGGATGGCTCTGCCGTGCTGCTGTAGCAGTTGTATTTGTGCTGGGGCAGGATCTCTGTGGTGCTTTCCCTCTGAGGGCTGATCAGTGGCGCTCAGCATCACTGCTTGTGTCCTGCAGCACTGCTGGCTCAGGACAGAGCCTCAGCCACCTCTCCAGGCTGAGTCTGCAGTGGATCCTTCAAAGCCAAAGCAGACATTATGAATGGCTGATAAAGCCTGAATTCCCTGTTACAGTGTAAGTTGAGAGTAGTATCCACGGTGGTTTCAAGGACAGCAGGACTGCCTCAAAAGTTCTCAAAATACAAAGATTTCCAGTGACAGCTGTCAATGATTTATAAGCCATTCTCCATCCACATTGATGACGAGCATATGAATAATAAAGAATAAACTTAAGACAAATCATTCTGTACAATTACCGCTTCCTTGGATGGTCATATTTTGTTACTTAGAAATGTAGTCTATTCTGTTGTTTAACTCTGCTCTCCTTATGTTAACCCAAATGACTACTTTCGTCACCAGTCGACTAAACTAATGCAGAGCTTGGAAAATACATTTCCTGAGCTAATGGCACGAACATATAGCCACAAAAGAGTGAACCATTTACACGTTTCTCCTTTGGGATCCAAAGTTCAGCGTAATTACCACAAACACAAAAGATGCTGTACTAGAGTTTTAATTAAAAACAAAAACAAAATAAAATTTACACAATCATTCTGAGTTTGGGAAAGAGAAACAAGTCCCATTCTTTGCCACATGGGGTAATAATTTCAATATGCTGCCAAAATGGCACCAAAGCCATTTATCTCAACCTGTTTTAAGTAAAGAACTTTAACTTTGAGGGAAAAACATCCACAGGCCATTTTACATGTTTTTTCAAGTACTTCTTTGCAGTTAAAAGGGAGATAAATACATAAACTAAGTATTTCATGTCATAATTACATTCACCTCATAAATAAAATGATAATATTCTGCAAAAACCCCTCAATTTTACAGTTACATTGAGAATAATATTTAACCCTGGGTTGTGGGCAGAACACATCCTGGCCAACTGCATGGAGTTGTGCCTACACAGAGTTTTAAAATCAGTTTAGTGTAGTTTGAGAGCATGTTTTGTAATCACAGTAACCCTGATTTTGGAAAGGAAGTGCAGTGTACTCTTTTGCCATTGGATACCCCAGGAAGGCCCTGTCTGCCCACTCAAATGTACCTTATGGCGCTGTTAGTAATGTCTATCCTCCACATATAATCAGCTGAAGAGCCGCTTTGCTCTTCTTATTCCTTACAACTCTTAGACAAGCAGAAAAAAGACATTTTAGTTAGGTTCTAGAAGAGTCTTATATGTTTCTTCTGACATGCACCCACACACAGGCACAACCCTGCCACTCTAAAACTGAAAAGCAATCCATTAAATGCAAAGACATATGAGAAAGGGCCATCAAAGAATAGCCCTGGAGGGTGGGTGAGTATTTTATGGACAAAAGGTCAAGTAAACATCAAATGTGCATAGATTTGTTCCATAGCTTTACACATGTGTGGGGCAAAATCCTTCAAATGATCCTTGGGAAGCCAGCTCCACACTCCCACCACAAGTCCAGCTGTTAATAGTCAAGACAGGATGAGAGTTTTCTTTATATTATATGAAAAAGAAGAAATGTATCCTGGACAGGGGGAAAAAAAAGCAAAAAAAGCAAAAGCAAAACAAAACAGAAAGAAACAAAAGCAAACAAAACCCCCAGAAACAGAAAACCCCCCAGAGAAACAAAACCCCCCCCAAACAAACAAAAATAAATTCCAAGGAAGAGAGCGAGTAGGGATACTAGAACTGTGGCACTTAGGAAAAAAATCTTTTCCATTTAAAACATGAAACAAGCTAATTGTATTTTGATGAACATTTAGCAAACTCCAGGAAATGTAGGGTTAACACATAACAGACTTCAATAGTTACTCATTATACTAGAGCAAGATTAAACTCTCCATGGCATTGGCGTTCTGAATAAATGGTAGCAAATCAATTTGACTAAAGATATGAAAAAGATTTTCTCTTTCCAGTAAATAAGATATAAATCTTCTTATGAAACTTAAGTGAAACAAGGAGGAAATTCACTGACTGTTACTGGGAAGACTTGATTGCACTTCCTTTTACAGTCATTTCATCTCATTCATATTTAAACAATCTCTGTGAAAAAGATATAGAAATAAAGAGCTTTCAGTATAATTGTTATGAAGAGGGAAGATCCATTGAGAACTGGCAAATCAAGAAATAGGAAAAGTAATTACAGTGTGTTGAGCATCTTCCTTTATTCTCATCCAATTGAGCCAAACATTTACAGCATGCCAAAAGCAAAGAAAATGCAGTAAGTATGTCATAGCACTGATATTTTCTTTGGGAACACTGAAAAGTACAAAATAGGGCATTTGCCAGCTCGGAGCAAGTTTTCGACAAGAATTATTGACTTTAATTATCCTATGGTAGAGCTTTTAAAATACAGTATAATCTACATTTCAGATTCTGAGCACATCCCAGGCTAACTCTCTTTGCAAACTCTTCTGGACTGCCGCAGGTTCTCGGAGAGGAGGGAGGACCAGCCTCAGGCTCTCTCCCTGTCCTGCTTCCAGGAGGTTTGGCTGGTGTCTAAACAATCCCTAATAGTGTCATGGCTATTACTGAACTTTTTCATCACAGTGTAATTCATCCCATTAGCAATTACAGTTCAACACAAAAGTGTCCTCAAGACAGCTACCTTTCCTATAAATCTTTTTGTTAAAATCTGGTTTTAATCATGTTTGCCTGGTGTTGGCATATGATCTGTGCTGTTTGAGTACTTGGAGAAAACTCAGGCTCTGACTGCTTGACTTCTGCTGGAAAGTTGTCTTCCTCAAAGCCTTTTTACCCCCATTTTCTGTCAAATGCCCTATTACCTGAGAAATCTTTCATGCTGAAACCTGTTTCCCTCAATCTTTCCCATATTTGCAGAAAGTTTTGTAGTTCCGAATTGGCTTGTCTCATCTTGAACACAATCTTTGCATGATTGCAGGAAAGGAAATAGCTGATAAGCTGTTTTCTTCCTAACAAAGTACAAATGTTGACAAATGCTAATTGAAGTTGTGATTACTGAAGAAAGGATAATATATGGGAAGCCTGAATGTTGCTTTTCATGAAAATGCAGAAGTACATCTGCAAGAATAGAAACTCCTTTTCCTATAAATCATATATTTTACCATTTAATGTTGGGTTTTATATTTTTCTTCATTTGATGTTTGCTGAGTGTTTACTTGTAACAACTTAAATAATTAATTGCTGCAATCATTGTACCAGATTTACTCCAAAACTTATAATGAATCAGTTTAAGATCCAAAGATAAAAAAATATAACCACAGAAAATTTCTTCCGTTTTCCACCCTTTGCAGACAACTAGTAGACAACTATAGTATTATATCATCAATAAGAAAATGCTTTTCTTTTACTTTTGCACTACACCAAATTTCTTATAAGGTATCAGACAGTTAATCCTCCAACTTTATTAGTAACTTTTGGGGTCAAAAAGATTCTGTATAGGTCAGAAGAAAATTAGGACCCCACCTTTCAGTTTTTTGCACTGGGACATCACTTTTTACTAGTGTTATAACATTATTTATAAATAAACATTTAACTTCATATCTGAGTTATCTTCCTCCTGACCAGAACTGTCATGAGCTGCAACTTCCAGTTGATAGTCTGAGACTGTGTGCCATCTCTCTTTGCTTGCTTACATAAAGCATAATATATTTTAAACTGACAGAGGGTAGATTTAGAATAGATATTAGGAAGAAAATCTTCACTATGAGCATGGTGAGGCACTGGAATAAGTTGCCCAGGGAAGCTGTGGTTGCCTCCTGCCTGGAAGTGTTCAAGGCCAGGTTGGATGGGGCTTTGAGCAACCTGATCTAGTGGGATGTGGAACTAAAGGTCTTTGAGGTCCCTTTGAATACAAACCAATAATTGTCCTGGGAGGTAGCATGTCCTGTAAAGTTACAGGGCAGATGGGAATCCGTAACACCACATATTAATGTCTCATGAAAGTAATTATTTCCATAACTCTGCAAACTTATATGTGTTGAGGTTTGTTTTACGATGCTCTGTGGGTTTCATTCTGTGCCTTCCCCTTTGTTTTACCACGTCTTCTTCCTCGAAACACTCTGTTTCTATACTGGTTTTAGTATAGAAACTATATCCATTGTGCAGAAGAGCTAACTTTATTGCATCAACCACTTCCTCCCTCGTCATTTCTTTCAATATAAAGAAGCCATTCTTTAGCAAGACCATGTGAAAAGCAGAAAACAGAAGACAGAAATTTCAGTTTTTGGTTAGAAGAAGGCAGCACAAGGAAAGGCTTTAGAAAGAACTGTGCAAGTATTGTCTTGTAAGCCTCAGGCTGCCTTATTTCTTCTTTCTTTTTCTTTTTTTTGTCAGAAGGCACTTTCTTATTAGCCACTAACAATACCCAAACATCCAAGCAAGACTGGAAAATAATACTTTAGTGCAAGTTTCAATCAGGTTAGCAAAGTTATAAATGCCTTCAAAGTAACTGAGGGGTAAAAATGGAAATGCCAGACCTATTTTATAGCAACATTGCCAGATGCTTTGATAGATCCATTATAAATTCGACTTACATTCTTCTAAGCTAAGATTGCTATCTAGTTGCTGTTCCTTGGATACATTATTTCTTTCCTTATCTCACTGATTCTTTTCATAGCATACAGTAAGAAATTTATTAGTAATGTATCAGATTTCCTGGTAAGATATGGTCCAACAAATGCTGTTATTACATTTTTCTCTTTTTTCCATATAACCTTTTTTCTTTATCATTTTGTCAGTCTTTGTTGTTTGGGCACCTTCACTGGAGCAATGCTGGCTTCAGTTATCTGGAATAGCATATATTATAGAAAAATTAGATTGGAATTGTTTGGTATTTCATTACAGTGTAACGTCTGGGGCAAAACCTTTTTGTGGCATGTCCTATTTGTTATTCATTTCCTTGGAGTCTTTTAAAGGATTCAGTTCTTACATCTGGTGTATTTTTGCTTTGGAGTAGAAGATAATAGGATATTGAGTGAAGATTTGGGTGAAAACACAAAGAAAAAAAAAAAAGAATGAAAAATCAGTTATCAATGTACAAATAGTTTGAGGGTCACTTTATGCTGAAAATAACCTGGAAGCTTCTGGGAAATGTGCCTTGTGAGTATCCTCAGGCATACCCCACCAAGCAGGAGTGCACACAGCATCTTCAGCCTGAGAACTTTCTGTGCTCTTCCCAGCCCATTCCCATAATTCTGTCTCAGCAGAGAATACTTCCCCTCTCAAATTTTCTGGAATAATCTCTTGTTCAATCTCTAGCCAGTCCAACAGTGTCAAAGTGATACCACTTATTTTAAGGGTTTTTAATAATGTACTTTTTCTAAGCAGTGTGATTTTGAAATGAGTTAAAGCAGGAATAGATGAGCAGCTGGGTATATAATGCTAAGGAGGGTGGGAATGCTCAGGCCAGAGACTCACATGGGCCCAAAACAAGGTACATGACTGCACCAGGCAAAACTCCAGCCCAAAACTATGTGCCCATGAATTTGCTCAACAGTTCAGTCTGTGGAGTGAAGGGCAGGAATCCCACAGGCAGCCATGAACCAAACAACATTTATTTCCAAATAAGGTTGTTGTTACAGACCCCTTAACCCAGGATCTGACAGATGCTGTATCCTCTTTTTTAGAAGAGCTAGTTTGGCAGGTACAGCTCCTCATTGTAACTGTGAAACTGCTACCGATGTTTTTTTTAAACTCTGATTTTATGTTCCATTTGAAATGCCTTTTCTCTCTGCATTTGGAGGTAGCAGCTGTAGCTGGCTCTATAATTTCTTGGAAGTGGCATCTCCTACATAGAAGAGGTTATGAAACAAAAACAAAGTAAAGTAACTCATAGCAGTGAAGAGAGGCACTTCCAGCTTTCATAAAAAGAAGGATGTGACAAATCTGTGCCTTGGGCAGACACTTCATTTTATCTATTGGACACCCAATCAAGACTCCAGAGAGAGATATCAAGATCTCATTTTCCTGGGACCAAGTCAGTAGCATTTATGTGGCCATCAATGACAATTAGTCAGTTGAAAACTCCCTGCTAAACTACTTTCCTGGAGACTTCTAGGAACCTTCCCCAGCTCTGCCTACAGGAATCACTCTTTATAGCAAACATCCAGTCAGTATTTTTATAGACTCAAACAAAATTAATTTCGGCTACCAGCATTAAATACAAGCTTTACCCAAGCTCAGCAGTATTTGGATTAGGTGTTTCACTGGGGCCCCTCAGAACTGAGTTTCTACAATCCTGATTCAATCCAAGAACCATTTACTCATAGCTGTTTTGTTGCTGGCTCCAGACATACTGCTCATCCGGTGGAGCTCTGCTCATTGGGAGTAACAATCCACTGTCATTATTTCATTTCCTCGGATATTTAGAAAATAAAATGCAATTGTCTTATTTTAATCTAAATTTCTACTGTAGCAGTAAAACAGAAACAATAATTAAAGCCATGACTCAAAAACAGGGGCACAAGTATTTACAAATGCTTATGTTTGTTTCTTTCCTTACTCTCTGGAAGCCAGCCACAAGGACTATTAGTTGCTAGCTGGTCTTCCTGAGGTGAGAGGAAGCAAAGCAGAATAGGGAGTGCTTTCAATGAGATGTGCTGTCCAGAGCTTGGAACTTGCTTTGTTTTTGCCACAAACAGCTGCCGCAAAAGGAAGCAATCTTCAGCATCCTAAGGAAAACCCCAAAGAAACACTCATCCAGCTTGCACGTTACAATGGGTGAAGCCCAGTGCTGTCCAAACTGTGCTAATCACAGTTGACATTAACACACAAACTGTGTTAATCACATCATTATCTGCTGAAATGTATTAAGGAACTGCCAGAACAGTAGGACCTTGAGCAGCGACATTTTTAATACTTTTTATTATTGCAAGCGAGTTTTGCTAGTCATTCTGCAGGGATTAAGAAGAAAATTGGGAAAAGAGGTCAGAAATGCACTAATTTTGAAATGATCCTCACTTTTTTGAGTGCAGAAGCATCTGTACTGCACTGTCAGAGCAGAAGAAAAAGCAATAGCAATTACCTTACTGTTGTTCAAATTTTTAAACTGCGGGTTCCTCCCATTTTACGGTGGTCAGTAGTCAACACAGTCAGTAGGGAAGTCCAGGAACCAGACAGCTCCAGCAGGTGGTATTTGCTGGAGATAATATTTCCCCAACAGAGGCTTGTGCTGTGTTTGTGATCCTGTGGCCTCAGCCACCATCAGCCAGCAGGCATCCACCTTGATCCCAGAAAATGTGGTACTGACAAGAGTGTGTGAGGGTGTGCTGTGAGTGGTCACTACAATATTCTGCTTTAAAAAAACTTGCCAAAAAAATGTGGTGACATCAGCACATCTGTTCACAGCATATGGGTTGAGAAAGATCAGCTGAGGCTCTTTATCAAAATGCTCAATCTCTGAAGGGAGCTATGGCCTTACGTAAATTTCAGACTGTGGGGTTGATTTCTACATTGTCTGTATGTACTTTACAACATATTTGATTCTCTAGAAGAGACTAGAAATGCTGCTGGTCACTGCCACCCCTTGATCCAAGGGTAAAGCCTGAAAATACAACTCCTTGTTCTTGAAAATGTAAAGGGTGGGAAAAGTTAGTCCATACAGATAACCATAAACTACTTTCTTTCTCATATATAGCCCAAGGGAATGCAAAAATGCCTTTCTTGCCCCTTCCTCTTTGGGTCTGGTACTTTGGCTACAAGCTGATGACCTGGCCAGCATTTGGGCTATTGTCAATGAATTTCAGTACCATGGAAGTCATGGAAGAGAAGTCAAATTACATATTCCCACTGCTTTTAATGGTGCTGTGGGAGCCTCTTTCCTTCCTGGAGCCCCAAAGGGATTAGGAAGTGCTGCAAAATTTCTATGGCTAAGAGATAAAACCTGCACCTCGAAACCCATTTATTTCACTGTATAAAAAATTAGTAGGAGATAGACAGTACCCCATGTGAGGAAAATAGTGCCTTTTTTAGACTGCATGCAGAGGTGGAAAAAGTGTTCAGCAATAAGTGCTCGGCGGATGTTGAGAAAGTCTTAGGTCTCTTCAGAGGTCTTGGGAGAATCCCATGGGATGTGGCACATGATAGGAAAGGGGTCCAGAAGAGCTGGTTGATATTATAAAATCACTTACTTAAAGCTCAAGTATAATTCGTCCCAACTAAATCAAGAGAAATCAGGAGATGATCATGGATAAGCAAGGAGCTCCTGGAAAATGCTCAGACATTAAAGGAAGCATAGAGGAGGTGGAAACAGGGAGTGCAAACCCAAGAGGAACGTAAATACACTGTCTGATTGTATAATGATGGGGGCAGGAAAGCCAAAGCCCACCTGGAGCTCAGTAGGTAAGGCAGGTGAAAAACAGCACAAAGGGTTTCTACAGGTCCATAAGCAGTGAAAAAAACCCAAAAACCATGGGGAAATGTAGGTTCACTGTGAAGAGCAGGAGGGATCCTGGTGGTGACAAAGGACACAGAAAGCCCAGGGTACTGAATGGCATCTTCAGTCGTACCAGGAACAGCAGCCTTCAGGAACCCCAGGCCTTGGAGACAAGGGCGAGTGTGGAGCAGGGAATGCTTACCCTTGGTGGAGGAGAATCAAGTTAGAGCATGTTTAACCTGATGTGCACCCATGGGACCTGATGGGAGGCACCCACGGGTGCTGAGAATGCTGGCTGATGTCACTGTGAGGCCACTTTTGATTGTCTTTGAAACATCATGGGGCCTGGGAGACATTGGTGAAGAGTGGAAGAAAGCAGATATTACTCCCATCTTCAAGAATGGGAAGGAGGAGGATCCGGGGAACTGGTCAGCCTCGTTTGGATCCCTGGGAAGGTTACAAAGCAACTAATGCTTTGAACCATTTGCAGTGAGTACTCAGCACATATTTACCAGGGGGAATTCATGGTTACCCAATGTGACAGACTGCAACGAGGTGACTAATGAAGTGGGGGAGGGGAGAGCAGTGGATGCCATTTACCTTCAGAAAGGCTTTCCACACTGTCTCCCATAATATTCTTGTAGACAAACTGACATATTGGGTAGGTAAAGGACAATGGAAACGATGAACTACTGGGCCCAGGGATCAGCAGCACAAAGTTCAGCTATACAGAGTTCACAGATCCCCAGCTGGTACTGGCACCAATACTGCCTAATATCTTCATTACTGACCTGGAAGGAGTGCGCCCTCAGGAGCTTTGCAGATGAGAATAACCTAAGAGGAGTGCCTGATACTCCAGATCTGCAATTCAGATTGGCCTCAGAGGTTGGAAAAATAAAAAGAGGAATCTCAATTGTCATGGAATCAAAGAATGGTTGAGGTTGGAAGGGACCTCCGGAGGTCATCTGCTCCAACCTCCACACTCACAGAGGGTCACCTAAACCATGTTCAAATGTCCCATAATCCCCACTGTGTGATTCTGTAAACATCTGCTGTATGCTGCTATAAAGGCTGAGATGTTGGATTTAACGGAGGCTCGGTCTGACTTAATATGCACTTACCTGTATCCCTTGACAGAATTTTCCCTTGTTTCATAATATGAATGACATGTTCTGCTAAAAGATCATTTTATCCATTCATCCTATAATAATCAGAGACTTTTTCTAGTTATAGATGGTCCACTGTATCTAATTATAGCCCTACATTATGAAAAATTTAGATGCTATGAATATTGTGCTATGTTCATCTTGCTGTCTGCCCACTTTCTGAACTTGTTCAGTAGTTGCTTTTGGAAGAGCAAGGGTATGGCTGCTTTGTGGAAGAGAAATCTGGTCTCTACCTGCTACTTCAGTTCTGTCAGTACCTGCTGGAAAACCAGCTGTCTGGAAAATTACATGCAGGGACTTCTCAACCAAGGGCAAATAGATAATGTACATGCCAGCACTACAGCACTTGCTGATTGGATTCTGCAAAGAGTCCAAGGACAGAACAAAGATGGTGTACAGCTCTGGATCATGGAAGTCAGAGTCTAAATGAGAGTCAGTCTCCAAGTTAGAATTCCTCACATGTAGCAGGTAACATCTCTGCAATGGACCAAACCATCTATGACATTTCTGAGAAAAATGAATCTGAAAGGTTAAACATAAGCAGTAAAACCATAATTTCAAGTTAGTTCTGAAAATGGCTGAAAAAGGTGGTGTATGAAGGATGCTATTGAAAAGGTATCATAGGTGTGTAACAGCCCTCTTACTCTTTTTGTTGCTGTTGTCCTTGTGAAGCTGTGTATCAGCCTTTGATTTCCTTTAAATCTGTTGTCCTCTTTATCAGATGATCCTGATGACAACTGTGTCTGTAGAAACCAATAGCAGATTTAAAACAAAAGTTTAAGTGCCAAAGTTAAAGGAAAAATTTCCTCTGCATAGCAGTTCTAGCCTCCTGTATATCAATTAACTTTACTGTTTATAATTTGTGTATTTAGGGTATATTTAAGGTGTGCCTTATTCTAAGGGCCATATTCTGACAGGTTGTCTACAAAAGTATTTGCACAGATCTCAGTAGGAACGTTTGTGGGGAGGAAATTATTAGAGCCTTAAATTTATTTGGGTATTGAGTTGCTGCTAGTTTCAAAGGAAGTACCAAAATAGCTAAAATGTTCTAGACCTAAAGCATTACTCAGTATAAAATTAAATCTTTGAAATTTGGGCCCTGAACTCATTTGCTGATATCTATTACTCTTCCAGAAAAGAAGGTGAAAAGTGGCACTTGCAATTTATATACTATTTTGGTCTTGTGCATAAGTTACTTCCTCATGAATCTTTGTCAAAACCAGAACAATTTCAAAATTGTAGCGTGTCTGACTCATTGAGGGAGGGTATAGGAAAAAAATTACTCATGTGAGATTTTTTACTACTGTTCGTCTTGTTTCCTCACCAAAGTCGAGACACACAGCACTGTGAAGAACCTTCAAGCGCTTTACAAGAGTGCCTGTAAGTAACACTTTAGGGGTAATATCAAAGAACTTTGGACAGTAATCACTGACTGAGATAGCTGTTCTAAGGTAAAAGGACTTGCTTTAAGTTAACTGTTGTCACCTTACTGATTGGAGGGTCTTTTCCTAAAGTTTGTGAAACAATTTACTCCTAAACTCTCCCAAAATTACGTATAGAGCTATTCTGTGTAGGAGAAGGGGCTATGTAATCTCTCATGTTCCCTTCCATGGCTCACACTAGAATTTTCTGTGTTTTGTAGAATTGTTTATGGCAGTAGGCAAACTATCATTTGAGTGTCCCAAACTGTGCCTCCATTCCTTCTCATGCTTTAAGCAAAAAATATGTCTGTGTGTTTGTTGCATCACAGCCTCCTAGCACAGCCCACAGAGTTGTGAGAAAATTTGATTTCTTGTTCTGTGTCCTTTCCACAGCTGTCCATATTCTATGGCTGCCCACAACACATTTTCTCTGTCCTTCTCTGAGAACCCAGCTTAGTCAAATGAAACCTGGGCTGGCAATTAGCAAACACAGGGAGAGGTTCATCTCCCCTGGCTTTGGGTAGTTCTGTCTGAGTAACCCAGACATTTTTGACAGTCGAGCTAAAGTTCTCATAGAATGCAATCCATTTTCTATGAGGGTGGACTACTAAAACAGGTCTGAAGTCATGGTTCTGGGTAAATGCCCTTTTCTCTTCATTGACATAGAAACAGCTTAGATGTGGACATTGTAGATTCACAGAAGGCTTGGGTTGGAAGAGCCCTTTAACGATCATCTGGTCCAACCCCCAGTGTTATAGACATCTGATATTAGATGACATTTAATCAATTTATGGCATCCTAAAAAACTCTTAATATCTTTCAGTGTTCAGAATTTTCCCAAGCTATCATTTTCAATACATGAAGAAAAAGAGATCTTAATCAGTTGCTATTTTTGATTGTTTGTTTTTGCTTGTGTATAAATTGTTATATTTGCATTGTTGAGTTATTTAGTATTTCAAACTTCTATGTGCACATATATGATTAGATATTTTAGTCATCCCTTCTGTTTAATGTGCTTAGCACCATTTACTTTCCTTCCTCATGCAGCTAAAAGCAAATAATGTGAACATGAGAAATGATGGGGGTATCAGTGAAGCCCTGGGGACAGCTACAGTAACATTGCTGGATTTTTGACTGGGCTTTTATTTCTCTGTTGAATGTCCTGCATTGACCAAGAGAAATAATGTGGGATTCCCTCCTGCACTGGATTTTTTTACAGTATGCAAAAAAGGGAAGTACTTTTCTTGCATTTCAATGTAACTGATTCAGGCTAGAAAATAAGGCTTCTGAAACTGCCTAAAAAGGAAATATTTGTTTTCATATTCTTATTGTGTGCTTTCTCTCCTTTAATTCCTGTATAAAATCCCAACAGGGATTATGAGGCAAAGATCACTGTGTAGCTGAAGCGAGGCAAAGATCACCGTAAAGCTTGAGCATTCATGGAATATAAGTTTCCCATTTAACCTAATGTTTCTCTTAATAAGACTTTGTTTTTATGTATAAAGATCCTGCACGCTATTCTGGGCAAAGGACCTGCCAAACTACCAGACTCCTCCTGAGATCAGCCCAAACCACAGTGCTGTGCAGAGAAAATTACATCAATCTTGCTGTGAAGGTGAAAAACTGGGTGATACTACTCAGTCCTAACTCAATGGTACTTGTAGTACCCCTGCTTTGCCTGATTTAAGTCTGTATCAAAATAGAAAGTAGACTTAGAGATCTGACTCCTTTTTTTCATGCTTTGCCAAGTCAGCTGTGTATCTGTTAAAAAAAAACAACCCCTTAATTATTTAGTAAGTCCCATTCTTTTACTCACTATATCTTTTTAGAAGACACCTGCTTCTTCCATTATATTAAAAATTGGCAAGGTGTTTGCGTGGGTGGCTAATCCATATACTAGAAATGTAGACCTGCTCTTCAACTCTAAGCAGGCAATAGCTTGGGCAGAGAAGGCTTCACAAGTACTCTCTGCAAATATTTAGAGTTTCAATCTATTGCAGCTGGACTAGACGATTGTTGTTGGCCCCTTCCAACTCAATTATGCTATTCTATTCCATTCTGTCTTCAGCAAGCCATCATCATCTGCAGGGTGAGCAAGGGACTAGGACAGGACCAAATTGGTAGAAGAGGCAGCCACAACTTCTTGGATGATGAATATGGAGTCCCCATAGAAGGCAGGGAAGAAATCATACACAGCATGAACACATATGACAGAAAAAGTGTATCACTCTTGGCTGAGCTGGAAGGATATTTTCTAGGGACTCTTGATGCTATGTGCTTATCTTCCGCTTACTCAAATCTGTAGCCATCTCTGAAATATCACAAGCAGGATCTTATAAATGCTTTAAAGTTTTTCTCCTTTGTTTCAAAATGAAACTATAAAAATACCTTTTAAATATGTTGCATTAAATTTAGTACAGCATAAGCCTTAAGAACTGTGGCCCAACCACCTTGCCAGCGAGGCTCCTTTGGAGAATTTGTTTTTATAATTACTCCTGCCAGCATGCCATATGGTAGATGAATATCATGCTTCCAGAGCTAAGTAAATATTTCCTAGAGAGGAAAACTAAAGCATGGAGAGGTTCCCCTTGGACCCAACCGAAAAATCAGATACAGAAGCAGAACTAGAGCACAAGAGTTTCCAGCTCCCATCTGTGGGAGTGGGAGTTTCTCACTGCTAGAAACTATGGTGGAAAGAAATTGGCAGTTCAGAGCAAGAAACTGCTTTCCAAGAATAATTCTTTCCTTATGCTACATAAATAATGGTAGCAGCCCCCACCTTAGTTCATGTTACAGGACAGAAAAAAAAATGCTTTTCTTCACACTGCAATTGAGATTAAGGTTTTGTTCTTGTCAGCCTCCTGTTAGAATTCATAACTGCACCTACCAGCTTCAGGAGAGCTTTTGTGATTTATATTTTCAAGAGGAACCATTTCAGAAAGCTCTCAAAGTTTACTATTTCTTTAAGCTGTGAAGTAGTCTCTTTAGTGGTGTCAAAAATTTATTTCTACCTCTAAGCCAGAGTATTACTTTCCTTTCCCAAGCATTCACAGCTGTTTAAGTGCTTCGTGATACAAGAATATTCAGCCTCCAAATATTTTTTTACGTTTAGAGTTTTTGTCCTTTGAGTGATTCTCCTTTACTCAACGCTGAATATCTACTCCTCTTGCTGATGCCTTATGGGGGGAAAACTGAGATGTCAGACAAGTCAGAGATGCACACTGTGAGCCTGACTCTTGCCCTGGAAACATCTGAGCTTAGAGATGGGCTCTGGAGGGGATGGGAATGCTCCCTTTGCAGCCTGCAGTGACCATGGAAAGACACTTGAGCATCCAAGCCACAGGCTCCAAAATTCACTGTGCTCTTAACTCACTTCCTGCCTTAAAGCTCTGGGTTCATGCAGGTTAGGGACAAACCTGCCATGTACATTCTGAGTACTGCAGGCATCTCATGTAACAGCATTGAATCTGCCCAGAAAATGAAACTTTGTGATTATTTTCAAGTTCTGTCTATATTTTGCATGTCTCCAGCCTCCCATTCCAGAAGTCCTTTTGTTAAATCTAAGGATGCAGTCATACCAAAATCTCGGTCACATATTGTAGCCATTTACTGAATGCTTATAAGCATTAACCCACATTCACCATACCCATACATATGAATGCTCAAAACCATGTAAAAACTGTGCCTGAGAACAGCTGTGAAATTGGTGCTGCTAAAGAAAACTCAAAATGTGTTATTTTCTCATATGGATGTTTTCGAATAGTGTTAGATAAATGCTAGCCTTTTTGCATTTCATGTTGTTAAGGCTTCTTAAATCAAGAACAGAACGCCAGATGTATTCCCTGTGCAAGGCAATTTTTCTTAGGTCTACAAAGAAATTGTGGCAGCACACGCTGTTTAATGGCCTGATCAAGGAAGTTCAGGATTTGCTGACAAGGTTTGCTGGATGTTAGGTCTGGTTCTGCTTGACTCCAAGATCATGAACACCTCCTTATGATTTTTTTAATTTGATTTTTGATCTCCGTTTTTGATTATGTTTCCTAAAAATGCCTTTCAGTAGAGAGGACAAAACAGACAAATCTGCATAAGCAGAAGGGCAGCTCTCCTCATGGCAGAGTTGGAGCCTGGTGGCTCATAGGCTGACTCTCCTCCCTGTTTCACTTGCAGCACTTTCCCAAACATGGCCACTTCTACCTCCTTCTGGGGCATTCATTAACTAATTTTGCTCATGTGAAGAAGCTGTTAATTGCTCTTATACTCCATTCACAGCTGAGTTCACTTAGGCTGTGGAGGGAAGCAATTTTCTCAGCCTTCCCAGGCCCTGTGACAGTGCCAGGAATTAAGCCCACCCTGAGGGCCTACTGCCCATTGTTCACCTGTGCTGAAGTGGATAAATACAGAAAACATTCAGCATTTTTCAGGACAGTCCTCAGCACTGTACAGGATCCGGCCCAATACGGCCAAGGAAAAGCAGAACATCAGTGCAAGAATGTCCCAGCTGGGGATGGATGCTTGCTCCCATCGTGTTCAGCTCCTGTTGCATGCGAAGGACATAATGACACAACTAATAACTAATTACAATGAGAAGAAGTGGAAAATGGTGCAGTGAATGCTGGCAGGATTCATAAAGTCTAATGCTAGTAAAAATACAGCATGTGTACAAAATTATAGTTTAGTTCCTGGCTACCTGCTGTGTTCAAGCTAAGCAAAAGACAAAGTAATATCTTCAGGATATATTTTGCAAAGATAACTGTTCCCTATTACAGATAAACTTACTGCTGTTTATTTTATTTAATTTGTATCTCATTTTTTCTAGTATGTTAAAAGGCTAATATGAATATAAATTGACCTTGCATTTTTGGACAAATTGCACTATAAATATTATGTTGTAAAAGAAGAAGGAAAGATATGAGTGCTGGACGGTCTCCCACCAAAGTGAATTGAATCACAGAAATACTCTGTGATTTACAGAACAGGCATGCTGGTAGGCAGGAGAGATGGTGACACAAGCTATTAGGGTTAAAAAGGGTTAAACACAAAATTGCAGAATGGTAAGGTTGGAAGGGAGCACGGTGGGTTATCCGGTCCAACATCTCTGCTCAAGCAGGGTCATCCCAGAGCACACGGCACAGGATTGTGTCCGGATGGTTCTTGAGTATCTCCAGAAAGGGAGATTCCACAACTTCTGTGGCAGCTTGCTCCAGTGCCTGGCCACCCTCACGCTGTGAGAGGCTGGAATGATTGATGTCTCGAGACATTTTGGGGGGCATGGGTGAGGGGGAAGGGAGGTCGAGCCTTGCCCTGGTGAGGCAGTGCCCTGCCCTACACCCTCTGCCCCTAGAGCCTGTGTCCCAGCCTGGCAGAGGCTGCCAATCACTGCCACACTGGAGGCAAACACCACACCCAGCCCCTGGAGCGCTTTCCCACCTCATGAGTGGCCAAATCATTAGAAGTTCCACCTGGGGAAAGGGCCCAGGAATGGCAAGGGGTGTTTAAAGTGCAACATGAGGCAAACACATCTTGACTCCAACCTCCTCTTGGAATTTCTATCAGCTGAACGCCACTGGAACACAGGAGTGGCCGTTATGTGTGTCCATTTCTATGTATTTTCTGTCTTTCTCTCTTCCTGTTTCTAATTATTTCTTCTCAGAATTTTTGAGTAACTTAACACCAAACAGGCTTAGAGTTTGCTAAGTTAATACTTCGAGAAGTGTTTTATGTTGACCGAATGTTGCACTCAATCTTTTGCCAAAGTTCTCTGATTTGTTGCCAGTGAAGTTTTTTAGTTGTTTTGACCACTTGAGAATATCTTGTCAGTATTTCTCGTATGCATCTAACTCAGACTATATGAACAATCATAAGCCCTCTTAAGAGCCACATCGAGCAAGATTTTTGGGGACCTTACAACAGTAAAGAATTTTTCCTCAAGTCCAGGTGGAACTTCCTGTGCATCAGTTTCTGCCCATTGGCTCTTGTCCAGTTGCTTGGCACCACTGAGAGGAGCCTGGCTCCATCCTCTTGACACCTTCCCTTCAGATATTTGTATAGCTTGATGAGATTCCCCTCTCAGTCATCTCTTCTTGAGGCTGAACTCAAGCTCCCTCAGCCCCTCCTCCTAGGAGAGATGTTTCAGTTCCCTCATTATCCTCACAGCCCTTTGCTGAGCCTGCTCCAGGAGCTCCATGTCTCTCCTGTACTGAGGAGCCCAGAACTGGACAGAGAGCTCCAGGTGTGCCTCACCAGGGCTGAGCAGAGGGGCAGGGTCACCTCCCTCAACCTGCTGGAAGTGTTCTTAATGCACCCCAGGATACCATTGTCCTTCTTGGCCACAAGGGCGCACTGCTGGCTCATGGACATCTTTTTATATGGACCAGTCCATAGTTGTTCTGTCCCAGGAGAGAGCCAAAGCAGGAGGGCTGCCTCTGAGGCACACTTTCATTGCTCTGCGCTAACCTACCTCCAGCTGAAGAAGCTGTGCTTCACTCCCCATCCCTGGGCAGTGTGCCCATGCTGCTTTTCCAGCTCCTTCCTCCCTGGCAGCTGCTCTGGCTACTCCCCACAGATCGAGTCATTCTCCCCTTCAGGGGGATCCCAATAGGATGTTTCCATGCTCCTTTTCCTTTTCGGTGCCTACAAGGCAAAGCTATTGTCTGCGGGGAGCACTGGGTGCTACAGGAGGCTTGTGTCTCTCTTATACACATACACAAACACATACATGTACATGTGAGCCATTATCTCTACATAGCTAATGAAAAATTGCAGGAGACAAGAAAAATCTTATAGAATAAAGTGAAAGGCCTTTTTGGCCTCTTGCTCACTGAAAAGCATTTTGGGAAAAGCATAGCTGACATACAGGCAAAACCAAGTTATATAAGCAACTGTGTGATTGATACCTGACCAGAATCCTCATTGGTCAGAAGAGAGTGTGGACAGCCACACGAGAGGTGATGGGGAAGTGGCAGGCAGCCAGTGTGTGCTTGTTTAGTTAATAAGAATGCTAACAAGTGTAATTATAGCTGGAATATTTTTAGCACAGTATAAAAGTTTTAAAGAAGCAGAGTGTCCATGTCTCATCGTTACAAGAAATCAAAGTGTGCAAAACATAAAAGGAGAAAAGACAGAAATTCTTTCAGAGTCACCTTTTCAATATATATATATATATATCTGTGACATTAGGGACAAATATTTGGGTCTCATGCGTGGCAGTTCAGTCCTATGTGAGTCAGACCTGCATAGTTTGCAATGTGAAGAAGTATCAGACAGCTAGTTAAAAGCACACCATTGTCAGTAGTGTGACCCTACAAATAACAGTATTTTTCTTTTCCTTTCCTTTTAGTTTGAGCCATTGCAGTGTCAGCAACAATCAGAAGAAAATGCGAGCATTTGCCTCAATAGCACAGAACGCATGGGAAATTTTTATATCCGAAAGGAAGCCTGGCTGGAAGTGTCAGATGCAGCTTTTTGCTGTTTGCTCTGCAGTTGGTTTCCTCTCCAGCTTTCTTTTTTTCCTTAGCATGCACTTCTCCTTGGCACACCCCTCTCTGGGGCCCTTACTGATTTCTGGATTCATCTGGATTTTGCTTTCTATCATGCTCTTTTGTTTCAAGCACCTGCGCTGTTTTAGTGTTCTCTTCCTCCTTTCTTGCGGACTGAAAAATGGCAGGGATGCTCTTATTACTGCTGGCACAGGGGTTGTGGTGGCCAGCAATATCCAAAATATTTTTCACAATCTAAAGGTTCTGGCAGACAGTATAACCTGCCATTTAAAGCAGGAGCAATTTGCCTTGATAAAATACTATGTTGAGGCAATAAAATGGATTTATGAGGCGGCCAAGCTTCCCACTGAACTACCTAAAGATATAGTGGTCCTAAAGCACAAATTCACACCATCTTATTCAATTTCAGATAATGCATTAAAACAAGAGCTAAATGACACAGAGCAAGAAATCCAGAGAATTGCTAATCAGATATCTTTTATGTTGACTATACTGCCCTATATAGGTCAGAAAGTATTGCCTATAGTTGGAGTTTTTCTAGTTTCTTTTGGAACTGGCCTCTTTATCAAAAATTTTTTGGGTTGTCATAGTACCAAATTTAAGAATATTTATATCACAAAACAGTTCATTGCATTTGATGAACACCAAAAGCAGCAGCAAAGACCCTGTCTACTGCCACTTAACAGGAAAGAGAGAAAAGATTATGTGACAATCCCATCTTTCTTCTTCACAAGAAAGGACAGGAAAAAAATGCTGTGTTCTTTTCTCCCTGTAATTATTCATCTTTGCATCTGGCTTCTGTTTGCTGCAGTAGACTCTTTGTTTTATTGGTTAATTATTTCTGTGAACAAATATCTCCAAGAAGTACCAGATCTAGACATTCAACTCAGCCTCTTTCAGAATGTAAGTACTTATCAGTACCGTATATTTCTTAGTTCAGTGTTGAAACATTTCCCTTCATCTTCAGCAGCTGAAAGAACAGACATACAGCCAATGAGCCATCAATTCTTTCCTGGAATATCATTCATTTCAAAAAGGGCCATTCCCATATCCACAGATATATATGTTGGATGGAACCAGACAGTTCTTTCCAGAATATTGTCATATTTCTAGAGAATGGTAAATTTTAGAAGGACTTTCATTCTTTCATGTATATATGTGAAGAAAACCGGAAGCTTAAAATTGGAAACTCACAAACCTGACATTTGTGAAGCACTACTTTTATAGTCAAAAGTCACTGTGACACAGATGTAAGAGATGCCTACCTTTCTTTAACTGAGTATTGTGAGTTCATCAGTTGCATGCACAGGTGTGTACACATGAAATAATAGCTCATTGCCAAAATCTCCAGGTTCCTCTAGCAGGAGAAGCAGCAGCATAGAGAACCATACAGTAACTAGGTTGGAAGGTAAGTCTGGAGGCCATCAAGACCAAACTCATGCTCTAAACAAGGACAACTGGTTAGAGCATGGTGCTAGTAACACTGAGGTTGTAGGTTTGATCTCCATATGGACCATTCACTTAACAGTTGGACTTGATGATTCTTGTGGGTCCCTTCCAACTCTGAATATTCTGTGATTCTGTGGCAAACTTCAGAGACAGATCAAATTGTTCAGGGTCTTGTCTGAATACTCTTAAAGGTGGAGATTTCACCACTGCAGTGATGCCTTTAGTGCAAAGTAAAGATGCCCAGTTTGATAGCTCGAGAATTATTGATCCCAACTAAATCAAGCAAGGGCAGCAGGAGGCCAGCATGGATGAGCAAGGAGATCTTGAAAAAAGCACAGACTAGGTGAAAGAAGGGACAGCGGTCGCAGGAGAAATGTAAATACACTGTCTGATTGTATAATGATGGGGGCAGGAAAGCCAAAGCCCACCTGGAGCTCAATAGGTAAGGCAGGTGAAAGACACCACTAAGGGCTTCTACAGGTCCATAAGCAGCGGAAAAGACCTCAAAAACCATGGGGAAATGTAGGTCCACTGTGAAGAGCAGGAGGGATCCTGGTGGTGACAAAGGACACAGAAAGCCCAGGGTACTGAATGGCATCTTCAGTCGTACCAGGAACAGCAGCCTTCAGGAACCTCAGGCCTTGGAGACAAGGGCGAGTGTGGAGCAGGGAATGCTTACCCTTGGTGGAGGAGAATCAAGTTAGAGCATGTTTAACCTGATGTGCACCCATGGGACCTGATGGGAGGCACCCACGGGTGCTGAGAATGCTGGCTGATGTCACTGCAAGGCCACTTTTGATTGTCTTTGAAACATCATGGGGCCTGGGAGACATTGGTGAAGAGTGGAAGAAAGCAGATATTACTCCCATCTTCAAGAATGGGAAGGAGGAGGATCCGGGGAACTACAGTCTGGTCATCCTCACCTTTATCCCTGGGAAAGTGACAGGGGATATAACCATGGAATGCATTTTCATACACATGAAGGTCAGGTTATCTATTTGGAGTTTAAAGCATGGATTTATAAAGGCTAAATCATACCTGACCAATGTAACAGCTTTCTATGATACAAACACTGGGTTGCTGGATGAACGGAGAACAGTGGAAGCTGATTTTGCTGTTGTTAAGGCTTCCACTGCTGGAACACTGGGACATAACATCTTCATTGACAATCTGATGAAATGTGGGCTTGATAAATGGAGAGTGACATGAAATGAAAATTGACTGAACTCTTGGACTCAAAAAGTTCTGACTTGTGGTACAAAGCCATTTCTGATGCCTCCCAGGAGTAGACCCTGGAACCTACACTATTTAACCTCTTCCTTAATGACCTGCAAAGACAAACAGACTGTAGCCACACAAGCCTGAAGACAATATAGAACTGGGAAGAGTGTCTGAAACACCAGTGGATTGTGCTGTCATTCAGAACGACTTGAAAAGGCTACAGAATTGGCCTGAGAGGAGCCTCACAATGTCCAGCGAAGGAACACGCTATGTCTTGCAGAACCTTGAAGGGAAATAACTCCATGCATGTTACATGTTGGGAACTGGCTGGGAGGTGGCTCTGCACAAAAAGGCCCTGAGAGTTGGATGACAAGTTGACCACAAGCCTGCAATGTGCCTTATGGCAAAGAAAGTGCTGTTTGGGGCTGCATTAGGCAGAGCATTGCCAGCAAGCTGTAGGATGTGATCCTTCCTCTCTGCTTGGCACTGCTGAGACCCAGTACAAGAGGGGCATATACTGAAATTAGGAGTCAAGGAAAGGGTCAGGAGGATGATTAAGGGATGGAAACATGTGTGACACGAGAAGAGTGAGGGGTTGTTCAGGCTGACAGAGAGATGGCTCAGGGGGATTTTATAAGTGTGTGTGTAAACAAGTGATGGGGGGGAGGCTGTAACAGAGAGGAGCCAGACACAGGAAACATTTCTTTAATGAAAGGGTTGTCAAGAATTGGAACAGGCTGTCCAGGGAGTAAGTAATGGAGTAACCATCCCGAGAAGTGTTCAAGAAACAACTCAGTGGTTTAGCTGTTATGGTGTTTTCTGGTCAAGGACTAGACTCTGATCTTGGAGGTCTTTTCCAACCTTAATGGTTCTGTGATTCTGTGCCTTCTCAGTGGTGCACAGTGCAGGAAGAAGAGATAATGAGGGCAAATTGAAGGAAATACACTTTTTGTTTACTCTTCACATGATCAAACAATAGAACAAGTTTCTGAGACAGGTTGTGGGGTCTCCATCCCTGGAGAGCCCAACTGATCACAGCCCTAATCAACATGTTGTAGCCTCACCATTTGCTGTGTACTGCTGTGTGTGGTTCTGCCTGTGTTTCTATCCTTTGTACCTTGAGGGCAGCCTCTTATTGTGGCTTGCCTTGGGTGTGACCCAAGCCAGGGCAAAGAAGGAGCTCAGTCCCACTCTGCATGGACAGCAGTCCTGAGCCTGACCACGCCTGCCTGGTTCATGGGTCCTCTACTATGAATTTGCTCTCTTTATCTGCATTGTCCACTCATGTGGAAAGCTGGTTGACTCCTTCCCAACAGAAAACTATGCCATCATCAGATTGTTTCTAGTTCTGCAGGGAATGCTAATTACATTAGAATGTAAAAGTTAATCTCAACAGATTTGTTACAACAAGCCTCAGGGCTGCTGATCTCAGGGAGTCCGGGAAGCTGAGTGAGCAGGACAGACTCAGGGACTTCTTGAGATGTTTATTAATTAGCATGGACAATGAAGTTCTTCATTCACTGGTACCCCTGTTTCATATTGAGTTCCTAATGGAGTTTTTCCTTGCCTATACATTGATTCAGTTTGGGGATAAAACGTCCTGAGATTGTTTGGAACCGGATAACGTCAAGGAAAGGCTAACAGGCTGAAAATGGGTAAGCGTGCTTTGGGAACTTGATTTGTCCTATGAACATCTAACAAAAGTGCCTGGCCTCTGTAAGGTGATTAGAAGAGCCACAAGGAAGAGCTGCATGTTCCTCTGATGCAGTCAGAGAAGAGGCTTGGGTTATTCAGTGTCTTTGCAGTGCTCCTAGGCACAGAACAGACAGCTGCCTGCCAGTGTGGTCCCAGCAGCGCGGCTAATTCACCCCTGCCACTGAGCCTCTCAGTCCACAAGCACTGAAGGACAGCAGCTCTGCTAAGCAAAGGCACCTACAGGAGCAGGACAGGCAGCCTCATTTGTGTGACAGCCTTTGGTCAGAGCACTGCCTGGGCCAGCGCCTGCCTGCAAAGAGGGAACAGGGCTTAGTGCTGTGTGGCCATGGCTGGGTTGCTGTGCTATGCCTCCCACACCATCACTGCGGGTGTGGCTTCAGGGGGAACAAAGGGTGAACACCCCTGGACGTGCGACATATTTGCCTCCCTCTCTCCATTGGGAAGGTTGTCAGGATCAGCCCTGCCCCTGCCTGCCCCATCCTCTGCTGCCCATCCTCTTCCCGTTCCTCCGAGGCTTGGCTCAGAGATATGGTGCGGGAGGAACACTGCAGGGAACAGAGCGCTGGAAGTGAGCCTGAGCCCAGCCACATCTGAGCTGAGCTGAAAGGAGCCGAGTGGAGCTGAAAGAAGCCAAGTGGAGCTGAAAGGAGCCGAGTGGAGCTGGGTGAAGTGGTCAGTAGCAGCAGGGCTGGTATTGGAAGCAGCTGCACGCAGTTGAGTCCAGTGTTGGAAGCAGTGGCATGGTGTGACACAGACAGCCTTGCTTTTGGGGGGATTGTCCATCATGGTTTTCTGCTGTCTCAAGCTCCGGGATAGGGAGAGTGCTGTGGTGACCGCCTGCCACCTTGTCTTTCTCTGGGGAAAACCGTGTGGTGCCGGGCACAGGAAGAGCCACCATCTTATCTTTGTCCCAGGGCCACGTGGAACTAAGTCGAGGTAGTGAATATTTTTTTGGGTAAACCACCTTCTCTTTTTATATACTTTTGTTATTAATATTGCTGCTGTGACAGTGCATCTCTTATTCCTTTGCTTGTTGCTTTCAGTAAATTGTTATTTCAACCCATACTCTCTGCGTTTGTCCCTCTCTTACTGGAAGGGGAGTGGCTTTTTTGGGGTTTAGTTTCTGGCTGATGTTAAACCACATGGTGTGGCAGCACTGCTGATCATCAGCTGAGACAAAAGCAAAGGGACAGGCACTTTGCTCTGCAGTTGTACTCTCAATGAAAGACCCTCCAAGGTCCCTTCCTGCTCAGGGATCTGAGCAGAGTCATAGCAGTGGAAAAATATTAAACCATTATAACCAGGGTAGCTAAATATTTCCCTGTCAGAGCCACTGAGAAGGTAAGTTCTTAACAGTCCAAAATGATGGACACTGTCCCAAGAGAAACTGTGAAAATACCGTCCAAACCATCTATAAATAACCAATAAATATATTCTTTTGAGCGTACCATATATAGATGCTGGATGGTCTAGATGATTTATGGTCCTTCGTAAATCTGAATGTCCAGTGGGAGAAATACTAAGAAAGGAAGGAATCAGTATGATAACCAATACATTTTCCCCCCTTTTCTTGTGCAGAAGAATGAGAACAGCTATATCATTTTTATGAAAGAGCGTATTGCAAAGACTGATTCTTTCAAGATCCCTTTGCTTAAGCACAACTGCATCCCTCCTCATCCAGAGCTCGCTCTCTCCACGACATGGATCCAGCTTGGAGTCATCATCTTCTTCTTAATCATTTTTGGGTTATTCTCTGGCCTCCTGACCCAACTTAAAATACTCGTGTCAACTTCCTTTTATCCTGACACTGAGATGAAACGGATACATTATTTGCATGCAAAGTTACTCAAAAAAAGAGCAAAGCTACGAGAGAAAACCGGGAAGAACATGCTTGCAAGAACGGTAAGTCATCAGCTCTGGGGAAAAAAATCTTCTCACTGGGTGGTAGCCCGACCCAGGAAATACTTAAACACTTGCTAACTTCAATTATGTGCTAATAGACTTTCCTCAGTGCTGAGGAGTCAGAGACAAGTTGCCTAACGGTAAGATTAGATCATCTTATTGTTTTGTTCTGTACTTCAACACGCATGCCTCAGACATGACATCGGTATGCTCAAATGACTATGTGCTGTCAAGAAAATACTTCTCAGATTCAAAGCTGTCCAGAGAACAAACTTTGTTTTCATGAACATGTGAAAAGCACGAAGAGTATTCCTGCAACCTAGACAGCAAGTGCTAGGCAGTAAGAGCAGCCTCTAAATGTTGAGAAAGATGTTCAGGTATTGCTTAGCAAAATGCAAGGTGATATATTTCTGTTTTAAAACACAGTGTGATTGCAAATACCATTAGGAAACAGAACTTTTGGCTTGCAAAAATATTTATCCTGTACATATAGGTATACCTACACTAATGGAAATAACTAACACATATGCATACACCTATGGCAAATCCAAATAGATAGCTGCAGACGCACTTTGTTTAAGTTTGGATTATTTACAGCCTTCAATACTGACTGTACAGGCTATTAGTGCCTTAGGTCATCTTAGCTCAGTAATACTATCATATAGATCTTATTTCTGTCTTTACAGGTAAACTTTTGGTTTCCAGTACTCAAGGCAATAGAGGCAGTGAGGAAGAAAGAAAAGAGTGTAGCAGAATGACAGCATGATGTGGAAAAGACCACATCAAATGAATGAAGCTGTGGAAAACACCATATCAAAAGAATGAATTTTTAGATGTGACTGAGATGTTTTAGCTCCACCTGTGTTCTGCACCATCTTTCCTATGGAGTGTCAATTTTAAAATGTGAAAATATCAAACTCGAAGGCTGAGCAGCAGTGTTTTGGAAAAGACGCCACTGTGGATAGTGTGCAGTTCACCACAGATTGCTCTGGATTGCATTAATACTTATTTTTCAACTTGGGGTCTGCATTATCTGGTACTTGAGAAAATCACAGATGATCTGTTCTGTTTAAAACCAATAAAATGTTTTGGAGCTTTTAGGACAAGAGCACAAACCTCTTTGGGCTGAGCTAACAGAGGATGTAATTGTGGCAGCAGGTTTGTCTTCATGTTTGAAAGACACTGAAGATGGAAGACACAGCAGAAGCTGTCCGTTGCCTTCTGGGATGGCCAAGAACTGGGGCTTAGATGTTTCTAGACATTTCTATCTATTTCTCAAGCCTCGACTGCCCCAAGTCCTTCAGCCTGGATCTTTGCCATCCCTAGCTCCTAGTCTCCTTCCTAGTGTCCCACACAGAATTTCTTACTTCATCTTAGTCTCCCAATTCCATATATCCTAGACTGTATCACTAGAGCAGATTGTACCATGCCTTTGATAGTCATGAGAGAGGTCATGTAACACACAGAAGTGAAATGCTTACGAGAGCTAGAATAGAGAGGGATCAGGTGCTGTGGCAGCAAACAAGGCATCTTTAAAGTATGTGATGCCTTAAGAATTTTTAGCTTTTATTCTTCATGTATCTGTAGCTTGGTGTGTAGTTCTAGGCTTCATAAAGTGCTAAAAACCTCTGTTCCTAGTGTTTTAGACAAAACCTTTCTCTCAATTGAAAAATCCAAGGACACTTCTCTGCCTCAGAGCCCCAAAATATGTAAACGACAGTGAATTGGGAGGAGCAAGCTTGGGGTAGTTGACATCATCACCTGAAGGTGTAATCGGAGAATTGTGGCCTGATATGTTAATGAGACAAAACTTATAAAAGGTGAAGATCTAGTGACTCGGTATCCATTTTGGGTGTAGCCTCATGAGTGGGCTTTGTCTGCCCTGAATATACCTAAAGGCCTTTAATAATTTTGTCTGCTTTTTATTCTCCCAGCTTTGTCTGACCTTTTTTCCAGGTAAGCTCGGATAAGGCATCAGGGCAGGGCATATACATAGAGATGAACCATGTTTCAAATCTTGCAGACTGGGGAAGCTTGCAGCAGAGACAAAAACGGGCTTATTTTGGTGCATAAGCACCACTGCCTTCAGTGAAGTAAAACTGAGCCAATACTGAAGTGCTTCGCCTATTCAACCAACATTGGTGATGTGACCTTCATACAACACAAGAACAAATGCAAAAAGCCTAAAGACATAGGGATGACTGATGTAGCTCTAGAGATTTAGTGCAGAGCTAAAAAATCTACCCAACAGGCTGTGTATTCCTGATGTTCAGCCACAGCCAGCTTTTTTTTTTTAGGCTGGATAATAGGAAATTCTACTCTCTTCCTCTATAATACTTCAGGACAGCCATTGATCAATGTCTCTGTTATCTGAATGAATAAAGACTTAAAACTCTTCGGTAGCAAGTGTCAGAAGTTATTTTCCACCTAAACGACTGAAAAACATGAAGACTGTTTTTCTTTGGGCCTTCCAAAGTCTCACTTATCTATGGATGTAGGTGGTTCAGGTTGCTGGTGTGATAACAATTTGTCTCTGGAAAATGACGCTGGATTAAAGCCATGCATTATTGAGTATTGTACTGAATGTCTCTGAGAGGCCTGACTATGTCCTTTTTTGCTAAAGTGGGACAGCCCTGAATAGTAGCAGAATGTCAGCTTGTATTTTAGGTGCTACTGTCAAGCACCAACAACAAGAAGCATTCTGGCGAGAGAGAAGCAGTTAGAAGGTTGCTCTAAATTTGGATTCACAAAACAGAATAGCTATCCAGGTACTATTGATAAGAGGATACACTCTTGTTATCATTGCAGATGAAATGGGAAGAGTTAAATGTCAATAAGAGCTGAACATTTTTGTCAGAATTCTGACAAATTCATTGCTGGCAGGAGTTGCACATGCTCCTTTCAGTCCCAAAGGACAAGCTGGTGAGGAGCCCAAATAATGGGGCAAGTCTGATTGGCAACACTACCACAAAATACCGCCACCTCCTTCATTAGTTATCAGGAGGAAAACTTTTGTTTGGAGTTTCTTGCCTTTCCTGTTTGATGGTATTGCCACTCAGAATATATTTTCTCTCTGTTTTTCTGCAAGGAGCAAGCAAAGGCTTTGCAGTCCATGGGAATGGTTCATCAAAGTGACTCAGATGTGGGTCAGTCATTGGGAGAGATGCCTAAATTTGTTAGGACTTTGAGTTCTGGAGTATGCTCTGAGGACAATGCCATGTCTGCACTTTTCATTTCCTTAAGGAAATTCAGCCAATGTTGTACCTGAATGCTGACACTCCTGCGACTACCTGTCAGGGAAATTAACTGAGTATGGTTTCGTTTATCCTTCAAACTGATAAAAGACAATCCTTCTTGGGTAACTAATGGTAATTCTGTGCAATATGTTCAGTTCTGGTAAACATTTCACCAAGATGCTTGATCCCACTACCAGTGACAGAAGACATGGAAAAACCCAAGGTATTTCTTTGTCTTGGTCTTTACAGGTAAGACTGATTTTTAGCCACAGCAGATCTCTCAGATGTGAAGGAAAGGCTGGAGCAAGGAAGAGTTTCCCCTCATGCTTAGAGAGCACTCAGACACACAGGTCATACCTAAGTCTGTAAGACATGATGGGAGGTATCCATGGGTACTGAGGGTGCTGTTGATGTCACTGAGAGGCAAGCCTCGATTTTCTGTAAAAGGTCATGGTGATCAGGAGTGATTACTGAGGGCTGGAAGAAAACACGTCACTCCCATCTTCAAGCAGGGAAAGAAGGAAAATCAGAGAAATTACAGATTTGTCAGACTCAATCTGTGGGAAGGTGATTGAACAATTTCCCCTGGTAGCTGCTTCCAAACATAAAGGCCCGGAAGTTGTCTGGTGTACCACTGAAATAGAAGAAAAACTTTTTTACTCTGAGGGTGGTCAAACACTAGAAATAGGATGCCCAGAGAGGTTATGGAATCTCCATTCTTGCAGATACTCAAAACCCTTTAGACATGTCTCTGAGGATCTCAGAGCAGCAGGGCTGGAGCAGATACCTCTAGAGATGCCTGACAGCCTCAGCCATTCTGTGATTATTGACTTTAGCACAGAGCATGACAGGAGAAATATTAGATATGCACAGCAAAATCCTGTTTTAACTTGTGAATATGCTGTGGGAGCACCAGGGTGCCACCTGACAGTATATTGTTACCATTGCACTCAAACAAGAGTCACGTACTTGAGTGGAGCAATGCACTCTTTGTTTCTGTGACTGTACACATGCAAACCTGTATGCTGAAGGTCAGCTGAATGGCAGGCAAAGGACATAAGTTTGCTCTCCCCCATCTCCCTAGAACTTCATTATCAGGGAAAAGGGCATGTTCTGCACTTTTTAAAATTTTTTATTTTTTAATTTCTAAATCAAGTCCACCTTCTATGCCTCAAAGGCATTGAGTTTTTTCTCGGTTGTAGGACAGTTCTTACCCTGACCTATAGAACTAGACCTTCAGCTGCCCAGTGTCTATCTGTAGAGATGAAGAGGCAGGTCTGCTGCTTGCCTGAAATTACACAAAGACATACTTCTCATTCTCTCCAGGCCTTATTTTCTTTTTGTTTTCTTCCATTTTTTCCTGTCCTATGAGCAGGGGAAGTCTGGGGGTTTGTTTATCTTCAACTGTCTGCTCTGCAAGTTGTTCAGCTATTTCCTTGGCCTCTCTGTTTACCATAACTCTCAACCACAGGATTCTGTTGTTCATTTTCCTTAAAAAAAAAGTCTACAAGTTACAATAAAAAAAACCCAGCATTCCACCCACAATTATTTCTGTTCCTCTTCTTGCCTACCCTCTCCCCAGATTTCCTACATTTCATTTTGGCTCTTTTTCTCTGTCATTCATAATCTTCTTTTCTCTTTTAGTATGTTTTCTTCATCTCCAACAGATCATTAATTCTCATACATTAAAGAATGCAATGCTTTTCTTTCTGCTGAGCACAAGGGAACTGTAGGTGCAGTTGAAGTTAAGGATTTTATTCATTTGTTGGTGTAAGAGAAATCTTTAATATCTTTCATGTTACTGGTCTTTGTCTCAATTACTCTCTAGGGCTTGTCAGAAATGCGTTTAGCATTAAGAATAAGAGTCTGAGAAGTCTGGATCTGGTTTTTGACTCATTCATCCCTGTCTTCTCAGCTCACAGCAGAACTCAACTTCCTTTTTAAATGTCCTTCACTAGTGTAGAAGTTGTTTGATTTACTGTGAAAAATCCTCCAATTGGATCAAATCTGGTTTGTAAAATTAATGAAAGGCTGACCTGATTGTCTTGTGAAGGTAATTCAGAGAGACATGTTAGTGTTCCTGACCCTCCTGGAGTGGAATACAAACAAGGACATTTCCTTTCAGCAACTGTGTTTATGGAACTCTTTTTTTCACCTCCCCATACCCCCAAACCTGGCCAGCTTCTAAAGCCAAGCCAAACTAAAGGCTTCTTTGCCTCTGTACTAGTTTTGTTGCAGCATTTCATGTGAGCAGCTGTGTGTGCTAAGTCAGAGGATGCTGGGTTTGCAACTGCTTTCACTGTGACCCCTGCACTGTCAATATTTTCACACTGACTCACTGTTTTCATCACAGTTTAAATAGCCCAGAGATGCAATTAAAAAAGAAATGAATAATCAAAGTCTTTCCTTTAATTCTGTTTTACATTGCAAGAGTGGAGAGTGTGGATCAAAGGATCACTCTGTGCTGCTGATGAAATAAAGTCTGAAAAGAGGGATGTTATTGTCGACATTATGGACACAGATTTCAAAATGTGAGCAGGTTTTACGGGTGCTGCTGTGCTTGAGAGCACCTTCCTCGTCGTTTCACTGCTGATACATCATACCTGCCCTGCCCTCCAGTGGCCCAGCGCAGCCACATGGCCCAGAGCTGCTGCTCAGCAGAGATCATCGCTGGTGCTTCAGGCTGGAGAGAGCAGCGCTGCAGGTGTGGGTGTTTGCACCACAGCCATGAGTTTCACAGGGGGTGAGCTGAGTGCCAGCGAGCGAGCAATAAACACATACTGTCTGTATGAGGCTTTCCCTGGCACATGATGGGGGTGAAAGCAGTATTATGTATGCAGGAATCAAATCTCACAAATTGCTTTTCTGCTCCTGCTTCTGGAATCCACAGCATCAGGGGGAATGGAGTACTAAAGGTCCCAAATTTCTGTCTGGGTGCAGAGAGTGATGAAAATATGGTTAACAGAGGATTTTCTTTACATTAACAATGTGTTTGAATCTTCAACATTTCCATTCAAGAGAGAGGAGGAAACCAGTAGAATCCCAAGGAGAAGTGCTGAGCAAGGAAAGGATATTCTGTGTTTTAGCCCTGACAAAACAGAACATTTGCTCCTCTGCATGGACATTGCTCCAGAGGAAGAGGATTTTATTGTAGCAGTATCAACTCTTATATCAGCAGCATCAATGAGTGCCCAGTTGACTAAAGGAAGAGTCAAAGAAAGAAAGCATTTTTCTCAGTAGGTGCTGGAGAAGCCTGAGGACTATGGCTAATGAGATACGATTCAAACATCTGGGAAAGCAATTATTGTCTTACTTCCCCATGAAAGGCTCAAGACAACTGTGTGGGCTGCAGAAGTCATCTCTAAACTGCCTTTCCAACCTGGGCACAGCATCTCTTGTCTTAGCACAACCGTTACAGCACAGACCCAGCAACAACTTGAGAATGTAATGAGCAAGTGATAGCTCAGGCATGAGATTGTAGATTGAATTCAGAAGTCTCATCAGGGTCTAGAGATTGATGTACAACTGAGAGACCAGTCAGTGCTCCTTCCAGTGCTCCAGCTCAGGACCTGTGCTGACATAATTGTAATCCCATTGCATCCCAAACTACATGACTACTAAAAAATCCCTTGCTACTGGTTTTAGCTCTGCTGTCACTTATTACTGGTGGTTTGGAACAGAGACCTTGGCAGTCCCCAAAATTACGTCCCTATGAAGATCCCACCATCATAGCATAGCCCATGTAAGTGGAAAAAGAAGAAGGACAACAGAGATTTGCAGTCTGACAGTCTCAACTTTAGTAGGAGTACCTGAATGGCACAGTTGAGATACTTCTGATGTCACACAGTTCCTCAGGGGCTTGGCACCTATTGGCTTGAAGCAGGATTCAGGTACTAGGGCCAGCATGTGCCATGGCCAAACAAATATTCATAAATATCACGAACCTGACAGGCTAAATAACTTGTTGCTCTCAAGGATGTAAAAATACAGCAGATGATTTGATATAAAGTTCACAATATGCAGGTAATTTCTTTCATGACATCTGCACAATAGTTAAGACTCACTGGAATGAAAAAATAGGTATTTCTTAAGAAAAAACCTAAAAATATAACCCCCTATAGGAAGAGCAGTCCATGATACAGAGCAGTAAGTATCAACATAGGGATCAGGAATTCTTTGCTAATCATACAGGAGGAAGCTCACTCATTTCTAATCTAATAAAAACCAGTAGGAAACCTAAAAAGATGATACATTTTTCCATAGATAATACATGTTCATGGTTTGGAGATTTCAGTTTACAAAATGGATATTTATATAGCAGACAAAACCACTTGCTGCTTGCACACTATGAAAACACCTGTCTTTAAAAAAATTACTCACTTTGTTTCTTCAGGCTTTTATGATGTGCAGTCTTTTATATCACTTCAATCTCAGTAGGTGTCCCAAGAGTGCAAAGGACATTTGAGAGGCCTGGGCATGTCCACAGTATCCAAAGGACTGACAGCCTTTTCTCCTGAGTTTCATTTTTGCAATTGAGTACCACTGTCATAACTGATTAATTTCAGCCTTGAGCGACTCACTTTAGTGAACACTGGATGTTAAAATTAAGAAAACTACCTGTATTCAATCACCTGAGTAATTTCAGGTCCTTGAGCATCCATAGTTCTCACAACTGTAAACTTATACTAATTATATTTACTTGTCTCACAGGTATATCATCAACTGCAAGGCTCTAATAATTGTTAAAACCTGAAGTCTGAGGTGAAAGACTCCACACAAATGTAAGTTATTGTTAAGGGTAGAAGTGGATGTTTTCTCCTCCCTGCTTTTTCCCTTACTCTTACCAAATTTCTGCTGTTCTTCCAAGGTAGCAAAAAATTAATTGGAAAGAATGGATTCATGGTTGACCTGCACCGTTGATGAGACAAAACATAAAACAGGCATCCATCATACAAGAAAATTCCAGTTCTGAGAAGCAAAGACGAGCTAGGGGGAAGGCAGCTGCAGAGTAGAAATCTGTGCCATAGTTACACACGCTGTGTGCTCTTGGTAGCCAATGGAGACAAACCTGCCTTGTGAGAAAACTGCCCACCTCATCCCAAAGGAGAGCAACTCCAGACAGATTCACCTAACCTGGGTGAGACCTTGATGCAGAGACAAATAAAGCTGCTGAAGCACCTCTTTCTCTGTTGATTGCAAAGGGAGACTGCACAACGAGCTGAGATGAAGAGCATGACAGTACAGAAGTGTGTACTGAACAGTGAACTTCATTTCCTTGTAATAGTCATTGTGATAGTGCTGGATTGTTGGTTCTGCTGTTCTACCACCCCAAAGATAACCTGAGAAATGGGAGCTGGTGCTAGATCTTCTTGACCATACCCATGACTATCCTCCATCATCTTACAAAGAAAACCCTCCTTTGCTGTTTAGAGACACAAGAACTACTGACCTAATAGGAGATTGTTTTTCATACAAGCTCATGTATCATTGTATGCCTATGAAAATAGCAGGACCTGCAAGTCTGCTTTCCACTGTCAAAAATAATAGTAATTATCATATGTTTTATGTGTGTATCTTAAAATATGCAGCACTTTCTGTGCCTATTTGGCTTGTGGGTTTCAAAGAAGTACAGGTTACACTGTTTCTATGCATAGGATAATCAATGAGTGTTAATTAATCAACAGGCAAATTTGTGTTGGTCTCATTTCTCTCTGTGTTGTTTTTGGCTGGGGTGGAGTTAATTTTCTTCACAGTGGCTAATGTGGAGTTATGCTTTGTATTTGTGCTGGAAACAGTGTTGATAATTGAAGCATGTTTTCATTATTAATGAGTATTGCTAACACAGCATCAAGGCCCTTTCTGCCTCTCAGCCCATCCCATCAGCATGAGGGCTGGGCGTGCACAAGGAGATGGGATGGGACAGAGCCAGGACAGCTGACCCCAACAGACCCCAGGAATGCCCCAGACCATATGGCATCCTGCTCAGCATGTGAAACTGGGGGAAGAAGCAGGGGGACATTCCGAGTGCTTTCCTGGGGATGTCTGAACACCTGCCTGACAATGCGGAGTGAATTCCTTGTTTTGCTTTGCTGAGTGCACGGCTTTTGCTTTACCTATTAAACTGTCTTTATCCCAACCTAAGAGTTTTCTAATTTTTGCTCTTCTGATTCTCTTTCCCACCTATGTGGGGGGGAATCAAGGGAGTGTCTGTGTGGTACTTAGCTGCCAGCTGGGATTAAACCATGACACTCTTAATTTTTCCCAGGGACAGCTGCTTAGAAAGAAGCGCTCCTACATGTGAAAGTGCAACTTTAAACAACATTCAAGTTCTCCAAGGCAAAATTTGTCTAGACATGGTAGAAGAATCAGGCTTCTGAAAGTACAACAACCTCTCAAAAGGGAAATCAGATAAATTGAACAAAAGAGATTTTTTTTTAAAATTAGGAATCCTATCCTACCAAAAAAAAAAAGTATTAGTTACATTGGGAAAAACCTCACATTTTCAGTTAGAAAGTTTTTTGACATTAATGCATTATGTTTTCACTCACTTCCTAAGCCTTCAGGTGACGGGTGTGTGTGTCTCTCCATAAAGCCAGAACACAAACTGGTACTGTAGGTGAATTCATGAGCATGGTTAGCATAGGTTTGCCTAGGGTGCAACAAAGGAAAAACTTGAACCCACCAAAAAATGCTTTGTGGTGCAGGTGGTGGGGACAAAATACATAAAGTTCTTTAAAGACAGTGACATGGAGATGTGGCAGCAGCTCCAGAACAGTGAGGGTTCTCCTAAATCAGCTTATTTCTGTACTGACCCCTTCCAGATAGGAAAAATTAAAAAGCAAAATTCAGCATCTGCTATCACAATTCTCTGCATTGCCAAGCACAACAAGATCTTCCTAACATATGAAATTAGAGAATTAGGATTCATCTCCTGAGAGCAGAGCAGGAGTTTAAAAAATGTGCTTAAACACCATTGTTCATTGCTTTTGCTTTATTGGTTAGCTTATACTTCCAAAGAAAAACATTAAGAAATACCATCCCAAAACTTATATACTTTTAACAATGTACAGAGCTGTTGCCACATTATAATTGTAGTTATTTTTTTATTATTACTCCATTTTCTAAAAAGAATCTTCCAGTTCTTATAACAAAAGTCTTTTCAAAGAGACATTTCAATGACAATTTTATGTAGGATACCAAGCATAACGCTTATTGGTTACTGTTGTTTCATGTTGGCTCTTGAGAAGTTGATTGTGGATTGATTGTTGGATCCAGAAGGCACTGCTGGTAGGGACAGCAAGGTCATTTTCATTTGCTTTATCTACAGAGAAGAAAAAGACAATATGATATAATCTTTCAAAAGAAAATCTCTTCTTTGCAATTTGTCACTCAGAGGTAATAATGGAGAAAGAATGCTAGGAGCTAGAAAGAATGATTATTGCTGCCTCACTCTATTGAGGCTTTAGCCTTTAGTCCTCTCTATTAGAAAAGCTTTTTCCCTTATGACAGAGAAAGACAAATACGATACTGCACTCTGTTGCTGCTACTGTTACCCTGGATGAGGTTCACTGTAAGGTATCTTTAAAGGAATGATACCGTGAAATGTGGAAAACCTAATTTCACCCTCCTACAATTACAGGTTTGTTCCTATCCCATATTAAGTATCACTAAGAACAGACTCATTTCATGTGGGGTGCAAACTGGGCCTTTCTGCTCATCTATTGGGAAACTGTTATCCAAACTAGCTGATCTCATTGTTGGTATCCACATGCACCCAAAACTGCAGCTTGGATTTGTCATGTTTACTGTCACTCACTGTCCCCCCTACCCATATTAATCAACTTCCCTGCTGTAGCAGGCAACGCTTCAGCTGCAGTTGGCACACAGCAGCATCATGGCTCGACTGTGTCTGCTGAAGGACTTACCTAGTTTTTACTTTCTCCTGAAGCACTTCTTCTGCTTGTTAAGCAGTTAGAGAGTGAGGTGCTGTCACTAGTCCTTGTCCCCAGCTGTCCTACCCCACCCCTATGCTGCACTGCGTTGATCTTTGCTAGGTTCCTCTAAGAGACACCAACTCACCACAGCAACAGAAAACCAACCCAGAAAACAAAGCCAATTGATTTCTGCTGGCTTAGCAAGGAAATCAGCTCACAAAATAAAGATTTGCCAAGCACCTAGGCACATACAAGGACTGTCAATAACCAACTTACACACTGCGAACACAGAGAGGAGGGAAGGGGAGGTGCTGGGTGTTATTCCTCTGTTAGCAGCAATGAGCTTACACTAATTCAAACACTGACACCTCTATTTGTGGAATCACAGAATGGTTTGGGTTAAAGGAACTTTAAAGATCATCTTGTTCCGATCCCTCTGCCATGGGCAGAGACATCTTCCACTAGACCAGGTTGCTCCAATTCCTATCCAACTTGGTCTTGAACACTTCCAAGGATGGGTCATCCACAACTTCTCCGGGTAACCTGTTCCAGTTCCTTACTAACTTCACAGTTAAGAATTTCTTCCTAATATCTAATCTAAACCTACTCTCTTTTTCAGTGTAAAGCCATTCTACCATGTCCTATTACTCCATGCCCTTATAAAAAAATCCCTCTCCAGCTCTATTACAGGCTCCCTTTAGGTACTGAAAGGCTGCTCTAAAGGTCTCCCTGAAGCCTTTTCTTTTCATGAAGACAGCTTTTGTTTTTGCAAAACAAATATGTCACCTTAATCCAAACACATTTTTTGGGGGGTTATTGTCTGTAACACAAGGACAGTAACAAATCTAATTTTTCACATCAAGCTGTTTTTGTTTGTGATTTTGTTGGTTTTTTTTTTCCTGTAAATTTGCAAATCAAACACTCATGCTTTGGTTTGTACTCCTGTTGCTAACTAAACTCATGTTTTTTATGGGCCTTCATAGCCATGTTGCAGTCTAGCAGTTAAACTCCATCTGTTTCTTTCAACTGAACTTTTTAAATGAGGTTCTAATCAAAAAGAGGTTCTCCATACCTGGGCTGCCACAATTTTTTGTCAAATTTACAGATACCAAGACAACTCAGATTTTGAGAGGGCTTATTTCAGACAAGCATGTCACCGGATAGATAGCCTGCTAATTTTGGTTTTCTTGAAGTTTCAGAGAAGCATTAAGTAAAGCAGTTTCCATTAACCAAAAGAGACGGTTACCTGCAAAAGCCAAAACTGGGGAATGAGCCTGTTATTTTCGCGTGACGGATGTACCTGAGACCGTGCCTGTGTATGGTGCTCTCTTGACAGGAACAGGTTGACATACCTGCAGTAAAATATTGGAAATATTTCAATATTTTGTCTTCTATTGTAATTGCTGATTGGACAAAATTGGAATAGGAGTCCTATTATAACCCATCTTTCTATGTCATGCATCCTAGTATTTTCATCCAACTTCCTTCTGGAAAAGATCCCTTGCACTGGGATTAAACTGTTCAGATCTCAGCTTTCATCAGGACCTGGGTGCTAAATCCATTTAACACTGTAACAGCCCAATTTTAGATCCTTTTTTTTAAGAAGTAGCTTAATATGTAGCACCTCATTTTATGGATTCTTTTATTTGTTAGAGTATTCAGGTTTTCCAGTGGTGTTTTCAATACACCAGGTAAGAGAGGTTAATAAATATCAATGAAAAAAAGCGAATTCTGCCTTGTGTGGATATCTAACACCCACTGTTTTGGCTGCTGACTACAGGAGGCTGAGCTGGTTGAAAAATCACTTCTGAGAACATGCTGCAATTCATATTTGGGTCAAGGGAAAATTCTCTCTAACTTTAATGGGAAATGGCAAACACTATGTTCATGGAAGTCTTTCAGAATTGTGTAATTGTCAAATTTCTTATAAATTTCAGTTTAGTTTTGATACTGTATTATGTGCAGTGAAATTGTGGTCTTTGGAGGAGAGCGTCATTCTGTCACTTTTACATGCCCTTTCAGTCCACCAAGACAACAGCAAAAAGAAATATACAGAATTATCTTGGGAGCATTTCACTGGGCCATATTTCACATGCATGCTAGTCTAATTCAACTTTTAGATCCTGCAGTGAATCTCACTAATTCAGGTGGTGATTTTAAAATGCACTTACTCTGTGTTCTTTTGAAAATCCTATTCACAGTGCACTAAGGATGCAGAAGCATCATGAATGCTTGCACAGTAAATAAGCACCAAAAATTCAATCTTTATATATTTGAAATATTTATCTTTTAAAAATAGAAGAGAACAAAAGCTTCAACAGAGCTATCTTCATTGGCCCATCAGTGCCCTTTGCACATGTTCTGCTTTTAACACATTCTTGCTGGAACACTGCAAAGTGTTTAACACTCTACAGGGTTTAGCTCAAAATATCTGATCCATTAAATAATTAGAAAAGTTTTTATTTCTTCCTTGCGGCAAGATTTCTTCCTGGATATGATGTCTAGGCTCTCTGATATTCAGTAAAATCAGTAATGAAATGTAGCAGTTAGATTATTCAGAAGCAAAACTTTGTCCACTTTTATTGCAAGTAGGACACATTTATTTTTAAAAGTACTGAGGCTTAGTTCAGGAGCTGTACAGACTACTGTAAAAGCAGGAACTGGTCTATGATATTTTTCTCTAAGATAAAGAGCAATAAAATTGAGTCCTTCATTTCCTTTCCTCCCACCTTGGCATATTTTGATTAGTAAGGAAAATTACCATTGAATCCCTAAACTTCTCTTCCCAAGAGTTAGTTATCCTCATGTTGTACAAGGCATTACAGAGATTTATTAGTTTAATTAACCTGTTCCCGCTGCCTGACTCGTTTGTAGACATATGGAGAGAATGGTGGACGGGAGACATATTTGCCTTCTCCTTCTGTGACATTGAAAACTCCACCTTCATAAACCACTTTGCCTCTTGAAACTGTCACAACTGGAACTCCATGGCAGACCATTCCTTCAAATATATTGAAGTTATTTGCCTGGTGATGTGTCTTTGCAGATATTGTCCTGTGTTTACAAAACAACACACAAAATTACTATGATCCTTGCATTTTACTTTATTATAAAATTTTGATAACTTGATATAGGAAGAAAATTTAGCAACATTATTTAGAGACAACATTGGACAGTACATCATGGAGCAGCTGTAAAAATAGGATAGCACAATAACATCATTGAGCAGTAATTGCATTTCGAAAGAATGAAGAGGGAGTCAAAAGGACAGAACTCAGCAGCCTTGAAATGCAAAATTTTCCACTACAAAAGAGATTAGTAGAAAAAAAATCAGGTTGTAATATTTTCTTTGGATAACACGATTTCATTTTGCCCTGTCAAGTAAATATCTATGCACAGTTCGATCAGAAAAAGCTCTGACCTTTTAGCTGGAATGACTTGCAATTTCAAGTTTAAAAAACACGGCTGCAATGTTTCAAAGATTGAGTCTCACAAATAACACAAAGACCATTTCATTGGAAAGTGACTAGATGGTAATGATTTTTGGTAATGCCTAGTGTGAGTTGGATTGATTCAATGACTGACAGCCCAGATATCTCAATGCTGCTAAATAATAATGACAACATCACACTTCTACATACTTTTCCTCCAAGGGTATTAAGTAAATTATAATTTCAGACTTCAAGAATACTCATTTGAATGATGGTATTATTGCTTTGTGTGTATATGGACCTCATGCTATATGATTTCCATGATTCTAGCCAATTTCTCCAACCCTAACTGGCTACTTTAAAGGCAGAGCCAATGCTAGAGCTGACTTGACTATCTGGAAGTGCAGGATGTGTATACTGCCTTTATTGTCCATTTTCCCTACTGAGCAACTTACTGTGTACTGTAACTACAGCGGGTCAAAGGATTTTGAATTTCAATTAATTATTTTATTAACTTTCTGTGTCTATTCTACAGATTATATATATATATAGAGAGAGAGAGAGAGAGTTTATATCCCAATTGTCATTCATAGATTCTGAAAATAAGGAAATTTCATTATTTTGGCTACCAGTTGGTCTTTTTCCAGTATGGGTGCTCACATAATAAAAAATCTATCATGCATATATTTAAAGCATATAGATGCATTCATATTATTCCAGAGACTTCATCACTTTGAAAAGGAATTATCAATCAAAAGCAATAAGAAATAGAAATAGATTAAAATATTGATCTATTTGGAGAAGAATTTTCTAAAACTTTAATCAGCATCCTTATCAAAATGAGAAAAACCACAAAAAAATCTGTATCTTACTTGAAGCATAGCCATTTTCAAAAATAATCATATTATGTATTTGAAATTATTACTTATAAAGAGGAAAAAGGATTCATGGAAGGATACTTAGTTTTCCTTTCATATTCTGTTGAACTAAGAGAATTGGTTCTGCTAAGGGCTACACTGAAATCTTGGTGGTAACTGACATTTTAAAGGCTGTATATATGTAAATACTGTCCATGACCAATCTGCCCATGGAAATAAAAACTTTACCTTATTCAGCACACCTTGGACAGAAAACTTATGCATGCCTGCTCACCAATATCAGCATCAGCTTGTAGATTCACATTGGGAAGAGTCAAACCTCTCTTGTTTTCACTGGTCCTATTGAATACTCTTGAGCAAATTTATCCACGGATGTTATAATAGCCCTATAAGGAGTTTGTGAAGATATTCCTGTAGCTTATTGCATTACCCTTATGGGTGCAATTGCTAGAACAGTAAGAACAACTGTAATATAATTATCTTTGCCATTCTCTGAGTATATATCCTATCTATTTGCACAATAGTGCTGGGACATGAAAAGAAAAACAGAAGAAGGTAATTTGAGGAAACACACAGAAAAATAAGCAAATCCTTCACAACATGTGAGCTGTTTAAATGTGCTAGAGCAGGATCACTAGAGGTAACCATGCCTCAGAGGTAAATATGTCCTTCATTTGAAGATACAAAACGAATGGAAGTTGGCACATTTAAAAGTAATCATTTGTACAGCCAAACCTTGCAATACAACAAAACACATTTCCAGAGCTTTTCTCAACAACAAACCTCTATAGAACTCATTTAAACTCTTCTGTTGAAACAAGCTGTAGATCATGCTGCCCTTTCTGAAGGTGAAGTGCATTTTCCCTGACAGAGATCACCAAAATTTGCCTGTGATTTAACCCTCTGACATTATCAATGTCAGGGAAAGTCTAAGGTAGCAAGCAAACAACCAAATAAAAAAGAACTAAATGGTATGTTTGGGTCTGAAGCTCACAAGTCAGCAACCTTACTCAGCAGACTCTTTACAGCCGCATCACCAATTTCAGTAGCAGGCAGCTTAGCAAAATTCTGATGTTTTCTCTCAGCTAATAACAGTTGTAACCTGCAATAATACAAGAAACCAAGACTGCCACCATAGTAGAGTACAATTTAACAGCTGTCTCCAGTATCATAAACAATGTTTGACATAAGGGATTACTCAGTGTGAGAACAGATTCTGAGTCTAGGTCTCAAAAATTTGTATTGTATTTCTAAAATAAAATTTGTAAAATTCTCTAATTCCAGTTATAAATGACAGTGGCTCTTGTTTCAAACAAGCCTTTCTCAAATGGAGACTGAGACCAGAACAATTACTTCAACATTTAAAAGATCATTCTCCTCTACAAGGATGATACTGTTAAAGACATCAGGTCCTGTGTTGTTCCTACTCACATCAGCGTTTCCATGCAGTTCCCTTCAGCTGCTTTTGATACACCTGGCTTGCAAAGCAATTTGAAGATATTAATTCAAACTCTGACATTCCTTTAGTACCAAAGAGAAAGACATGCTTCTGAAATTGTCTTTTTTCAACACCGTGCTTCTGTCCAACTAATTTAGAGTCAGAGTAACTTAGTCCAAGAACAATTGACAGATTTTCTCTAACTCTGTGAAGGTTCATTGACTAGTAGTACTGTACATATTTATGCTCTACATGAGAAAGGATTTTACAGCCGCTCCTAGAGTATTGTAACTAAATAAACTACAAACTGCAACTTGAAATTCAGAAAAGAGCAGCAGATTAGACTAATGCAGCAACACAGGGTGAAATTCAAGACTCTACGCGTAGTCAGCTCAAAAGTTATGACAGAAAGCTCTGTTAAGGATTTAGAGGTACCAGTTTTCACCTCAACAAACATGCCTATACCTCAGTCAGAGACCAGTTTTCATCTCAATAAACATTGTTGAGACTGAAATAGTAAATAGTGAGTTACAGTCAGGTAGGAGGGGGATATGGATGAAGGGAAATATTAGACATTAAAATGATATTCTACCTTTTGTAATGCATAGGGCATGAAGCTACATCAGTTCTGGAACGAAAACTTTTGACTACCATGAGGATTATCCCTTTAATTTTCAAGGTCACATAAGTAAGCAAAGAATATAATTGCATTCAATGGATATACCTCACCCAGGTTTCTTTAAAAATTTCAGTTACAGGAATATTGAAGGAATGCTGTTGACTACAGCCCTTAGGCAAGAATAGCTGCTCAACATCTCAGTAAAGGGAGGACACCTATTTTATAATCAATTAATTACTTAATTTAAAACATAGTAATAAAGTCTGTCATTGAAAACAACTTCTTTGTTGACAGCTGCCAAAGAAAACCAGCATATATAGGAGTGAGTATTTGAGCTGTAAGCAACTTCTCTCAATGCTTACAGTGCAGTATCTCGGAGTTTTTCAGAGCACTGAAAAAGTGGGGGTAAGTGAGAAATGCCACTTTGCTGAGGGCAGTATCAGCCTTTGTGAGTTGCCTCTTCTCATCACTTGCAGATGCCTTTGAACTCTACATATTTTTGACTTGCTTTTCTAAAATCTGGAAAAAATGAATCTTTCACCTTTTTCTCTGCTTTCTGAGTCACCACTCATTTATAATGATTAGTAAGAGCTTTATTAAAAAGAAAAGCAAAGAACAGGAAAAAGAAAAGAGAGGAAAAATAAGAAAGTCTTAAAATCTGTGTAAAAATGCTAGCTATAAGCCTATGATGTGGATTAAAAACCTCATGGCCTACTTTATATTAAGGAATTGCAATAACTGCACATGCAAACATATGCAGGCAACAATCCATAAAGTTGTGCTCCTAGCCTCTTAAAAAACACCTTCAATGAATATTGCTTTTGAGTAGCCATATGAATTGGGAAGATTTGTAAATAAAACTACAGATGCAAGAAGAGGCAGGAAGTCAAGATTTTCAAGCTTCAGATCAAAGTGACTTATGAGAAGGAATGGGATCTTTATTTCATGCAATCATATCTCCTAAAATTCATCATTTTAAGGGGAGTAGAGAATGATAACAGAATAATTTTTTTATTATGGTAAGTAGCTCATTTCGCAACAATGCTATTCAGTCTGGTCCTACCAATTTCTCCAAGGTGGTACAGGATGGAAGTGAGCATTTGTGAAAAACTGTGGGCAGGAGACAAGTAATAGTGAGAAATTAGCTTGCAGAAAAGCATAGAACAAGAGGAAAACACAAATTAGTTTATTCAATGACTGGAGAAGACCTTGAAGTGTTTGCAAAGGAAAAGAGTCAAAATTATGTAAGGAGAAAATAAAGGAAGACTTAATTTTTTTGTTAACATTTCTGAGATTCACTTCTCTAAAGTGACCAAGTGAAAGAGACAGCAAGTTACTAGGGAACTGTACATCAGGAACTCTCAGAGAGGCTGATCTTACAGTTCGTGGAACCAGACTGTCACTGAGGTTGGAAAGCATCTCTGGAGATCTTCTATTCCAAGCCCTCTGTTCTGATCAGGGTCAGCCAAAGTAGGTTTCTCAGGGCCATCTTAAACTAGGCTTTAAGTGCCTCCAAAGATGGAGATCAACAATCTTTATGGGCCACCTGTGCCAGTGTTTGATCACTGCCACAGAAAAAAAAAAATAGTTATTACATTGAAACGGAATTTCCTATATTTTAATTTGTGCCTATTGTTTCTTTCTCCCCATTTTCTTAATTAGAGAAAGAGGTCTTTGGCAGGATTCTAGTGAATTAGTGTATGTTCATGCATGCACACGCTTTCCCTTTGTGCAAAAGAACATGGGGCTATTGAAAATGTCAGAACATACTTGTCCTATACATAGATATTATTTCATTTTTTCTCATTGTGACTAGATGCAGTCATCCATATACTCAGGATTCAAAATTATGCTCATTCGTCAAAAGAGTAAGACAGTTGCAACGTTATTTATTCTAATCTTCTGCTAACATCTTGGTTTCTTCCTCTCTCATGTTACTAAGAATTACAGGCAGTTACTCGACAGAGTGCTTAAATATTGTTAACATCCCCACTTAAACCTCTCAGGCTGAAGACTTGACTACAAATGAGACAGACATAGGCTGCAGATTTTGGTTCTAACAAATGCAGAAGATTTAGACATGAACATATCTCCATGCAAGCAAAAGCACTGAGGGAACATCCGCCAGCAGACTGCTGAACTCTGACTGCTTGCTGATTCACATCCAGTCACCGTTTCCCTTAAAATGCAAAAACACTAGAAACAAACCCGAAAACACATCTTCCTGGGCCATGTCAGGCAGGTAGATTACAGAGAAGCCTTTCCTTTTCCTCCCTCCCGTGCTCACCTGAGGATTCCCACGTTCCCTGCTGGCCAGAGTCCCACTCCGGCAGCTGTGCCCTCCCTGCTCAGGGCTCGAGCCCAGCTCCACCACACACATGGGCCTGGCAAAGAGGGACCCTCCAGCAAAGCCCAAAGAGGATGGTGCTACCTGCACAGCCAGCTCTGCCTTTGCAAGTATCTAACTTTTCAGCTATGTTTAATGAGGGAAAATCTTGGAGGGTAAGGCTGCCCATTTGTATGTTTTTATAATGAAGTGGCTGGACTTAGAAAGTTAAATGCTGTTTAAGACAGGTTTTTTATCCTTATGGGTGTTTGATATTGCCTTTGGGACCTGGTCCAGAGTTTATTTGCAAGGCTCCAGCAGGCTACAGTGAATTAATTGAGCCCTAATATCTGCTGGGAGACGGATGTCTCTTTATGAGATCTTTAGGACCTTCTCCCCTATTTTGCAAAGGATGATCAGCTCTTTTCACTGCCTGAATTAGGTATTGCAGTATTTAGATTCCTTGCTGAGCATTTCTGAAACAAACCCTGGAGATTTTATACTCTTGCTTACTTTCAAATAGCTAAAGGCATCAGCTATAGAGGACACTGACTTTCTGACAGGTGAAATTCCCTTTCCCTTACTTACTCTGCTCTCTCCTCCTAAAAAAGTCTTTACAGTTGCTTTTGTTCCACAGACTTGGGGCTTTTATATTATTTGTGCGCAGCTGAAAGAAGTCAGTGAGCAGTCTTGATCAAAGGACAGATTAAAATAAAATGGTACAGTGAGTATACATTTGCTGCCTACATGCATTTTCCCAAGGAGTTGTCACAGAACAATCCTGTTTGCACAGACTGTACTTGGGATGATGAGGGTGTTGAGGTCTGCAATATGATATTTGGTAGCACATGGTTTGCAATAAGCCAGCAGATCCTTTTAGTCTTTAATGAATGGAATAAGTATAAGGAAGGTAACAAAAAGACCTACTTTAGCAGGACTCAAAATCCATCTGTTGTGATGCAGTTTCTAACCAATTTGTACATTTGATGTTTCTTCCCAACAATGCTTGCTGTCATGCAGACCTGCTAAAACCAGTGTTCAGATGCTTTTAAATACAGTAACAAATGTGATAATAGTTGATATAGTATTTTCTGCAAAAATTACCAGAAAATGCTCCAGAAATAGGCCAGTCAATGCAGCTGACCCTTAAAAGGAAAGCCTCAGCTAGAGCAGCAGTGCTGGAAGCAGAACCGTAAATTGCAATTGCTCCCAGCTTGCAGAGCTGTCATGTTGAATTCATTAGGATTTTGCAACCTAGAAGGAGAAAATCCTGAATTCTCAGATAGCACCCAACATGTTCTTATTGAGCAATGATGTGGGTGTGGAAATGCAGCTGATTTTGTAGGGATACAAATTTTTGTATTGAAGAGCTGCACTACCTTTCTGAATGACTCTAGAATCTTCCATATAGGCTTCCTCTGGAAGATTGAGATAATATCAATTCCTCATAGCAATACCTTAGCAACTGTCTGACTCCTTAGGCTGGTATCAGTCAGTATTTCAAGACTGCAGCAAAACAACATCAAACCAGAACTGGAAAATTGCATTTTCTTCTTATAAGGCTTAGAGTTGCAAACAAGAAAAAAAGTCATGCACAAAAGAGGAAGAACTTAGCAAGAAGGAGGAACAAGCCTATTGTGAAATTGAAAATCACTCCGCAGAATCAACAAAGCAAGAGGCAGTGCCTTGTGTAACATCTTAAATGGCTGAAATCCATTAGCTACATCCCTTTTTTTCTGCTGGGCTGTTTATGCCCTCTTCAGGACTTGTAGTGAAATTAATAGACAAGTTCCAGTGAGATTTATTTATACTTACTCATGTAGTTCACAGAATTGTACCTGCAGAGAGACTGTTCCCAGCAAAGCCAAATGGATAAACAATGGGAACAGTACCAGATCAGGAAGAAAAATATTGGCTGAACTTGAAACAAGCTTGCTCAGTAAGAAAATACAGTTTAAATGTTTAAAAAAGTCTTAAAGAAAAACTGCACCTTCACAGCTGCAGTGGGTGAAAAGGCAATTAGAGAACTCAGGAGAGAGTGAAGGGAAGCAGAAGGAATGTTTGGGAGGCAAAAAAGATAAATAATTACAGGAGCTGACACAGCACCTTGAGAACATTGTCAGAACTCTGCTATCCTTCTAGATTCATTTGTCCCCAGGCAGAGCAGAAGAGAGTTCAGAAAACAATCCTTTAGGGTTTTTTTAATCAGAGTTCATAGCTTCACTGTCCTGAAATCGCTCAGTGCTGGTATCGCAAAATATGCTTGCTCAACATGCCAGAAGGCACAATGCACATGAAAATCTCCCCCACCCAGCACTGGGCAGGCCTCTATATTTATTTGGGTTGTTGACACTCCTGAAGCTTCTTTTGCTTGTGCTGCCTGGCTTTTTTGTGGAACTTCTGAATAGCAATCTCCATATCCTCAAATGCTGTAGCTTAAAACACAGAAGATTTCACACTTTCATATGTTATTGGTACTCTGATACTGAAATGAGTGAGAATTACATTATCAAAAATTTAAAAAACCAGAAGATCGGTCAAAAGACTTTTGTTTGTGTAAGGTAAATGTAAGATTAAAGTTTTGGATTTTTTTTAATCTATATGGCTACCAAAATCAGAAATGCCCAGTTACATTACAGAACTTTCCTCAGCCATGAGCAGAACCTTCACCTTTTTTCTTTTCATAAACTAAAGGCTGTGTGCACAGTTGTGTGGTCACACTGCTCACTAGAGCTGAACCCATGAGATAAGCACATCCCAGAATACTTCCCGACCTGCTGCTGCTGCTGTGTGCACAGATGGTCAGAGGTAAGACTCAGTTATAAAGTTCCTGCAGGTTTAAGTTACCCTGCCCCACGCTGGAACATTGGAGATGCATTCACAGAGCCTGTAGGCATCTCAGCTGAGACACAACTCCCCAGGGGACCTGACTCTGTGACAGGCAGCTGCCACACCATTTCCAGGCAGCTTCAACAAGACTAGGATGGGCACAAGAGCCAGAGCAAGATTCAAGACAAAATTCCTGAAATGTTTATAGAGTCCTGGCTACGGAGTCAGGATATACCTGAAGACAGGAATCAGCTGTAATCAGCTGCACAGTACGCTGTGAGCTGAGGCTCCTAGAAAGACACTTCATGCCCTTTCTAGCAAAAATGTACTGTGGCATCAAGTCATGCATGGTCAGGACACCTTTTGTCATCTGTTGGTGTGACAAGCTCTATTCTAGCAGGATTACTGTGCATACAATCAGAAAACTCCTTAAATAAAAGTATAAGCATGCACAGATTGAGCTTCAGAAGTAAGTTCAATCCACCTCTGAACATGTTTTAAGAGATGTTAGTTCAAAACACAAGTTTGTAAAGGATCATGCTGCAGCAGGCTCTTCTCCCTGCCCTTTGCAGTGGGAGGAATTAAAAAATACTCCAGAACTAAACAGAGTTTCTCTAAAATCCCAAAGGGATTTTTTTAACTCTTAGGATACTAAGCCCTGGTTGCATAATGTAAAGACTTCTTAATTTTTGCACTTGGTCAACAATCAGAGAGAATATTTTTTAATCCACCTAGAGATCAAAGATCTCTCCTTAGACACATTGTTGTGGGAGACAAACCCCTGTAATTAATTCATGCAAGGTTTATTTAAAATCGCCATAACCTCTCCCAAAGGCTTATTGTTGTACAAAGGCTTTGTGATTTTTTTTCCTGCAGGACGGCTGGATGGTGGGGGAAAATGACTTCCCATACATACCTTGTAGCTTTAGGATCCCAAATAACGATGTCAGCATCAGAGCCCACAGCAATTCTCCCCTTCTTTGGGTAAAGGTTAAAGATTTTTGCTGCATTTGTGCTGGTAACAGCTACAAATCTGTTTTCATCCATTTTTCCACTGTACTGCAAAAGAGTACACAAAAGCAGAATCATTACTTTTTTTAACAAGGAATGAAAAACATGGCCTTCTTGTTGAAAAAGCTAGGATGAGCAACATCACGTCCATTTTTTTAAAAATGTCATACTGAAGAGTTTAGAAGTGAAAATAACTATTTGTCTCAGATGCCCATAGTGCAATGTACTTTCACTCAATACAATAACTTTATCTTACTTTATCCCACAGCGAAGAGAAAAAAAAGCCAACTTTAAACCAAACACTGTGGATCCAGTCCCAAGTCAACTGAAATGAAATGTTTTAGCTGGCTTTAAATCTGTAGTCCTGTTCAGCAACGTAACATCTCTCAAGTGTCTTGGTTTCAGAAAATGGTGAGACAGTACAAAGGAGAGTCTAGAAGACGATGATGGTGAGGCAAGGCACAATGTCTAATATAGGAAAACTGATTTGGAAATTTCTTTAGCAATAACACAGAGTATAGTAGTGCTCAGTAAATGCTGAATTAGTGTAATAAAAAACCAGATTTGCTGATGTGACACTTCAGCAAAATAGCAAATAGTAATGGATATACATGTGTCTTGCGGCTGTCCACTGCTATGTAACTAATTTAATTCAGCTTCCTTGAATGTTGCGTGTTTGGAAAGCCAGCTACACTGGCAGTAATATTGTGCATAGACTGGTCAGCCAAGGAATCAGAATGTCATAAAAACATGTTTATGGTGGCTTGTGAGCAGTCATCTGAGAAGAAAAGTATAATGAAAATGGTGAACAATTCTCTTCTAAGTAATGGTGTGTGGGAAGGGAGGGAAGCTGTTCAAAGTCATACAGCTGTGTAATATTTTACAAGGGAAAAAGGGGAGGATATTACCAATTGAAGAACTTTTAAAAAAAGCTGTCTTGCTCAACAGGATGCACTGTTCAAAAGCAGCCTGATGAACATATTCATGTCTCAGATTCATATGAACCACAAGGCAAAGTTCAGTTTACACCATAAAAAAGTCTCACTAGAGCTGTGCCACAGGTAAATATACGCCCAAGTGTGTGTGTTGTACATACCAACTCGAGCTGGATCCCAAACACAGATAACAAGGGACATCATGAACCACATTCTTACCAAGTGTGTGAGGTAGGTTATAATGCTGTGATAAGTTAATATGATTCACAGAGCATTGTCAATGTGATTTCACTACTGCAAGAGAAGTTAACTAGAACTAGAGCTTCCAAAATGTAACAGTATTGCATCAGTCAGAGCAATCTTAACACCCAGTATGTGGCAGATTCCTCAGGAGATTGCCTTCCCTCCCCTCTCATCAGACATTATCTGAGAAGCACTGATCATTCTGGTGTTGGTACTGAGAATCAGAAGTCAGTGGGACTTGAAGGTGCTCATTTCATCAGACCACATGACTGAGCCACACATTAAAATATTCTTAAAACATAAATTAAAAGTTAACAGGCACACCAGTGTGAAAACTCTTCCAATGGCTAAGTTTGAGTGAGATCAAAGAGGAAAAAATACACAGCTGATAGAGTTGATATTGTAGGCACCTCTTTCCTTTTATTTTAATTTTATGAGTTGAAATGGAATTTTCAAGGAAATGTACTTGCAGCACCACTGTAACAATAGCAATCCCTTACTGCTAAACAACAGAAATTATTCTTTACTGATATATTTTAAAGACCAATAATCTTATTCCATCTTTGAGGACCATAAAGTGAGAGTTAGTAAGGACTGTTATGGTTTTCAATTGAATGAGTTATCCTGTGATAAACAATCTCCCTAAAACTGAAGAGTTAATAACTGCTAAGAGATTACGTTCCATTGGAGAAATCAATTACCTCTATGTTTGGACATTTCGATATACTTACAACGCCTTTTTCCCATATGACTGACATCCTGTCTTCCACTCCATTCACTCCATTAGGGATTTTTGTGAAGTCATCTTTGCCCAGAGCTTTCTGGCATATGTCAAAGGTGCAATTGTCAGTCCCTGTCACAGATAGGTCACCACTGCAGAGAAACGAAGTTCATTATGAATCAGGGCATGTACCGGACAGGACAACATAGGAAAACCTGTTGTAAGGTTGGGTAGATTGAGCCATCCATCTTTCAAGGAAAAAACTGATGTGCCCAGCCAGCCTGCCTTCAGTCCCAATCCTCCAAGACTGGCTCCACAGAAACAGCCAGTTCCCCTATGAAGTAGTTTCCTCTTCAGAAACCCCTCAGAAGAAAACAAGCACCAACATCAACACTTTTACTCCGGGTATGTCAAAATTGTCCCACAAATGGAGGACTGTCCCACTTTGCTCAGAGCAAGCAGCTTAGTTTCATCCTCACTTTGGGCACTTTTAATCTGTCACTCCATATGACCTCTGAAATTACTACAGATCTGCACAACAGTCAGCCAGGGTTCAGGCATACCTTTACAGGCTCTTCGGTCAAATTCAACCCCTTTGTGGAGTTACCCTTTATTGGTAATGCAGTACCAGCAAACCATACATCTTGTTAACTGCAGATATCTGAAGGATACTTATTTATCTACTTCCTTCTGAAGTAGATGTTACGAAGTGGATAACTTATACGTACCTTCAGAAGTTAGCAGGCTTAGTTTTGATGTAACATTCAAATTTCAAGTAAAAAAGGCAGCTGACAACAAATCCCAGAAAATCTAGCTGTGACCTTATGTTTTACACATTTCCCACTAACTTACAGCCTCACCATCTTCCTGGTCATATTACAATTTTTGCTGCGGTATGAGAAAGACAAGGTTTGTTGAATAAAATCAAATGTGGATAGAAGGCCATAAGAATTCAGAGAAATAAAATATGAAAACAGAATTTTTTTATCTGTGATTTCACCTTCCATTTCTCCTTTCTGATAATGTAACATTCTGTACTTAGAAAATCTCCAGAGCATCAACCTGCTATTATGTACTCCTGACAAAATTTGCTGTGCATTTGGGTGTCAGCTGTCACTGTTTGTTCATCTGCTCACTTGGCCAGTAAGTTCATGAGGAAACCAGGAGTAGAGGGATCTGGTCTCAGTGGGGGTCCCATCACGTATGCTGCAGCATGAGCCCAGTCTTTATTCCAGTAGTTGGTGCCATCAGTGCCAAGACCAGCAGCAATAGGCTCCCCATAAACCACCTTTCCTGAAAAATGTAAAGCAAAGGGATCATCATCAAACAGCATAAAAATGCACATCTTGTATTTTCTCTGTTGAGGATCTTTTCAGTGGCAGTGAATTTAAATTTGAATGAGTGTTTCAAATTAAACACCAACATATGGAAGGACATAATAAACTAAGCTATAACACAACATCTTTGTTCTGAATATTCTGCTAGTGATTTCCCAATATATTTCCTCTTAAGAACATTGCTTGGGCAAGCTTTTTAATTAAATTGTTGACAGATATACTATAATGGGTTTTACACATTGTTTACTGGGAACATGATTGAGATTTCAAAAGGAACACAGTCCTCAGTCGCATTAATTATGTTTAAGATTCATATATTTGGTAGCACCTCTTTAGTGCTCTGAAATTGCTGACTACGTAACAGTGTAAGTTAATATATACAGCATATAGACTTTGCAAGGTGGTACTTTTAACTGTCAGGCTATAATTGTGCCAGGAAGAACAATATGGCAGGACACATAAACTAAGAAGTTCAGAAGCATTTTCCAAATCAAAAACTATAAATAATTTAATTTTAAAAGTTATCTGCCAAGTTTTAATCTTTTATCCTTTGCTGAACAGTATCCTAGCTTCCTCAGAAGAGAACACCAATGCAGACTAGCTGTTACTCTTTGGACAGAGCTAACAGATTTTAACTACTTTTTCCTCCTGGGAAACGTGTTTGAAACTCATCAGAATAAGGTGTTTCATTCCCTGAGTGAGTGGTGCAGACACTTTGCAGTTCTGTAGCTGGCAGGTGATAACACCTCCAACTGCAATGGTCACTAAAGAACCAGAACGAGCTGGGACCTCCCACAGCCACTCAGGCAGCTTGGTGCTGGTTAAAAGCAGCTTCTGCTGGGTCCCAGCAGGAGCCTTCTCCCTCCCCTGCTCCCTACAGATGGTGGGTATTTTGCTGTGGGTGCCAGATTTCACTCCAGGCACAGGTTTGTTAGAACAACCACTGCATTGCCCCAGCAAGGCCACAGCTGGTGATTATTGGGTGATATGAGACTGTGACCTTTCTCTGTCTTTCTGTGTGCCACACATTCATGGCACTGCTGGAAAACAACAAAGCAAACCTTTGCAGATTTCTCTCTGTACATTACACTGCTGCTTCTGTGAACTACAGGGCTGTAACTCCTGCACTGGCATAGGTAGCTACTGAGGAGATAAATTATTTTCGAAATACATTTCCCATTGCACTAGTGCCATTCCTGAGCAGATTAGTGTTTTCTTTATTCGGAGCTGAATGATGAAACCTAAGGAGAGGGATGGATGAAACCAGAAGAGCTGGATAAAACCTAATTCACCTTAGTTCAGGGTCTTCCCTGACTCCTGCAGGAGATCTTGACCTTCTCTGGGCAGCTCCAAACACTGTATTTGAGGGTAGGCTGCCCCCAGTCTAGACGTATACGGAGAAGGTCTGGTATCTATAACCAATCTGCCATATTTACCTATTAATCTTTTGACAGGTTTTTCATGATCACAGCCAGCAGAAAGGAGAGGAAGAGGGAAGTGGGATTTTTGTCTCTCCTACTGCATCTAAACAAGCTAAAGAAGCTTTCACCCAAAGTAAATCTGCGCTATGAATCATTAGGACACAGCTACAAATTATTAATTTAAAATTGCAGGAAAAGAGTCAATTTTAGCTTAGTAAAGAATTTAGAGAATAATAAAATAATTTTCTCATCTCAGTTTCACAACGTGAAAACTAAAAGAAGTTTCCAAGCTCCCAGTCAGATATGCTGAACTGATTCTAACTCATGTACCATAGTTGATGACAGTATTTCTGCAGTCAGAAATGGAGCTGACCCTTTGTTCCCATGAGTGAGGAGGAGTAGAAGATATTCCCACAAGTGATTTTGAGTCTGAACACTGCAGTTTCAACAGACTACCTCTGGACAGTTCTGCTGAATGTACAATTTCTTGTATTTCATTTGGGCCATGACTAGCCAGACTGAAGGATACAATAATATCGAGATTCTGCTTTAATCCCAAGAAAAAGGAAATGCTGCACTGAGGCACTTTTAGCTCAACCGGCAACAAGGAAATTCTGTATTAAGGTTCTTCTAGTTTGATTGGCTTCTGCCTGTAGGCGTAGAAGTGGAGTAATGCAATAATAAATCAGGACTTTCAAACTGTTATGTTTTCCAGCATTCAACAAAAAAAAGGAACCAGCAAGTGTTCTGCTGTTTGGTCTTCCTGATACCTCTGAGCAGCTGGGAAATAGCTGTGTATTTGGTGACTTTTTATCAGATGCCCAAACTGGCTAGTAAGGGCTATTTTTAATAGATAATTTTACTAAAAAGAAGAACATTCAATTGCAATTTTTTTTTACCACCTACCAGAACTCAAAAAGAGTTACAATACTGATAAACAGCAACTAACATTTACAGACTTGAAAAACTGGTCAGTATGTGCAATCTAGTAGAAGTTTTAGAAGCGCTTCAGGTCATATGGGGCAAAGATACTCACAAGCTGTGCTTGGAACGGAGCAGAGCTGCAAGGCTGGGTTTATTGAATCAGGGATAGCATTGCATCCATTAGGCTGTATGCAGTCTGGAGCTGAGCTGTCCTGCATGAGAGCGCTAAAAAGCTAACATTTTTAGTTGCACTGCTGTGCTCAGAATCAGTTTGAGAGTTTGTACACCCTCAGCAATGGACCTGCCTTTCCTCTCACTGAGAGAAGACATAACCTGTGACTGATGGTAGGAACCAACCTTGTAAGTCTAAGTAAGCTTCTTAGAATCTGGCCAAGTACATATTTTTGTATGCACTTTTTCAAAAAGGAGAAACTTTTTAAAAAATTGACTTTTTCAGTAAGATTTTGCTCTCCAGGTCTCCACTAGAAAGTCCCATTTTTCCTGGTTGTAGCAGCATATTAAATGAGGAAAGGGACATGATCTTTAATCATCACACTGGATTATCTTTAAGGTCCATTCCAACCCAAACCATTCTATGATTCTATGGTCTCCAGCCTTTGGCACACTTAGATTGAAAGCATTTTTTAGGGAGAGAGAGTATAAATTATCTACCCTTAAATAATATTTTACTAGCCTTGCTCTCTCCACAGGCATTTCTGGTAGCAGAAATGGGTGACAGGGCCACATTCATTTTCCCCAGGAAATTCACATTAGGTAATCGTAATAAGGAGAAGGAGCTGCACTGCCTGGCACCAGAGTTCTACAGCCTCTTATTCTCATTGGAGGAAAGATTTTACACAATAGCAGGAAGAGAATCCCTTTTGTCTTCCCACTTAAGGGAATGAGACTGTCATGCACACAAATATACCAGACTGCCCTTCTGTAGAAGAATACAGTTCCTCTACCTATTTTATCAAGATTCGAGGTCATGTTTTGCACAAGGATGAGGAAACAGCCCACTGAGACAAGCAAGGACTGTTCTCACAGAGAGGTGCTATCTTTGACCCTCTCAGTGGAGAACTGATGGACCATTGCTTTTAGAAAACAGGCTGGGAGGGCTCCCTAAAAAGAACAGGATGGGGGCAGGAGTTAGCCTGTGCTTCTCTGATATAGTTACAATGTGGAATTTTGAATTCCCGGTTGAACATTCAGCAGCTATTACTGATGTACATGAAATTGATGTACATGATGTACATGTACATGCTTCTATAATCTGCAGGTTTGCTGCCTTGAGTGGTGTTGCTGGAGATCAAAGCAGACATAGATGGTGAACTCTGGCATGGAAGAGAGAAGGAAGGACTTTCACTCATCTGATTCTCTTAAAGTTTGTTTAATCTAGAATAAGAACTGTTATTCCTTTACAGTGTGTATGACTGGTTTTAGCCTGAGGTCTGAGCCATAGCTCACTGAAGACAACAGAATTATGCCAACCATCTTGAGTAAGGTCTATCAGGCCTTCAGTCCCTAATATAAGTTCTCACCTTGTATAGCTAAATGAGGGACAAGGAAGAATGGAGCTCTGACTTACATTTTTGACTAGGAGAAGCACTCTCCCATAGAATTTGAGAAGCAATGCTTCAATTCTGGTATCACACTGTCAACCAGAAAATTGATTTCACTCACTGAAGATCAGTTTTTCCCCTTCTGAAGTCAGTGATGGAATTGGAAGGGATATTAATCTTCCTCTGAGATGGGCAGGGATGAATATGTGTACACACTTATTTTGTGCTAAGTGCTTGGAAAGGAACATGACAATTTCACAACTGTGAATAGCAGGAAGCTAGCATCAAGACATGGAGAAGTAATCTTGAAAAGATGAATAAACTGTATTACAGTGAATATTTCAAATGCTTGAGAGGCTTCCAGTATTAAGAGTTTACACAACTTTCACATTAGAGTGGTTTTTAACCTGTCCAAGTTGAATGTCTTTCACTGGAATATTTGAGTTTTATTTATGTCATTCATACAATACTTGGAGGTTTTTTTTGTTTTTTGGCTTTTTTTTGGGTGGAACTCCTTGCTTTCTTTTACCACTTTTTACTGAAAAATGGAACATAACTTCTACTGAAACCAACAGTAATGAATTTCCAATTACCAAAATTTATACAGTTCTTTCTCATGAAAAATCACAGTTCTTGTAATTACCTTTGTGGTACTCTAGTTCTCTTTTGAAATTTCTTAATCAATCTTAGATTTCTATTTTCTAAACAGTACACTTCTATGCAGATAGACATAAATTATGAAGATATGTTATATGTTGTTGTGCACAAAGGCAAGCATTGATGAATCTGACTGCATCAGCCCAGGAAGCTATAAAATACAATTTGCACCACAATGTACATAAATTTTCTCCATTTTGTCCTTGTACAGACTGGAAAAGCACACATCTATCCTCAGTAATCAAACTGGCACTGCAGACTATTCTTACAACATGTCCGACCAATGTTTTACAGTATTTACTGTCAGCATAAAATTCTTTTCTTGAATAGTGTATTATAAAACACTGTCTTTGCTCTTTTATATCCACAGCCAGTGTTTCATCTTTAATCTGGGTATTTCAGCTGTTGTTACAGCTTCTTGTAGTTAATGTTCACACCACACCTGTGAATGTACAAATAACAGTGCACTGATGGATATAATCCACATTCCTGGCAGCACTGGCATCTAGTGGAGGAATCCAATATAGCACAGTACAAAAAGATGTCCTATTAAAATATATTTTGGTAAATTATTTTATAAACTTGAATTACTGCTAAATCTCACTAGAAGTCACAGTCATAGACAGTGTGCATAAATATATTCATCTGTATTAGCACAATGACATCACACTGCTTTGATTTATCAAGATCTCATACTCTATGTTTTACTATTAATAATCTATGCCTCCTGTGTAGGCATTATCTAAAGACAAGAAATAGAGAAACTGAGGTCTGTATGAAATTCATATTAAGTCACGTGAAAACAAGCTTTAAATGCAAAAGATGTAAAAAGATAATGAGGACAGATAGTTTTAGGTTCTCCAAATCATGGTCTTCAGTCCTGCTCCTTTCCCCTTGATAATGTCTCCTCACAATGCTGTAGTTCCTCATGCTGCTCTGGATGAATTTCTAGATGAGGAGATAAAACATCCTGAGCACCTACAGCCTTCAGGCTGCTTCTAGTCCGCCCAACAGAGGTCAGGGAGGTCAGGTGCCCTTGCCTGGCCAGAATTATTTATGAATACTGCAGGGCAAACCTGAGCAACCCTGCATTGCTGGGAATCAAGTCTTTCAGACACTGTCATCTTCACCATGACTTTTAAGTGCCAAACAGGTGAATAGGAGTTGTGGTCACATCATGGCACTGTCTGTAAAAATATGGAGTGGTCTCTGTTGTAGAATTTCTCATCAAGATATCTGGTAAAGTCTTGCAGACGAACTCGGGGAGGGGAATAGTAGAACATTTATTGTCTTGAATTGGTCACATCATTTTTAATGTGATAATGCTGTCCTGGCTATCATTTTGGCCTTGGAGGTACAACCTAAAGAGAAAAAGAGTTTGCTTTGGGGAGAAGGGAAAGTCTCAATTCTGGTTGCTGTTCTTCCACACTGCTCCCCTTGGGTCCAACAACACACACAGACACAGTTTAGACCTCCCACTCCAAGAAATTCACCCGTGTTCTGAGGCTTGTGACACCCATGACAAAGAAGGACACTAATGCTGTGTTCGGTTTTCCATCACACTTCCCCCAATGCCATTGTCCAAGCATAAAAGAATTAGGACTTTTACCTTCTCTTCGTGCATTACTTATCACCTTTGCTGAAGATTTACTCATTACATGGACTACATAAAGGGGGCAGTTTACAGCATTTGCTATGGTAATTGCTCTTTGTGTAGCTTCAGCTTCCACTTCTTCAGGACGACACAGCTCATGACCCTCAGGGCCAGTTATTCCCATTGCCAGCATCTTCTTTGCACCCTGAAGACCACACAAAAGCATGCAAGAATCAGGTAAAATGTAGCCGTGCTGTCACGAGCATACTGTGAGTCAAATGGATTCTGAACCAGCCATTGCAGCCAGTTTTAAAAAAACAAACTAGGCAGTTGTGATTTTTTTTCCCCAAAGTAAGTTACTGTAGTTTTATCTGAAATCAAATATATCTCTCAATTAAATTCAGGTCCCAAAATACCTAATTAAATTCAGAGAACACACTGCATTGGCTTGCAGGATTAAATCACTGCTCCTGAATACCCTCCCCCTCTCTCAATATGTACTCTTAAATATCATGACCAGTAACTGCAATGATGTTACTAACCCTCATAAGAAAGAAAAAAAAAGAGGAAAAATCCTTACTAAGCACACAGATGTATATCCAGAGCCTCTGAAAACTCCAAGGTTTTAAGAGGCAAAAGGTTTTGTGCCTTCTCTGTTCCAGGAATTTAAGATTTGCTGATTTGAAATTATTTAGCAATGAATGCATTTCCCATTTTATGGGACCTGGGGCAGAGTCACAGCACGGTTGACTGGAATAATTGAAGAAACTATTCTATCCCAGCCCCTGGAGTGATAACTGGTGTCGAGTACAACCAGTGCAGTTATTCCCCCAAGGCCTCCACACAGCACTAAGGTGGCAGTAGCAAGGGTGAAGTGAGGCTAATTATACATTAGGGATGTTGAGACTTTTGTCCCCAGTCAGTGAAGCTTTCTAAATGCTCTGGATTTGTTCCTGTTACATGAGCTGACTGTGTTTGGAGAGACCTAGGGTTAGGACCATATATATTCCTGACTTGGATGGACAAAATGTCAAATGTGCACCTGTGCAATTAGTTCCCCGTTCTCCGCATGGACTTGAGCAACTGCCCCAAGTTCCTTACAGCAGGAAAAGGCTTCATACAGCTCCTCATCATTGACCATGTATACATCTTTATAGGCCATAAACATCTTGAAGGAGTTGACACCTTTGTTCTGAACAAGACTTTCCATTTCTTTCTTCACCTGAAAAACATAGCAGTTATATTTTACATGTTACTAATTTTGTATAAGGAAATTGTAAGCATGAAGGGTGAGCCTTTACTCACCCATCAAACGTAGGTTCAGTACAAATAGCCCAAGACTGACTTAGACAATTCTTCTTGTATCAAATTGATTCTCAAAGTATATCAATGAATAGCACTGCAGTAGAAATGTTGGAAGCACAAGCTAATTGCACGAAGGGAATGCTTTTTACAAAAGGTAATGAAACAGAATTTTATTTCAAATAAACCTCCTCATGTTGAAAACACTCATTCTAATATTGCAGTCAATGGATCCAACTCACACAACATGGACATTTGTGCAAAACTGATTTTCCAAACTGGATTGCAATAGGCTGCAGCTTCTGGCAAACAACACAGTGACAGAAAAGATTTCATCTTTTAGAGCTTTGTCTTGACTCTAAACAACACACAGAGCCTTTTGAAATATTTTGTTGTCAAACAAAACAGCTCCAATATGCTAAGTGGAAGCCTGCTTTTTTTTCTTTTTTTTCTTTTTTTTTTTGCTTTGCTTGTTTTTGTGGGGTTTGTTTTGGTTTAGTTTGGTTTTTGTGTGTTTGTTTGGTTGGTTGGTTTGGGTTTTTTGTTTTGTTTTGTGTTTTTTTGTTTGTGGTTTATTTCACTGCTTGATAGGATTCCCTGCTTCTGCTAGAGCCTGTGAAGCTCAGCAAAACATTACATCCCAAAGAAAGACACATATTTTAGTCTGAAGATTTCTTGCACAACTGGTTAGCTAGAACCATCTATTACATAACTTTGGCTTTCCCTTCCCAGTAAAATGATGGTGACAATAATTGACATGTAATGCTATTTCAATTTCCTTGGGATTAATTCCTTTCAAAAAGTAAAATATTATATTTTCGTCTTCTCTCTAATAATCTCATTGGAACTGCCCAAGAAAGGTAAGATTTATATAAAACTCAAGGAAATTTTTTTTACTTATCCAGAGAAGGGATGGGAGCACATCTTGAATGGGAGTTATCGAATAAATACCTGACAAAAGGCTCTGCTCTGGCACAAATATAGAGGCATGTCATTTATCCTCTTCTTCATTATTTGCTATGACTAACAGAAGGAATTGTAAAGAATGCATGCTTTTAATCAAGACTTTAAATCTTGAGGAGGTGGGAGCTAATAAGATGGGCATGAAATATCATCTTCACTCAGGCCTTTTGCAGCTACAAAATGGCCAACTTTTCTATTTCTTTCAATCTTGGCTTTTAAAAACAGTTAAATTCTTAATATGAACTAGAACATTTCATTGATTTACACCTCCCTAGTTTTATTTGGTTTGTCAGTACAATTCCACTGTTGTGTACTAAGGCTGTTTCAAATGCACATTACTCAAACTTCATTGGACAATTTATTTCATTACTTTGTCTTAAGTTAGAAGTTGTGGTCAGACTATTTTAGTTCCCAGTACACAGAATACCAAAGATGTGTAGTTTGCAGATTGAAGGCTTTGGTGCATATATTTTAGAATTTTAAAATTAGAAGAAGTACTCATATATAAAATAGGAATTTACTTAATATATCTGTGTACTGATGCATAGTTCTCCAAGAATCCAAAGTAATTTTGTAAAATATGCGTCACATTCAGATAGATATCAAGCACCTGAAAAATGAATTTATTCAGTAAAGCTTTCAGGCTATCAGCAAACATTCACTCAACAAAGATGATTCTCCCATATGTAAATTCAAAAAAGGTTTTTTAGATTATTTCACATTCCATTTACTATTGGCTCCAGTCCTGCTTTACTTAGAGTATTACTGCAGTCACCCAGGAAGAGAAGCCTTCCTTTACAAATGAAGTCAAGAACCATGTTTTTCATGTATACTTATATTAAAAAAAAACCCAAACCAACCCCCCCCCCCCCCAAAAAAAACCAAACCCAAAACGACCAAAACTGCTCATGTGTCTACCTTGTTGCTCCACCACGTAACTGCCACGTGCAATGAATAATCACAGCAGACTTTAGGGTCTGCCCAGCTTTTCCATGTATCAAAGGCTTCAATAAGAGAACCACCTTTCTGAGGGATGGCAAAGTCAATTATCATAGTGGTTCCTCCTGCTATAGCAGCCTGAAAAGAAGAAAGTTAATATTTAGCAATCAGAAAGAATGCAAATTTCCTCCCACCCTCTCCAGCTCCCTTACAACAATTGATCTGAATACGCTGAAAAGCCAAAAGCCACTGAGGAGTTTCCCTGAGTGAAGTCCAGACTTGCAAAATGACTGTGGAGATTAATTTCATCTGCTTTGAGAAAAATGTCGTCAAAAAGGTATTCAGGAGAATCCTGGTGAAATTCTCAGCCTGAAGGAGAAGCTTTTGCACATGTGCAAAAGACTTATCAAAGATTTGGAGATGTGTCTGTAGCACTCATGCATCAGTGAGTTTCCTTAAGTGTGGGGAAGGACTGAGAAAGAACACAGTCAGCTTGAGAAATGCTTCCTCAGAGTCTATGTAGTAGAAAAAATCAGCTTGTGTGACAGGCAAGTGTTAACAGCCAAATACACAACAACAAAAAAACCACATTGAGTTTGAAAACACACTGTGAAAATTCCCAAACTCTTGTCTAACACCTTTAAAATGTTTAAAAGGATATTTTTATTAGTAACAGGGTATCATTTAATAAAACTGTATAGAGGGTTTTAAATAGAATGAGACATAAATATTGTCAAGTAAATAAATAAACTAAAACCTTACTTTGTAAATGTATGATAATTAAAAATTGTTTTTTAACCAATAATTTTCACTCTGCTTTTTGGACAATTGAATTATTACTTTTTTTTCCTTTGGAGGAAAGTCACTCAGATGCCAGATCCTTGATTAAAGAAATTGATCCTGTACAGAAATTCCTCTGTTGCTGTCTTCCAAATTAGCAAAAGAAATCCTCTCTATTGCTCTGAACAACATCCCTTTGCAAAACAGGTACAACCAATTCAGATCAAAATATACACAGCTGAAATTCCTGCTACATCACTCTTGTTCTAGAACAGTCAGTCTCTTCCTTTCTTCGGTTCACTTAGAACTCAGAAGCAAAATTGTAAATACATCAGTATATTTTGCAAAAAGAGAAGTTTGGAGAGTGACAAAAATATTTGTAAATCTCTGATGAATTGAGCAAAACATTTTCTCCAGGAGAAGTTGTTGAAATTGTCAAATATTTTTCAACAAGACTGATTGACTTATATGTTAAACAGGGTTCAGAACTAAAGAAAATTTATAGACTTCACGAAAAAAAAAGTCATGGGTTCCACAACTCCACTTAAAGTCTCTTTTTATCCCCTACGTCTTTTTCCCCCCCGCCATTTGTAAAGAGAGGTGCCTTTACTTATTCAACCGAATGAGTAAATCTTAGCTAATCATTGTAGCATGTTTAGCAATAGTTGGAATACAGCTCTGTCTCCCTGAATTTCTTGCTAAAATATTTGTCAGATGATGACCTTCAGTGGTCTGAACATTTTCCACACTTTGACCTGGGTTAAGAATATCCACAATATCTAACTTTTTGACATCTGATCACTAAGCTGGATCTGGAATCTTCTTGCAGGCACTGAAGTGACTATCTGGACATCCCGTTTTGTGTACGCAGCCTCTATTTTGCAGCTCCCCTGTCCTATAAGTACGTCAGAATTACTCAAAAAACCCTAAAAATGTATTTTCTGCTTTTTAGTAAACCCCAGTTCTGCTGTGAGAAGAACTGGGTCTAACAGTCTCTGTGAAGGTGCTGGCTAGCAGAGGAGCTGAGTAGAGCAATGTGATCACTTCCGTGAACAAAGGATTTCAGTCTGCACAACGAAACTTTGGAAAATTCCCTTGAAAATTTGGGGTGTTGAAGCTGTATGAGAATTATGCATAATACTGTTAATATGACTAATTGATACACTATTCATATACAGGGAATATAATGAGATCAGCTGAAAAGCTGAAAAAACCCCACTCCAAGTGTAAACTGGAAGAAATTAGGTACTTTTAGAAAATGTATTTGAAGTGGACTTTCACCGAGAGACACAGTAAGCACCAAAGTGAATGACTGAAGAAAAGCCTGCATTCCCTCCTGCTAACAGAGGAGAAAGATCAGATTACCGCAGAAGTGCTCAAAAGGCAGTGGAAAATTAAACTGTTGCTTTAGTTAACCTTTGCTCAGAAAAGCATGAGGCTTGATGCCCGTGTGTCTGCGTGCTGACAGCCGGGTCAATGCCTGCCCACCTGACCCCCACAGTCACAACAGCTCCTGAAGGAACCCAAATAAAACACTGCTCGAGGGTGGACCTCGGAGTACCCCAACTGCTTTAGGACAATGTCGCAGTCAAAGGGACAGGAACAATTGCCCATGCTTGATTCACCCTCTATTCTCCCTTTTAGAGGAAACACTGAATGACCGGCAGACCCTCTCTGCGAAAGCCCAGACGCACACACGGACAGGCACAAGTGCACCCACCTTGGTTCCAGTGTAGAAATCATCTTTTGACCTGCTGCCCATGAAAGGGAACTCCATGTGCGTGTGAGTGTCGATGCCCCCGGGGATCACCAGCTTGTCGGTCGCATCCAGAACAACGAGCCCACTCGAGGGCTGTGGGTTTAGGTTTGGCCCTACCTGCTGCACCACTCCATCTTCCACGTACACATCAGCCACCACTGAGAGGTCATCATTCACGACTTTTCCCCCTTTGATCAGAAGTCTCTGCCGAGCCTGGTTTTGAGGTGGCATGCCAGCAGGTGAGAGCGAAGTCTCAGCTCAGAAAGTTGCTCTTGCCTGAGAGCACTTCAGTGCCCCCTCCTCCCAGAGCAGCACTTATCTCCAAATGGCCCAAACACACCGCACACCATGCTCTGTAAACAGACACAGCAGGAGCTGCCCCTCTGCCCCTGCAGCTCCACCTCCCGCACAGCCCGGGGACACGGATGGGAGCAGAGCTGGCACGGAGCCCTTCCTGCTCCGGACTCTGCCTGGACAAGGCGAGCCAGGCTTTTGGGGCTCTGGGTGTTCTCCTGGCACTCGCTCCAGCCTGCCCTGTGCTCCCGGGGTTTGCAACTTGCTCAGCTGCTTTGAAAATCTGGCTATTTATCACCTTGTGTGGCCCAAAAGCAAACTAAGCTCTTTGTAGCCACATTTGAGGGAACCAAGGGTGACCTGAGCTCTCCTGAGAAGAAGCCAGAGAGCCCGAGGGTGACCTGAGTTTCCTGCAGTCATGTCTGGGGTGCCTGTGGGTCCAGCCCGAGCAGAGGATGGGCCGAGTGCAGTGCTCTGCTGGTCCAAGTGTTGGACCCTTCTCAGCAGAGACGGTGCAGTTCACAGTGCTCCCAAGCTCTTTCCCAAAGGATTTGGGACACACTGCCCTCAGGATCCAAACACAGCTCCTCCCTGCCCCTGCAATGATGCTACTTGGACAGCACTCTGGCCTGACGGGGAAGCTGGGGTGCCAACATCCATGTGGAAATCACATTTCAGTAGCTGATGCCCTGCTCCATGTGCCCCACGGCCCTGCTGTGCCTGTGCTCCCCACACTGCTGCCCACACCACCACTGCCCCCTCAGTTATCCCTGCCCCAGGGAAAAAGGGAACGTCAGGATCTTCTGTGGTGGGTTTCACACAAGGCTGGTGTGACATTGGCAAGATGTGGCTTGGGTGTTTCAGAATATCGACCTGGAAAAAGAGGTGGGAAAATAAAATGAAGATAAAAAGAAGACAACTGGAAAATGAGCTAAAAGCTTGGAGCACAAGAGGACAGACCTACTCAGAGGCACTAGTTTCTATGGAATTTTCCCACTTCTCCCGTAACCCTAGATTTGCATACTCAGCAGTGACACCGCTCAAGCGTGTCCCTAAATCTGCTGAGCACCTGCATCTTCATCCCCTCGCCTCTTCCAGTTCAGTGGTGATGGCTTCAGCAAGATAGAACATTGTCTCTGAGGGCTGTAAGAGGGTGCACACACAGGGTACTAAAAAGCCATTTAGACAAATGACACAAGATTTGGAAAAAACTCACCTTCCCATCAGCAAGTCACAGCTCAAAATCCTACTTTATGTCTGTTTCTGAATGAGAACAGGCTTGACCTCTGTTTCCCCTCCTCTGGCTTCCTCCTGGCTAATTCAGACTTTGTGGATCCTACTCTTAAGTGTCTAAACCTTTCTACCTGTAACGGACTTCATTACCAGCTCAGAATTGCAGAGCTGCCCACAAACCAGCAACTTAATGTTTTACAATGCTGTGCCTAGGAAAACAGAATTTATCCCACAGGTGGTTTTGAACACATTAAATAATACATTGGTACATAACAATATTCTGCCTAAGCAGCCCTTTTATTTAATCCATTTGGACCAAGAAGATAATCCCGCATCAGTTACATTTATGTGTATTTGATAATATTTAATATTTCACAGCTTGGCTGTCTCTGGAAAAAATAGCCTGACATACCACTGGTGGAACAGAAATAATACTGTGAGAAGACAACTGGCCCTATATTCTTAGTAAGCACTGAATATCTACTGCTGCTCCAACAGGGCTTCTGGCTCCTAACTGACTTTGTAGTCTTTACTCACCCGCAAAACATTTTACTGTATTTCATTCTCTTTGCACAATTTAAACCAAATCTCTGCTCTGTAATCAATGTTTGACTCCGCACTGTTGTAGTGGCTGGGAGAGAGCTAAACTCTGTCACAGTACCTGGTATTGCTCTGTGTTTTGCATCTGTGCTGAAAACTGTGTTGGTAGGAGGGGAGCTCTCATTATTGCTGAACAGCACTTGCACTGTGTCAAGGCTTTTCTGCTTCTCATACCGCCCCGCCAGTGGGGAGGCTGAGGGTGCACAAGAAGTTGGAAGGGGACAGAGCCAGGACCCCAGCTGACCACAGGGATACCCCAGGCCATATGGTGTCATGCTCAGCATATAAAGCTGAGGAAAGAAGGGAGAGACATTTGGCAGATACAGCATTTGTCCTCCCAAGTCCCTGTTAGTGGTTGGTGGAGCCCTGCTTTCCTGGAGATGGCAGAACATCTGCCTGCCCCTGGGAAGTGGGGAATGAATCCCTTTGTTTTGCTTCGCTTGCAAGCGCAGCTTTTGCCTTCCTTAAACTGTCATTAGTGCAAACCCATGAGTTTTCACACTATCTGCCTTCCAAACCAATTGAGTGAGTGGCTGTGCAGTGATCAAATGCCAGCTGGGCTTAAATCACAACTGTGCAGAGAAGCTTCCCTTGAGGAAACATTTACTCATCCTATAACGTTACATGGTAGCTCAACGACTTGAGAGGCATTGCAGAAAGTGTCCCCAAACTCACAAATCTGAAGTTGAGTCATATGCTAATGTTTTTGTTGACTCTAGCAAAGCAAATAATCCTAGAAATCTAAACATGGACTGTCTGGTTTAGTGTAGCTATCACAGAAGTACAATCATAAAGAGTTTTCTCAGTTGCCTAATGCTGAACTGATTCCATTTGAACAACCCTGAAGAAAACGCAATCCACATCTACGATTTACGAAATGAAAATAATTTAGCTAATTTAAGTTTGGAAGAAACACACGACTGAAATTTGGAACATCCAGTAGGCCTTGAGGACATCTTCTGAAAGCCATTATAATGCAGACACAATCAGTTTAAAGTCTCTGAGACACATACTCACCCACTTCATCCTTGAACCTTTAACTGCTACCTCCCCACATAAAATGCTATTAATTCTTAACTTCTCCTTTATCCCACCATACTCTTATCCTCAGTTTGCTTCCATTTTCACATTCTTCCTACCATACCCTATTTCTGTAAAACTCTTCTATTATCACTCAGTCTTCCTTTTTCTTAACCCAAGGACTCTTATTTGCATTAACCTTCAAATTAAAGTTGGTGAAGCTGAAATGTATCTCAAAATGCAGGAGAGGCAGACAAATAAGCTTTTGAACAAACAATAAAGACATTTTGTGAAGGGAACTAGAGACTGATAATGAGCAGTGGGAAGAAAGCTCAGCTAATGAAGATGTGCTATTAATAATATTATTTTTTGACAACTTTCCTCCAAGGAAGAAAGATTGGATCATAAACCACATTTGCAATGTGAGAAAATTAACAAAAAGGATACTAACAACGTTCAGTAATAATAAACAAAGCACTATGTTTTGGAGAACTGGTACAAGGATGTGTCAGTTTGAGGTGCACTCTGGATTTGCAGAGAGGAAAGAATGGTTATCTTTTCCTATATTCAGCAAGTCAGAAGGACTTTGAATACTCAGTAGGCATTTCTTTGCAACTCCCATACAGAATCCATAATGCCTATTCACATGGGACTCACTTTCACACTCCTCTGCAGTGAGAATTTAATATTCACTCAATAAAACCAGATGGTCTAAACGTAACTGCACCTGTAAAGTCTTCATAATTGTGAGACCAGCCAAGTGTGTGTCTTGTCAAAATCCGACAAGTTTTTAGAACAGTCTGGTGCTGACTACTTTCATGAGATGGATTTTCAGACACGAACAAGTGGTGATGTTTCAAAATCTAAAGCCTTCTTCAGTTGTAAAAGCTTCCCAAAACTAGCAAGCATGACCCATGGTTTTTTAGAATAAAACAAGGCTGAAAAACATTAAGGAAGGAGTTCAATCCTCTAGTTTCACATCACATGAACTATTATAAATACACTCTCCCAAGTATTGGGCTACATCCAAGATCCTAGTGCCAGTCCTTCCCCGAATACATGAGCAGTGATGCAGCCCATTAGCACCCAGCCTTGGAGTTTTACACCACCCTACTCCCTAACGCAACAGTAAGTAGTGACTATTCTCTCATTTTCCTATGGCCAAGTGGCTCTTCCTCCTTGGTCAACACGAATGGTGCACCACAGACAGTAAAACCAATAAAAAAGATTGACCAGGAACCCAGCAGAGCAGCATCTAAGAAACCCTCATACTGTGCTATTTGCTTTTTTCACTATTCATTGGCTCAATAAGGGTCCAATAAAATCCCCACTTTCTAAATGTAAGTGAGACAGTGAACTCAGGCTTTGACGTTCTAAGTAAGACAATGCTCTCGGGAAAGAAGACTCATCATACGTGCCAGTTACTTCCTGGTGGAAAATCTCAATCGAAGAAACAAAGTTCTTAGGTGGGGTTTTTCCACGCTCCAAGAAACATGACCGCAAAAGCACAGAGATTAACTATCTTTGGAAACTGTTATTCTTACTAATGCATTATCTAGAAAAACACTGCAAAATATTCATTGTATTTTCTGCAATTCTCAAACTCAACATCTGTTTAAGGAACACAAAGTCAGAACTGTAACTGCTGGCCAGCACAGTAGATGAGAGAAAACAAAACTGAACATCTCTGTTTCTTGCTATGCCACTGCAGAAATATAATGTCAATTTATTACATTCCTCACTACCCTGTATATTGCTCCTGTTTTTCCTCTGGTGCACCAGAACCTCTTCCTCCAACTGTAGCTGTCCAAGGTGGTTCTTAACTAACCACAGGAAAGACGACAGGTTTAAACCAATACATTTTACCAGTTGTTTTTCATCAGTTTTATACACCTGGAGAAGCAGATAAATCTATTTCTTCATTCCTGTTGGCATACCTTCATATGCATGATTACTTCATTGCAAAGGTACGAAAGGAATTCTACTAAACCTGCATCAAAAATGCTGTGATGAAATCTGAGATTTCTGCTCTGAATTCAGATACCTTCCTCCATTAGAAAATATGCACAATGTATGCTTATTTCAGGGATCATGTCCTTATTCCTTAAAACATGTTTATTTGTCTTTTACATTCTGCATAAAAACCCCTTATTATTTGTTAGGAAGTCCACACTGAATCGTAACTCCTCCTTTCTTTCTCTTACACATTTCTGATTTGACATGTCCTACCCATTAAGACCTGTTTTTGGGAAGGTCTCCTGCAATTACTTGTCTCAAAAAAAAAAAAAAAAAGAGTGCAATGCAATAAATTATATTCCTTTACAGTTTTTCATCTGTTTTATTACGTTTTCATCATTCAAAATCCAGTGACTCATCTTTTCATCTGAATTTGTTTCCTGTGTTTTCCACCCAGTTCTTTCCTGCACAAGGAGCAGAGAGGGTAACTGTAATCTGAAAAAAATCTGTCTGAAAAACTTGACTTGCATTCAAGTCTTTTCTTTGGTTCTTTGATAACACGATACAACTTGGTCACAAGGAGAAATTAATGCTGAGAGCTAAACTATTCTGCTAGATTTAAGTGTGCATGTAGAAATATCATGAACACTAATTTGTGCCTGGATATTTGCAAGATTAGCTGTATTTTGTTTACTGTAAATGCCTTTTCTCAAAATGTGATTAGGAATCACTGACTGAGACTTCTCAGAGTGACATCTCTTATTTTGTCCATCAGTGATGTGGGAAGTCTTGTCCATCAAAATTCTTAGATAATGCTTCAGTTTAGTGAATACTACACTCTCTTCCCCTGAGTTACTACTCACCAGATACACCACAGTGGGTATTGCATATGAACAGAAACCTCAACTAGACATATTGGCATAAATGTTGTGCTGTAAAATTTCTCTACATCAAATCCAATAGTTATGGACTTTAATTTGTTTGGATGGGAAGAAAGCTAACTACAACAGTGAAATCCCAATGGAGGATGGAAGGGAAGGAGTTTTAACTATCAATCTGCTTACCTCTCCGTACTTTTGGTGACGTGGCAAAGGGACGAGACAGACTTCTCCCTCATCCTTTCAGAACACACCCCATTTTGGGCAACTGAGTTGTAGCTGATGTCCTGGAGGAGTTCACTTACCAACTGCTTATTTTCAGAAACCCACAAGGGAGGAAGAAAAGATTTACAGTCAAACCTCCCCNNNCCCCCCCCCCCCCCCCCCCCCCCAAAGTGATAGAACACACACTTCACAAAAAGCTTTATCACAACTAGAGGAAGATTACAACTTTTGACTTAAACTGAGATTTACAGGAAATGTGCAGCACTTCCTCAGGACAACTGTCACAGTTGAATATCTAGAGATGTATACAGGAGAATAAAACACTCACTTTTCAGAAAGGAAACAAAACCTCATCCCAGTAGGAAAATCCATGATTTGATCTGCAGTGAGTATTTAATACAGAAACTTCACTAAACAGTACTTGTGTCCCAACTTGACCTTGATTACCCCAGACTGAATCCAAGCTTTGACACAAGTTCATGCTTTGGCATTTGGATAGAAGTGGAACGCATAATACTGTAACTAATTCCAGCATCCTCTCCAGCAACCTGTTTTGAAAGAAGAGTTATTAGCAACACTTGCTGAACTTGCACTGAAAATGAACTTTACTTTGGAAACAAAACAAGCCCTTGCACCATCAGTCAGCCCCCGTAATGTTTCAGCGCAAATCAAATGACAGAAAAAGTGTGGTATGCAAAAAAGAACGATGACAAACTCTTTCCATGTTTAAACTGCTTTACATGAGGAGACAACTTGCCTCACAATAACCTACATTCTTCAAAGCTTTCAGATGAAAGTGATTTATTACAGAAAACAAGATAATTCCACAGTAAATAATTCTGACTTTTGTTCAAACTGCCCTAGTATTGTAGCACTGCTAAATCAAGAAACAATTAAACAAAACACTAATTCAAGCTCTTCAGAATAAAAAGAAACAGGGTAATAATAATGACTTATCAGAAACCTCAGTAAAACCAAACTAAACAAATACAACCAATCACTCATACATTACTCAAAAAGAAAAATCGATCACTCCTTTAGATATCACTAAGACAAAAAAATCACTGCAACAAATTCACCTCATACAAATATGAATTTTATTTACAATTTTCCAAATTATCAATCAAATCCAACTTCTCAGTTAAATGTGTAGCATTTCTCCTTTGAAACAAATTAAACCTTGTGTTCTTTTTACATCTGCAATATGGAGTCCATAGGTACATGCTATTTGGGGCATCTAATGGAACAGATTTCGATTACTATGTGTGTTAAACACTGAAGGTATTCTGTGAAGACTCTTTCTTCAAAATTTATCTGCCTCAGGGACAAGCATTTCCACAACCACTTTCTAATGACAATTAATTAGGAAGGTTTAAAAACCCAGTATTTTATACCAGGACATACTGTTCACATATACTTCAGGGTGTGTTACCATGTTCCTATTGCAAAGCTGCCTGCTCTATAAGCAATGCTACTGAAATCAGACTAAAGATTACCCACAAATTTAGATATTATTCAATGTGAATAAAAATGGCCATTGATGACTTTTACTTGAGTATGTGTAATTATGGGCCAACTTGTACCTGATCTGGTACCAGTATGATGTGATCTGTTCTGAAACTTGAAACCGCATGGGTCATTACAATAAATTCTTTTACAACTGTATTGCACATAAGGTTCCTCAAAAGCACAAATCGATGTAATTGTGTCCTGAACTCAGAATTTACCTGCTAACTCCCATGAAAAATCAACCAGATGGTAAAATTGTTTATTTTTCTCATCCCAGTGTTTGTGAATGAAGAGAAGAGGGAGAAGATATATACACTTTGGAATCCATTCAATTGTTTGTTTCTTCTGCATGTGATTTGTACTTCAGAGATGAGGATTTTAAAAAAATAAAAAGCCAGACAGACCTTGGATTTATCTTTAAAAGTACCTCGAAAACATAACAAAAATTCAATTTAATTTTGATACATATTAAAATTTTAGTCAGTTCTGCCCGACAGCATAACACGACAGAAATGCACAAGACTTTAAACATGCTTTAAAATGACATTCAACAAAGTATTTAAAATTTAATAAATAGCATACAATCACACACAAATACATTTCATACTGGATCTTTAAGCCTACTAAAAACAGACTGGCAAAGAATAAATAAAACAGTAGTTGACAGTTTTGTTTTTAAAAGGTAAAATTTCTTGTTGTCACACTAGTAGCCACATGTTAACCTGCTTATCACAAAATTGGAAGTTATGAGCTCTTTTTCTCACTGATCTGTTTTGCTCCAACATGTAATATCATTAAAAAAATACACTAAAAGGGTTTTCTTTTGGTTTTTTTAAAACAACCAGTCTGTGACCGAGTAAACCAGTTTTTAAATACAATGAATAAATAGGGAATTAGTAAAGCAAATTCAATCGCAAAAAAAATGCAACACCCCAAGAAAAGAGCCATGGAAATATATAGCCATTGCAATATTAGACAATAATAGTACTTAAAGTGATAGTGCTTGTGCACTAAGCTCATTAGAGACCTTAATATGATTTTAGTGCAAATCCCTTGAGTCCAAACAAGCTTTATACCCTACAGTATTAGGGAAAGATCTATTACCAGTTGGAACTTATTCTGTAGTGTATTTGTACATATCGGATATTTAAAGAACTAACACATATTGTAATATCTTCGGCCCTTTTTTACTTCAAATCAAAAAGACTAATGACTGGGGATTTTACATACTATTTGGCTGTACCATATTAGATTGCAGTTTAGGAAGGTCAGTGCTATAAAAGCTTTTGCCATCAGTTTATCTATTATGCCTAAATTTCATATATCATTGCATTTTGTACTTCTGAAAGAAAAAGAATGCTCCTGGAGAAAGTTTCTCCTCCCTTTAAGTAAGTTCACATTATGATGAAATTCAAGAATATTTAGACAAAGTGTTGAATAAACTCAAAGAAAAGTACATATTTTACATTAACAATCCTTACCAGTATTTAGTATATTAAGTTACAAGTATGTTGGCAATAATACAACAGAGTCATTTCCTAAAGGAGAATAATTCTGTACAAATTCACCTGTTAATATGGGGTTAAACAGGCAGCCAATAAGTCTTGAGCAGCCATGTTTTAGGTTTGAACTATAGTACCAGGATAAACTAAATTTGAAACTAATGGGGAAAACTTCAGTTTAAAGAGTAATCTGATTATACTGGATACACACATTGTGTATTCAGAGCCATTAAAATGTTCACTCTTATAGTTCCATAATATCATCCAGTATAAGAAAAGTTTAATCAACCACACAGGCTAAAATAGCTTTAACATAATGTTGTCCTGGATTTTTTAAAACTAAAAACTAATTTTAACTGTGAAGTACAAAACAATGACAGATATTGCTCCAACTTGTACACAATCTTTCCTAAACAATCCGTACCTAGCAGAGTAATAATGCCTCATCGTCACTAGTTTCGTTTTTCACTGTTGCCTCTAAGCAAGTGTCGGGTATCTGGGCAGTGTGTACGATGCCACAGCTCTCACAAGGGCCATCTCGACTGCATGACCTTACACTGTGATGTGTTGCACTGTAAGGCTGCCTAAGCCCTGGTCCTTGATCTGAGCTGAGATCAAGTAGAGGTCTTGAACAGTCATTCATGTCAAAGTCTGATGCTACATCAGAAACTGGAATTAACATTTCAACATCATCATCCTCTTCTCTTCCACTTACCCCATTATCAAGCTGTCTCAAAGGACTTTGGTTCTGATTCACTGAGCTTGATCTCCCTAAAGTAAAGCGTACCCAGCGTAAGCCTTGAGTCATACGGCTTAGAGCGCTCGAGAGCTGGTGGCGTGCGGGACTTGTGCTTGGGGGCTCTACACTTGTCCCTTCTCTTCCACCATCCGTGTTACTGCTACTGCTGCTCTGAGCAGAGGAACTCCCACATGCTCCCACTGTTGCTTCTATTGCTGTTGCAGGAGGGACTTTTTGAGGCAAGGTGGCAGCAACACCACCAACTGCTCCTGCTGTGTCTCTTCTTTCATTTTCTGTGTCTGTATCATCAGATTCAACTGAAAACAAACTTCTGTGAGTATTATTTCTTTCAGCTTCTCTACTAGTACTTTGGCTGGCAACATCATCTCCATCCGCCGAGACCAATGCCAACGATCCAGAATGACGTGACCTTGCAAAATTAAAAATTCTATTCCAAATGTTACTTGATCTGCCAGCAATAGGAAGTCTGATTGAGGTAAATCCAAGTTGAGATCGTACTGCCAGCCTCAGGTTTTCCAGAACTGAAGCCTAAATGAGAAGACAAGCAACAATCAAGTGTTGACAGTCTGCTAGTACTGTTCTAGCAAAGAAAGAATGATAACTATGGTGCAAAACAGCATGTAACAAAGTCAAATGTAGAGTTTTAAATATTAAAATATGTTGCATCTTTCATAATAAGAATCTCATATACACAGCAACAAGCTACGTTAAAAAAGTGGGCATGACAGAAGTCTAGGTGCTCTAGAGGAAAAAACATTATAAACAGGCAAATTAAAGGGAAATACATAAGCAAAGGTAATAAAAGAGCAATGAATTCTATGTAAGGTACATTTCTGCCCTAACCAAGGATCTCTAAATAAAGACAATATGAAAAGCAAGGTACTGTAGCCTGGATATGGAACACTGATGAAAGAAAAGTACCATCATAGAGCCAGATAGAAGATCTATTACAAACACTCTTACCAAAAAGGTAGTCACCAAGGATTTTTGAGTATAGCACACAGAAACATGTCTCAAAAAGTTTAGGATTTGAAAACAAAGTCTTCCAGAAAGATTTAACAAAGGTGACCACCTTCTTTAAATGCTGCCATTGGGCTGCCTCAAAGGAATTAAACACTTTCTTCAGCATAGGCTTGTAGTCTGATTTTCTCCCCCTTCTGGTATCATCAGTTAATTCCAGTTTCAAAATGCCTTAATGCTTCCATTTAAATAAAATTATCTTATGTGTTCTAAACCATACATTTCCCAAATTCAGTATACATTTTCCACTCATTTAGCTACGGAAGAAGTCATGCCTAAATTTTCCTATTTAAAACCCTGCATAACTGTAAGGTAACACAAACATATTAACTCCTTTGTCTTGGAGATCCCTTACTCAAGAGAAAACACTGACTCAACTAAGTAGCTCAATTCTCAAATAGGGTAAAAGATCTTCCAGATGCCCATGATTCTAAAAATATTCACTAATGTGTTTAATTAGAGGTTGAAGTACATATTCACAACTTTTCTTGAAGATTATGGCAAAAATAAAGAACATTCTTCAGAACAGTCGTTTTTCTCCAATTAAACCCTTAACATAAAAGCATGTATCTCCCTTCGTTTACAAACACTGAACTTTAGTGCTCTCATGCTGTCACCTTCATTGCCCTTCCACCATCCTTCAGACAACACAGCAGAGTATCAGAACAGTACTTCATGCACAACCTACCTCTTCCATTAGTTCACAGGATGATTGAACTCAAGCATATAATGTGTGTAGAGCAGCCTTACTTTCAAAAGCTACTTAAGAGACTACTACTCATCATTGAAAATCCAGCTCTGAAGGCATGTACCAGTTTTAGGCAGAAAGCACTACACAGAAATTAGAGCATCCATGACCCCTATAGCTTGAGACTTCTGGGAAATCTTAAATAACTACCTTCAGTCCTACACAAATTTGCAAACTTAAGATGTATACCTTGCTCAAAATAAATTTTAATACATGTTGACTTAATACTGCCTCCCTTCCCCCAACACTCTACCATATTAAAAATCAAGTTTTGTAATTTATAGAATTCATTTTACATTGCCTTGAGTTTTTATTGATACTTTCTCCTCTGAAAAACAAAGGTTTTAAACAATGCAACTTCATTGCTTATATAAGAGTAAAGTTTTTATAATGGAAGCATCAACACTCTAGAATGACATTTTCATGACTTTTGAAGTTGATGGCCTGCTCACTGCTATTCCTTATTTCTATGCTAGTTAATTGCTCAGTATAGTTACTTCAGTTTTCAAGGCTACAAGTCTAATTTGAAATACTGGTATTCACAATGGGAATTCAGTAACACTTACCCTGTTCAAAATTATTGTACATGCATTGATATTTTATGGAGTGTGAAATCATGGTTACACAGAAACACTGTGAAGGAACTACATTTTGTTATGTTTAATTACAAAATATTGCCATATAATTCCAATATATTCTGAAATTAATTGAAAATGTATCCAAATAAAGAGTGGTTAATTCCATTTAAGTAAAAAAAAAAAAAAGAGAAAAGAAAATTTCAGTAACTGCACAACTTTTTAAAAGCTCCAGTACCAATCTCTGACTGCAGCCACTACATGTCTGGGGCTTTCAGAACTGTCCTCTCTATGAGGAGATTTTATTTTAATAATAACCAAGATCTTTAAGTCATCTTTATGAAATCCTCTTTATGGGATTTCAGGATGAAAAATGGGTCTGAGCAAGCTAAGTTCTTCTGAAACTGTAATTGTTCCCACACACATTCATGTACACCAAACCTGAAGTGTCCCACACAGGGTAGGGATCTGCAGGAGATACTGGTTTGCTCCAAGTTACCTGTACTACAGGACTTACACATCTGGGCATGACAACTTCATTGTCTCCATTAGACTTTCTTGAGCTAACCCTACCTCAAGAGACTTGTGAACACAGATCCATCATAAACTGGTGAAGCTTAATTTTGGAGAAAAGGACAGCAAGCCAAATTCGTAGAAGTACAGAATTGGTTTGAAACACAAACATACTGGTCTTTGTTATAACCACAGCAACCCACTGAACAAGAACAAGGGATTCTACAGTGTTCACTACAGGCATTTATTAAATTCATTAACGAAGTTTAGTGCTAATTTAGCTACCAAAAAATCTTTACAATGTCTTCTTTCTAACACATTTTTAAAGCCTCTCATGTAAACTTCAATTTATTTTCCTCTTTTGCTCTGCAAAATCCTTTGTGACAGATCCCAGCTGTGTGAACATGTGTGCATGATAGAACATGTGATAATCATGTAACTTTTTCTTACAGTAAACTTTGCTGTATTGACTGCAACACATAATTAATGCCAACTCTAATAGAGCACAGCAGGACTCCTAGACTAAGACTTCTTCTATTTCTCGGAAGTGCTTTATAACTGAAAGACATTTTTAATTACTTAAAAAGTTGTTTGACAGAAATTCATTAATCAACCAAGTAAGAAATGTGCTAATCACCCACCTCTGAATCTGGATGACTACAAATCATTAACTGCCATTTACTAGCTTCTACTTTGTTACTTGTTCATGGCAATTTTATATGATATTACAGCCTGGCCTTTTCCGTCATCTTATTATGCACAGCAGGCATGAACGTACCTATGCAGTGTGCATATGAACTACCATTTTGCATTAGAAGCTAGGTCTTCTTTCCCAAATCAAAAAGTGCTATCTTGCAGTCTTTACTTACACAACAGTAATACAGAACCTACAATTAGATATAACAATGTATTACTTTTCATGCAAGAGGGGTTCTATAGTGTGCACTACTGGCATTATCAACAAAAGAAAGCCTGCAAAGGAAACTGTGGTGTTACTATATCATGATTTTATCCATGGACTAATCAGTCGTATAACACTATTGACTTGAAAAGGAAATTCTGTAGAACAAAAGAATGCAGATGAAAGTCAAAGTATCTGTATTTCAATCTCCTTAAAATTTAAGTGGTCTGCCTGCTATTTTGAAATCTTACCTGATTTGGGGAACAAACAGGGAAATCCTCAACTGGTGGAATTAAACCCTGGGCAATTAACTGTCCGTAGGACGGAGGAGCTTCTCTTCTTAACAGTTCAGCCTCAACCCTTGACAAATGAGTTTCAAATGATCTTTCGAAGAGAAAAGAAATTTCAGAATACATAAAATACTGATTTATAGATATATATGTACTAAAGAATAAAAGTACATCAGACTACTATAATCTGAAATAAAAAATTTGAGAAGATAGAAGTTTTTCTAATTTAATTGAAATTTAATTGTAAAAAAAAAAAAAAAAGTCATTCCTGTGGGTCTGTCCACCTGAAATGAGAGCAAAAAAATGAACCCAACAATAAATTTCTTAAAAACAAACAAACGAACCAGCCCAAAACCATGTGCTAAGTATAAAAAGCATCATGAGTAATGCTTATATTATTGTTAAAACCTGAAGGATATGTAATCCTGGTATGAACTAGCCTACAAGAGAAGAAACATGCTGTTATATACAGAACCGCAATATTAATTGCAAATTAATTAACTGCAGTTTTCCCACACTTCCTTTCTGGTAACACCATTTGAAAGCATAACTCTCAATAGTAAAGTGATCAGAATACTTCTATCCTCTTTTCTTCACTGGGGGAGTGGTCACTGGCTGGAACAGGCTCCTCAGGGAACTGGATCATGACACCCAGCCTTCAGAGCGCAAGAAGCATCTGGACAATGCTCAGCCATAGTTCTTAGCAAGGTTTAGTTTTAGATGTCCTGCAAGAACCAGGGAGTTGACGTTCCTTATGGGTCCCTTCCAACTTGAGATACTCTATTATTAACTAACCTCTTTTTACTATGAAAGAAAAAGGAACAATGTCTTTACAAATCACATGCAACAATACCTGTATGGCAATAAAACTGCTTCATGTACAAACAACGGAAGATACCAAAACATTTAATAAATGTGAGTTCTACTTACCTTCGCTCAAACATCCTGAGTGAGTACAATTTACAAGTACATCCCAGTGCAATGACAAGCAGCAATCCGCAAATAAGGCTCCCAATGACAGCTGCAGTTATCACTCTAGTGGGCACAATGACTGGGCAATTCTCTTCGTCGCTGCCATCGCCACAGTCATCTTGAGAATCACAAACCCAGCTCTCAAACACACAGCGGTTATTTTTACAATGAAAATTGCCTGGCTGACAGAAGAAACAATTCTTTTCATCTGAACCATTAGGGCAATGATTCTGGTAGTTGCAGCGATCTGAACGAGGGTAGCAAACACCATTTCGAGAGCAGGGAAACTCATCTCTTTGGCACATGGTGCAGTTGGTTTCATCCCTTCCATTTGGACAGTGCCAGTAGCCATCGCAGCGTTGCTGCTCTGTGTAGCACCCCCAATTTCCACCACATGGGATTTCCCAGGGCAAACAGAAGCCATCAACTTGATAGGTTGCATTGAACCCTCTTGCAGCATTCACTTTGTCAGCACAAAAATGCACTCTTATCTGTCCTGAGGATGAAACAACTGTGAGGGGAGCATGAGAGTCAAATGCTGTTAGTACTCGCAACAGCCTCCGTGGATTCTCCTCTAATCCGTCATATATTTTGACATAGTCTCCATAACCTGTACCATCAAGTTTAAAATCAGTGAATCGCAAGATTACTTTGCGATGATCACCAGTGTCTATCAGCCAGGTGCAGTTGCTGCCAGGTGGATAGAAGTCAGGATAGTTGGGAGAACTGAAAGTACCATAAAAGTATTTTAACCACTGCCCACATGTTGGCACATCACAGTCTATTTCATCTCCTAGGTCAAGACAATCAATGTTACCATCACATTTTAAAGATTCTGGAAGGCAAGTGTAAAGCTTGGTGAAACGCGAAAGACACTGGAACTGATTGTTATCACAAGGCTGAAAGGAAGAAGCTGTCGGAAGATTAGCTTTGGCACACATTTCTTCATCCGAGTTGTCTCCACATTCATCCATATTATTACATTTCCAGCTTTCTGGGATACACTTCCCATTAGCACAATGAAACTGGTCACAATCACAACTTGGTTCATCTGATTTCCCTGAAAGTAAAAAAAAAAAATTCTTAAGATTTTAGCCCTTTATGGTCTGTGTTGCATATTTACTTGCTGCACCAGGTACTTCAGAAGGGCACAGTAAATGCTTTAAATGTCTGTTAACCATGGCAACTTTCAGCAAATTTCAAGATAAAACAGTTTTTTTAAGTCAAAATTCTATCAACACATCAGCATGAACCTTATCCTTAGCTGATTTCAGTCAAATAACTTTAACCCAAGCAAGAAAACAATGCTCATTTATAGCTATTGAGAAATCTGACTTCTAATATGCTAAAAATAAGTACAAAAAATACTGTTTCTCTCATCTATCACTCAAAATACCTAAACATTTTGTGCTGCAGTACTGGTTACCTCCTCAAATTCTTCCCCATAAAAGCAGTCAGACTCTCTTCTGCTTTTGGAGGTTCCTACTTTGTACCAAAGGATCTAAGGCAAGACAGAAGCTGACAGCTGAAGATTACACATCACCACCAGCCAAGAGAAAATTCCATCCTCTCTTCTTCCCACTGTTTGCTCCTGCCTCTCCTGCAGCAACTAAGATGAGAGTGCAGCAAATGCAAAAATGCGTGCTTGCCTTTACTTATTAAAGTTCCAACCATGCTGAACACAGAAGCATACCTGAGATCCAAGCTATTTCAGCTCTGCAACAATTCAGCTGAGTCAAACACTGCTGTATCATTTTCAATCACTGATTTCTAGAAATCATTGTACAGACTGTAAAATTGGCTATAAAACAACCTGATATAATAAAAAAAATTAAAACAAGTCTGAAATACAGATGGTCCTACACAGCAGTAATTCAGAAAATAAACTAGATAAATATATACTCATTCTAAGGAACACTATACCTAAGGTTTTAATAAGGAAACAGGAAAGACAATGTGATGAACTCACTGAAATCCTAATGTTCCCAGAAGAAGTACGTTCTATCTTTTTTTAGAAGAGAACAATTCAGATTGGAATTTAGGCCATCTAATCAAATCATCTGCTCAAAACAAGGCTAACTGATGTTTGATTAGGCTCTTCACAGCCTTCTCCAATCAAGTATTTTTAAAGTTCCAGTGCTTTTCTATACAACATGATAAAAGTTTTCATAGCTGGCTTGAATTTTCCTTGCTGCAACTAATCTGCTGTGATAGGTCAAGTCATATAATACCTCTGTTCTCCTTTTTTCTGCTTTAATATCTCTTTGAAAACACTAAAAAGAAATACTCTAACTTAAAATAGTAATTTTTCTTTAGAAAAGTATAGGACATCATCTTTAAATTTCATAAATGCTAAGGCTTTTAAAAAGTGAATGCAGGAAAAAATGAAATCAACAAGAGTGATAAATCCTAAAAGCACTGCTGAAGAATGTGTAAGTCTCCAAATTTGCTGACAGAGAATGAAGAATGAAAGGAGAGCAAAATGTATGTGCTGCCAGTGACTAATTTTCAGAAAATATTCATTTCACTAAAAAAAATAAAAAAAATCCAAAGAACAGATGCAGTATAATTGACAGCATCTTCTGTTAAAGATATGCAAGTATTAATATATATATAGATATCGATATAGAATACACACATACACACACATGGTTCACAGTATTGGTATGGCAAAGTTGGAACCTTGACCTTGAATTCAAAACCTGTAAAACTGACCTACTAGACTAGTCCTACCTAAATTGAATGACTATGCTCCATATGTGGAGGTAATACAGAATATGCATCATTGAACCTGTTCAAGTACTGATTATAATCTAGCTCAGTCCTTCTACACTGCAGAACCTGGAAGAGGTTGAGAAGGAAGATGCAACATGGAATTATTGATGGAATGATTGCAGTAACAAAACTGGATACAATTTTGACCCATGCTCTTCCTTCTACAAGCTTTTAAGCATCCCAGAAAAGAGCTGGGATACTTCATTCTCATTTAGCATTTTTAATCACAAATCCTGCAATCCTTACATAAAGAAAAGTTACCTATAAATAAAAAATTAGAGTCTTAAAATGGTAAGAGATGTAGAAAATAAGACTAACTTTGGGACCTGTACCACAAAAGACTTCAGGATAGCACAAGGTAATTAGCAGCACCCATATACAGTCGCAGCCAAAGAACTAACACAATTCTTCCATGCATTTACAGCAGACATTGACCTCTGTGCTTTTAATAACTTCATTTTCCACTCTACATCACCATTAGTAAGCTCTGTGCCATTTCATTTCCCATAATTTAAAATGCTGATAAATATTAAGAAGCAGGAGGAAGACAGAAGGAAGAAAGACAAAAGTGGCACAAAATTTACTTTCTAGTCCAGTACCCTTCCTACCTGTAATGCTTTTTTCTTTCTTGTTACTGGTTTGCTTGTTTTAAATTATTTATAAATATTTATCTATTATTTACTTTAAACAAGAATTAATTCAAACAATTCACTGACCTATTTTTCACATCAGATTTTAAACATGGGACTCTCAATAGTCACTTTTGCACTTGGAATCTGTAGTGTTTCTATCATTGCAGCACAAACAGGCCTAACTTGCATCTGAGTAACTAAAGTATTACTGTTTTTTCCCTTTTTCTACGATGACTTGCCAACTTTGAGAGTAGCCTTAAAAATACTGAAATAAATAGTCTACTGAGGTCTTAATCTAGGCACTATGCATGATGCTGATGAGGAGAAACCAAACATAATGGCACAGTTGAATGCATAGCGAAAGTGTTAGCATTTCAGGAGCCTTTCTTTGACGTTCAAAGGCAGAAACAACCAGATGATTATTAAAGCAGAGTTGTCAACTCTTCTCCTACATACAGGTTAGTTTAAAATGTTAAAAGACCACTCTGATCACTGAAACACTACACTTTCACCTCAATCATGAAATACTTCCTAAGTATTGTATCAAACATAGGGACCAAACTCAAGCCAAGGTTTCAGTAAGGCTTGTTTGTTAAAAAATGAACAAACCTCCCCAAAGTAAGACTACTTTCTTTTAAAAAAGACATTTATAAACACAGGCTTAAAGTCTTCAGCGCTCCAATCTACAACACTAAATAGAAGAAATCAACAGAAAAAAAAGCTTATTATTGAAAATGTTACAGCTTCTTCCAAGAGGGGTTATGTAACGAAATTGTTTCAACATCAGAGAAAAAGGATTTTCAGAAAAATTCTACAGAGCCCATGGCTTGACCACCTGCCCCTTCCATACACTTATCCAAGGCATCCTTCCTTCGCAAAACCTCTTGGGCAGGAATGCTGCCTTCCCTCTGTGCCTGCTTCGGGAGGGAGGTGAAAACGCAGAAGCTGATGCCTAACACAGGGTGTAACAGTGTTCACCTGGGCAGTTGGCAGAAACAGCAGCACAGGATGACTGATTAGACAGTGGCTTCTTTCCTACTCCCTGACATGTTTTTTGGTGAGACGGTGCACAGAACCCAGGTAGAACACTGCCCTGAAAGCTGGGCTAGCATCAAATGCGACCCTGCATCTTCCCCAAGACCTGCGAAAGTGCAAGGAGCTGAACCATAGAAGGAGCTTTTCTGTAGGCTTGGAAACAGGTGATAGAGAGGCATAAACCTGCTTGGAAACTTGTTTGTGAAAGACTGACATAGTGGAGGAAGCTATTAGGTAAGAGGAGTGCAGAGTACAGAGCAGGAGCAAATACAGCTTAGACTAGAGGAGATCAGGGCTAGATTTACTGAGTCTTGCTGGAATGGTTTTGCAGGTGGGTGGCATTGGATATGTGTAAGAATATGAACTGGTTTATGGAGGAGAGGAGTCAATAGTTGGCATGCACAGAGATCTGGATCAGGCCAGTGAGCGGATATAGGCATACACTCTGAGGGAGCAAGAGAACATGAAATCATTGCGAAACCAAGAAAAATCTAATCCAGTATTTGCAATGATCATGACGCAGAACACCATAATCATACTATTACATAAAACTGTAATACCTCTAAAAACCAGAAAAAGTTTGCAACTAGTCTTGACGCACAACTGGCTTCCTCCCCTTTCGGCAACATCTAACAGAGCAAGAATGGCTCATGACACACCGTCTAAGTATTATTACTGGTAACTGGTTTATATCACATCCTGTAATTACACAAGAAAAGTTTTGCATGTACAGAACCATGTCTGTACTTGGCTAGATTAATCTATCATATTAAAGTGGTGGGGTTTTTTGAGATTCATTTTTTTTAAAGATAGTATGCCTTCTAGAGCTGGGAAAAATTATGCAAATTCTGTGAGAAATGTAAAAAAACCCTGCCAATTCTTCCCTCTCTTACTGCATTTATGCTACTCAGAAGTCTACTCAACTACTTTAACAAATTTTAGTCTGATGAAAACATTTAAAATCTTAAACTATGTTTAAAAAAACTTCCAGGTGCCTACTACTAATGGCTAACCTTTTTCTTCTCAAAATCATCGAATCTGCTTACTGTTATACTCATTGATTCCCACTTTGAATACTCAAGTTGTGCACAGGATCAAAATACATTACCTGATGTATATTTTCCGTGATTTCAATAAACCTTGAGGTGACTACAGGAAATACCTGTAGTTGATATGGTACCCTCTTAGAAGGAAGTAATTCTTGAAACAGGAAACAAGAAGTGAAACCATAAAATTACATCAGGTATCACTTGAAACATACCAGCAAAGTAGGCTAATCTGAAGCCTTTTCTGGAGATGCTATCATCTGAATGAAACCTGATCCAAACATGATCTTGTGAAGAGATGTACGGTGAGGGAATGGAAGAGCCACATGCTCTATAGCCTTCAATGTTCTTGTAGCTTCCAATTGTTAACCAATCCGAGCTGCATCGTCGAGATCCCTGAACATCAAAATCTTGAAAGCTGAAAAAGAGAAAAGGTCAAAATTGATACCGAACTAAATATTACACAAAAAGCTGATGAATTACTACACATGCAAATTAACTTTAAGTTCTTTTTGAAATAAAACTTCTGAAATAAAGAGTAGCTACTCTACCCATGTAAAATTAGGATTTAGCCTTGTGCTGATACGTTTATATTATGAGGACAGCAAGAATCCGTTCTGTCAAACAAAATATTGCACCCACCACTTAAAGAAATGCAATTTTGCTACAAAAACCACACAGTCTTAATCTAAAAACAAATTCTGTTAATGAAATTGTCCTTACGTGTCTCATTTAATGACTTTCATATACTACTAAGTGATTTTGTTTAACCGAAATTTCACCAGAATTTTAGCTAATGCTACGCTTATGGCAGTAATATGATTTGACATTAGAAATACAGCTAAATTGTTCAAAATTATGTTTTCAGATAAGACTTTCACCCAGTCACACTACTCAGCTACCCAACCATTACATCATGGAATGCCATGGTATGGCTGCCATGCTAATGGTGTGTGAAGGGGACACAGTCTGTGCAAAATAGGTCTGTGCAGACAACAGAGCACTATCAGAACTGAAATGTGGTGTGTACGAGGGGAAGAAAACAACATGACAGGAAAAAAAAGTTTTATTGAAAACAAACAGCATGAAAAGTTTAGAAAGCATTCAAGTAGCTGAACAGTTTTACCTACTTTACATTGCATTTATGCCAGTTAAAATATTTAGTAGAAAGATTGTTTAAATTAAGAAGCAGTACTTTAAACAAGTAACTGATGTCAAAGCAAATACTTCACAATGAAGATCAGTTTCTTCGGTCAGCAAGTCTGTACTGGAAACTGATGTAAATCTGCAAGTAACTCAGTTTCATAATCAAGTCTATGAAGCAGTACTAACTTGTAGGCTGATGCTAAAAGAAACCAGTAATCTGAAATGAACTGATCTGCAAAGAGAGAACTTCTATCTACAAGTTTTTTACAATACTACTTTAGAAAAATTACAAGATATGTGAAACTGTGAGGAGCTCCCTGCATCAAAAGTTAGCCTTTCCTAAACTGCAGTCATATCTAATGACTCACTATTTGTCCCTGACATTTTTAAACACACCAAGAGACTTCATAGCAATGAAGGATTACAGCATTTACTCTAATGAAATGCTGTAATGAAAAATTTGAAAAACACTTTTTAATAAAAAATTCTTATGTTTCAGACACATTAAAAGGACTCAAATGAATGAGCACATTGAAATTTTTTCTAGTCACTGATTGTCCAGCTGAAAATAAATGCTACAGTGTTGTGTGAGAGCAAATCAGATAAAAGGAAAGGCAAAAACGAGACAGAACTGAAATCTTTCACTTATAGGAAAGAAAATAATAATACAAGACCACTGTTACCTTATAGTAATGATCTCCCCTGGGTTTGCATGGATGTACCAGCTACAGTTAATTCGGGCAGGATACTCAGAGGGCCACCCTGGACTTGTGATTGTTCCACTTGGTGATCGAATTTGTTCTGGAATATCTCCACAAGCTAAAAATACACATATATTGAAAGCAATTTGATTAATTCAATTTTTTTAAAGCCAAGATATTTTCTTTTTAAATTTTATTTTTAGTCTTCACAAACATTCAGTTCAATTTAACCATACACTTACACCTTATACTGACAAGTGCATTAGAAGGTGAGAAACAAATTGAAGCTAAATAATCAAGTAGCTGAAATTTCCTGACTTGGGTAGAACCAGTGTTTGACTATCACTTAAATACTTCCCTACTTCCAGTTCTTGGCATGGAAATGATCCACAAACACGATTCCAAATGCTTGGAAGGCAAAGAGCACTTATTACTGCAGAGAGAGCTGCAAAACTCCATTTCTGATAATGGACTAGAAAGCTTATATTTATAGGTCTAATTATATGAATCTGAAGTAACTCAGTCATTTGTACTCTTACTTTATTATAGGTGTAGTTTTCTACATTGGCCTTAACTCAGCTGCTGTTCCTTCCACAGGAGTATTCTCAGTTCTGCTGATTTTATTTGAAGTAATGTACTTACACTTAGGTTTGTGCTTTTGTTTTCCTGCTTTTTCCACCCTTAGCAGCCTCATATCCAACACCTGTCATATAGCATATACACAACATTCACATAAATAGGAAAGCTAGAATACTCATACTGCTGAGATTCTAATTATGAGGAAGTCTCAATGGTCAGAAAAAACTTTTAAAATAACTGCCCTCTGTGCTTTTACTTTTCATCACTGATAGTTCAAAACCTGCAAGCTGGCAAACTTTGCTAGTAGCCCAATCAGTTACACATAGGAGTCTGAACACAAGAACTATTACAAATAAGGAAGCACTTCCACTATTATCTGATCATCAAAAGCTTTTAGAATTCCTATTTGATTAAAAAAACCAATCAGAACTGATGCAATAAACAAACATGATGAAGAATGAACTGGATTTATAACAGTGCAAAAGGTGCAATCATGTAATTTGTGGACAGGTTATTGTTTTTGTTCTTATTTTTATGCACAATCAAGCTTTTAAAATAATTTTGTACTACTTTAGGGACCTGAAATTATAAGAAGTCGTAATCCTAAATTATTATTATTATTATTACTACTTTAAAGTGTTTCTATATGGCATAAGAAATACATTTGAAAATATATTTTTATTAAAAGACAAAAATGCTGGCATATGTCTTGATTTTCTGTATTAACTTTAATACAGCAGCAAAAATAAAAGTCAGTAAATTTACTAGTTTCCTGTGTATCTGTAAGAGAATAATCCTTTAAACAGTTTTTCATGTGTTCCTTTTTAGAGCTTTAGTCATGCTGCACAATTAAGTATTAACATACCTTAACTGTAGAACACAGGAGCTGCCCTAATATCTTGGGATGAAAAGGTCACAAAATACAGAAAGATATTATTTCAGTTGAATATGCAATCATTTACTTCCTTTTTAAATTTTGAGCAAACCCTATAGGTGGTGCTCTAACACCATGATAATTTGGAACACAGCTCCTGTGTAAGTGATCTTGTAATACGTAACATTTTTTCAGACAATAAATGTAAGGACTTGAAAGAAAAAACTGGTTATTCAGTTGATGAAATAAAATAGTAGTTTTAACAAAAATCAAAAAACATGCAAAACAAAAACATGCAAAAAAGTAGAAGAATGTGTAAGACATTTTGTACCAAGCTTGCAAATGCTGGCAACAATTCCACATACTAGCTGGTTACTACTGAAATAGTCCCCAACTTCAAATAAGTTGGCTGGAAGTGAAATTTACACTACTACTTACACTTGCTATCAAGTATTTCCACACTGACAGACAAAATTTTGTCACTGAGAACCTCTAAAGAAGCTTTTAAATTTACCTGTCAAAGAAAACTTTGCACTAAAATACATAGAAAATTATCCGTTCATCATGTGTTCATTCAGTTTTAGAGTTCACCTCCAAAAACATGAACATGATAAATCCTACAGCAGTACAAACAGTAACTTATTTGTTATACAAGTATGAATGGAAGAAAGTCCACATGAAAATCTTGTATAATCAAAGTAGTACTTTCAGAGCACATGATAACTTCCAGTTTTACTCAAATTCAGGAGTTTTTTATCCTTTGTTTGTGGAACCAACCTTATCCCCATAATTTCTTTATTATTTTAGTAAGATGTCTTTTTCTCTGTTTCCAGTAAAGCTCACACTACAGACCTGAGAGCAAAATATAGCCATTTGCAACAGCATCCAATACAGGGAGAGAGAAGCAGCCTATGGAGGGAATGAGGAAGCGAGAATGACCACAGGCACAAGAACACAGGGTGAACAAAGCTGTACTTGTACTGTAGAGGACAGAAAAAAACTGAAGAAAGTATTAATATGACAAAGTAAAGGTTCAAAAAATAAAAGGGAATGGACTTGAAAAGCGAATTACAGCTTACTTCAAGTTGGCTAGATAAGCTAAATGCACTTACATACTTGATACATATTCATACACTAAAAATCTCTTACTTATAACTCAGGAGACAACAGAAATCTCCTGTTTGCTCAAAAAGTCTATAAAGGTCAAGATCAACTGTGCAGAAGCTGCACTTCAGAAGTGCTGTCTTTCTGAGAGAGAGAAATTTCTCAGCGAGATTTTTGAAATCAAGGATAATCTCTTGAAACAGAACAGCTTTAAAGGGAATATAATTTATAAAGACAATAGCAAGCCTTTATAATCAGTTCCTGACCCTCTGCCTAACTAGGATGTTTCTCCTAGACCTTTTGAGACTATAATGTAATTTACATTTTATTCATGTATTTGTAAACATGCAGAATGTAAGCAACATCAAGAAGGATACGGGATTAAAAAAAAAATCCAACTGGCAGCACGTAAAACAGAAATGTATCAATAGATGCAAGAATCCTTACTTTACACTGCAGAAAATTTTGACTTTTAATCTCAATTGCTAGCAGCCCTGCAAGCATTTGTCATCCAGGTCAGTTATGTCTAGGAGAACTTAAAATTACAGGAAAACTCATTAGGTTTAGAATAATTTATTTAAAGTATTAAAAATACATAAGTAAACAGCAGAATGAAAATTAGAGGAGTCAGGATAAAAGGAATTGAGTTTGCACCCAAGACAGAAGCACAAAAGAAATTGAGAAGGTTGTATTGTAGAGAAGCAAAGACACCCAGTGATGCCTGCCCAAGGTGTTCTCAAGTCTCATGTTGTTGGCTTTAAGATCTGGAGGGGGGAACAAATTCCTCCTGCACAATCATTTCTACCATGAATGTTGTCTCTGCCTACATTCCTCTCAATGCCCATGTATTCTTTGGCACAATTTTGCTCATCCATCTCCTCCCTGTTTCAAACTCTTTCCGATGAGAACATTTATTCTATTAGCAATCTATTTGCAATTCCGTTGGTTACTCTGATATAACTGTTCAGTAGATTGCAATACTGCAATTAGCACTGATATTACAGTGTAAAATAATGGTCAAAAGAGCTGTGCACATTATTTTCTGGTATATATGGATTTTCCTGTAGACTTTTTAAAAGCAGATACAACAGTTTTTCTTATTTCCTTCTTTCTGAAATTTGTTTACCATCTCATATTACAGAACATTATCATAAACTACAGGATGTTGACTGGTAAACAAAAGGGGGCCAATGATAAGTTTGCTGTACTAAATTCAACTAGCAAGTTATAACAAGAAAATAATTAAGAAACCAATGCAAAAATTCTGTAGCAAGATCTAGAGAAGTAAAGTACCTGTAGTAAGAGTGAACAACATGTCAAGGAAAAAAGTCACTTCAGAAAAGCAAGGAGAGGGAGATTAGGGATTTATCTTCACAGTAATGCCAGGAGATTAGTTGAAAAGATAAAAGAATTAGCTTTCAATGTGAACCACAGGATGATAAGGTATGCATTATATTGGACATGGTAAGGACATGAATGCAGCTGGATAAATGATCTGAAGGTGTTTAAAACAGCTTAGAGTAAAAAGAGAATAATGTTGTGATAAAGTCTAAACCGTGAATAGGGAGGATAATTATTGCATTGTAACTCTCAGGAGCCACTGAAAGTCTTATTTGGAGAACTACAGGGGAAGAAGGCATAGGAATCTTTGCCTCCAGGTCAAGTCAAAAAGCTTTAATTTAAAATGCCCTTTCCTCTGCAACAGAAAGACACGTTCAGTAAAAATAAATAATTTATATATATATATCTATATATATATAGATACATAGATATATCTGTTATGCACAATTGCTGTATATACCAGCGCTGAAGTTCTTTAAAATGCAGAGTGAGGGGTTGGGAGATGGGGAAATTGGTTTCGCAATTGTGACAATTATGGCTCAACATACTCAAAGACAGACCTGAAAATATTTCTGAACTTTTCAGATTTTAGAGGCATAAACACTAGCACTGTAGTGATAGCTTACATGCAAAGAGACAACATTCCACTAATTGCTGTGGGCATAAAAAGCATGCCCATATATTAGAGGTGTACCTGTAACTTGGCAGATATAATACACAGCAGAAGCATAAATACCAAAGACCACAGAGGTCTGTGCTATTAAAATATAATTTAGTAAGGTAGGTCACGTAGTCTTACAGCAGCAGCATGACAGGAAATCTACCATCAAGACAAAAATTTCACTTTAAATCCCATCTCTGTAGAAACTGTCCAAGAAAATCGCTTGCTTGGTTTCAACACCAAGTGAAAGCTGGATTTAGAAAGATTAAAGGCCAGATGTCTTTGGTTCTGTTTTACAGAAATTCTGCTTAAAATTGTTCTGCTAAGTATAAAGCTGTCCAGGTATGCTTGATGAAACATAACCTGCAAGTTCAAAATATGTTTGGGAGACCCAATTTATTTAAAAGGAACTAAAATATAATCTAATCCATCCCCATCTTTTATACTTGGGCTATGCACTTAACATTTAAGATGTACATACAAAGAGCAGTAAGGAAAATGTTACTGGGTGTTCTATATGCTTTTTTCAGGTTGTCCTTAACAGATCACCCCTTCCCTCAAAATCCCCCAGTGAAGAGCTTCCACTTTGTATTAAAAAAGAAACTTACAGTACAGTATTTATTCTTCCCCATCTGGAAAGCTATTTTAAAATAAAATAACATCAGGGCTACTTTTGTATATATTTTTTGGGAGTGGGGGGTATTATTTATTTTTAAATGGATCTTTCTTCTCAGAAGTTAAAGTTCTATCTACCAGCTGCTTTTATCTTGCGTACAAAGTACGTTGTGTTCTGCTCTTCTTGGCACTGCCTATTCAAGCATGCGGGCCAAAGTACTGGCAGCAGAGTCAAAAATTCCATTCACCTCTTGCCCAGCAGATGCTTTTCTGCCTATATTGTGACCTGTGACACAACTGTTGCAGTAAACAAAGGAGTGAGAGGTTGTTAAACATACCCTGAAAGCTGCATAGTTAGATTTTAGGCTGACTTAGTGTCTCTCGTACATTCCAATTCCAGGAACAATTGTTCCAACAGGGGCAAGGAGCTATGTTGATATTTATTATTTACAGTGTGCCATAAATGTAGTATACATGATACTTGGCACACCAGTGCTGTTGAAAATCAACAGCATTCTTCATGATGCAGCAGAAGAATAGATAAGAAAGATCTTCTATAATTAGACTTTGAACAGTCTTTGAGTGGCAAACAATAAAAGGGAAATAGAAAGCAGTAGGTGTAACAGAGACCATCCACTCACCGTAAATTTATCCAAAAACATAACCGTACAAGTAGCAATGCAATGTTTAAAGCAATACTGCAAGGCTAACTACAGTGAGATGTACAAGCTGTTCTCAAAAAGGTTAAGTTTGCATTTTGACTTTTATTTTAAGAGAAGGATGCGTGAAAATTGGTTTGAATTCTAGGGATTAGTTGGCAGCTTCCCTATGGAAAGAATCAGGCTTGTTTTCTGCTACCTGCTGAGGAGCCTTTATCTTTCCATTTGCACATATTCTGAGTATCTGTGTGATAAACCACGGCCAGCAGCTGCTGACACTGCACAGCATCTGAAGAACAAAGACTGGACAGCAGTGCCTCAATGGCCACCCAGTCCCACCACTAACACACAACAGGCCCCACTAAGGCTGCTGCCTAGAAGAGGCCTAAGCCCGACTTACTGGAAGAGAACATAGAAATCTTTGAGCAGTGTGTGCTGCTTTTATACCCCGTATTCTCCTAGTATCTCACCAGTCCCTCAATTTCTTGAGTTCTAAATTTTTTTGCTTGTATTAAGGAAACTGTGCAGTCAAGTGTACAGTAGTTTCAGTTACTGCTTCAATCTAATCAGGTGAAACACATAACTCTTGGATTTATATTATTTGATAGTAGCAGTGTCCAAAATTACATTTCAGTAAATTTCATTTCACAAAAACTTTTACTGTGGAAAGAAAATATCAATTCAACTTAAACCAACTTTTCTCTTAGTTCAATGTTTGTATGGAAAAATAATTAAGCAGTCCACTTAGAAAGGCATAATCTGTTCATGAGCATGCAGGTATCAGTTTTATCTTATGAGAATTTTTCCATGTTCCAGTTGCTTCATTCCTTATTACATGCTGCAAAAGGCAGTAATAATTTTTATAGCCAAATATCTCTTCATAAGATACCAGGTGGCTTTCAATATTTACTATTTAAGTCATGCATGAAATTTAAACATTACAAAAAATGACTTACCCGTTGACACTCCTGAAATATGCACATTTTCAGAATGTTCTGCAAGAGCACCATTTCCTAAAATTAAACATAATGAATAAGCTAATTTCCAAGATAAAATTTGTAAAAATTCTTCAGATACCTTTTTACAGAACAGAAAGAACAAACCTGAAGTTATTTTAATTAATATTAAACATGAAAGGTCCTACATAAGTTTTATCATAAATTAAAGAAAAAAACTAGAGGGAAAAGTTACTACACAATAAAAAACCCCCCACTCATGCACAGTTAGTTTACTCGGAACAATTAGATATACCAGAAAGTTAAGGAACAAGCAGACGGATACTAGTAGTTTTGAGAAACTTAATGCACTTTAGATGGTAGACTTTGTATTTAGCAGCGAGTGCTATTTTATTTTCAAGAAAGGTTTGTTTCAATGCATCTTTCCCATTCCCTTCTGGACCAAGATTTGTAAGTAAATGTTATGCAAATAAAGACATCCAGGGGACTAGATCCATCTATTTTGAAAGAATTGCAGCCTATACCCTTTATACAGAAAGACAGCTCGGGTCCAGCAGGGACCCAACTGCCTTCAAGAGTAACTCCCTACCAACGTTCATTAAAATGAACTACAGTTGCAAAGATGAACAAGACCCATGTGGTCATCAAGAGTAAGAGACAAAAAAGTTACCCCTCCAAATCCCATACTGCTTTGTACTCCTCCAAAGTAAAAGAAGTCTGCTAAAGCAAACACATATGCTGGCAGGCAGCAGTCCTGGTACATGATGTGACACATCAAGTTGTACTTGTGTACATTTTTCCTCTCCTTTATCCATCATCTTTTAACCTTTACAACAAATTTTTAATAAAATCTTTCAGACATTTCAAGAGGAAAGAGCTATGTTGATACAGAAGCTCCTTTGAACACAGGTAGTGAATCTAAAATGTAAAATACTTCACTAAGCAAATCTTAAAACCACAACTCTTAATCCCTCAAAGTTTTGTAATACTGAAGATTTGCCATGTCACACAGATTTTCATGCATGTGATATCAGTTTTTCTACCAGCACTGCAAGGTAAGTGTGGTATGTCTGGGTAATAAGAACCTTAAATATATGAAAACACAAATTCCTTTTATACCAATTTAAAGACTGTTACAAGTTGAGCAAGAACATTATATACCTAAGCCAGCACCTCAGTGCTCCTCCAGCACAGTGCTTACACATAAGATGTTTCAGAAATTGCTCCCAGGGTTGACACCAAATACAGAAAGACGTAACTTTTAATTTCTTAAAGACATAATACAGTTAAAAGCCAGATGATCTGAATTTGTAGAAAAATAGCAGATTTATTTTTTCTAAATTCTTTGGCTCTTCAAAGTGCCATATTTCCCACCCCATTTTCAGTGTACTAATTTCACTGCATATATTTACATACCAAGTTGCTTTGTCTCAATTGTTAAAAAAAATTCCACACTGCAACAATTCTCCTCAATGTCCAAAACACTGAAGTATTTTTAAAACAAAAGCTATTTCAAATACTGTATAAGCAAGCAATTATTTTTCAAAGTAAAATATACTTCTAAGTTTTAAAAAATTGTTCTCCAAATAATTTCTTCATTTTGCATATCACTACTGACATGCCAAGGAATGTTGCCACTGATTTTGCATGTACATTAACACATAGCTCTCAATTTACAAAATAAGCATCTTTGCTGCAAAATTATTTTTACTTGTTACTAATTCCATAGAAGCACATTTCTGATTGTTTTGTTTTCTATTATTTCCATCAGCTTAAAGAAAACATTAACACATTCCAAGACCTCTTGTTTTAACCTAAGAATAGCTTACTGACATTTTATCTTTCAAATACACTAAGAATTGTTCACCTTTTTTTTTTTTTGCAAAAAGGGGCACTAGCACATACATCTATATTTGTAGTTGTTACTGAAGACTGAAAACAAACACCATGACAAAAAAGAAGGAACTCACAAACATCTAGAAATATGAAAAACCCTGAAGTAATTACACTGAAGACAGTGAGTATCTGAGCACTCCATTGATAATCCCAGAACCTGAATTCCCAAAAAGCTTCCCTTACATAAAGACCTGGAAAACAAAAACCCCAGAATACTAATGAAATCAGTTCTGATTAAAACATGAAAAGACTGACATAACACTGAAGTGATGAAAAACAAAGCAAAAACTATTAATCAGTAATAATGAGAAACATACTAAAATGGGACCTTCCATCCAAATCCAGTATGTTGACTCAGAATTAATGGGTTAAGAAAACTTAAGCCAGTACCTAAACAGAGAACACTCGAATATTTTCCATCTAAATATGCTTTATGATCTAACAATTAATCTTTTGAGATAAAATGATGCCACATTTATGGTCAAACTAACTCAATGATTAGTCAGAAATGGCACTAATGCGTGATGATGAAGCCTACATTCAGATCCAAGTACTATAGTATTAAAATAAGGCCTTTTTTCTTAAAATAAACTCCCAATTACATTAAAGATGAGAAATCTTGCAGATTATTACTTCCTCTTTTATTGAAAACTGTCATTGAAATAAGAGCGTGTTCAGATGCCATTTAAATGTTACTAACTGCTGACACCTTTATGAAATTTTTAGGCAATGACCCTTACATGATTTCAACAAACAATCACATGGTTCCATATAAAGCTAGTCTACTAGAATATCAATCTATCAGATAACAGAGCAGTAATTCCCATTAAGATATGGGAACATAATTATCTTTGAAATTCCTGCTAGTCTATCTAACATAGCAGAATAAGAAAATGTAAAAAAAAAAAAATTCTTAGGTTGACAGTAAGTTTTTATGTCTTTATGTCCTAAAGAAATATTTACTACTTATTCCCATTTCGACCTGAAGTTTTAAACTGAAACATGTGCCCCCTAAGAAAACTTAGCACTAAGTTTGTCTGTATCAGTTACAGGAGTGTGACAGCACAGCACTGGAAGATACACCCCAAGAAGCTCCTGCCTTCTGTTCTGCCTGTGAGAAACCACGATTGTTTTTTTAAAACCAACATCTTCCATAATTTTTTTTTCCTGGTGACTCCTTAAAAGAAATCACTTGTGTAACCAGGACTATACCCATCTTGTTCACATCCTTTTATAAACACTTAGTACAAATGCAAAACAGAAATGTATGTCAGCTTTAGCCCTGCAGCTTAGGATACGGCCAGCAACCACACTTAAGTTAAAAAATTCAAATGGACAAGGGTCAAGATAAAATCAAGCATTTAATATGCTTTTTCCAAACAAAACAGAACAAATTGGCAAATAGAATATATGGTTTTAAACTACTGGTTAGATACACATTAAACAAAAGTATGGAAGGTACTTTTAATGGCTTTCTACTGAGGTGAACATGAGTTTGTTGCTATCATTCATGGTCGTATCTCTAAAGATTGCTTGACTGCATACAAAAAAACTCACCCAAATGGTTACTAAATGAGTTGGACTCTTAAAAGAATGTTTTGCAGCACGGAACAGCCTCCAGCTTTTGAGATGCCTTTCTGTCTTCAACAGATTTAAAAAAATCTCTCAAATGTTCAGAGAAAGAATGGTTATGGACAAAATTGTTCACTGATTCTGACAGATGTATCCATAAAATTTTATTTTACTTTCACAGTACAAAGCCAGTCCTTTTGACCTCCACCAATTTTTTCTATTCCACTCAAATCCTCAGGGCTGCAATGCCACCTCATCTAAGGAGCAGGCAGAGACAGACAAGTAGTTCCACAGACACTTGAATTAATTCCTTTTGATTCATGTCTCACAGTTGACTGACCACAGAAGCAAGCAAGATGACACTAGGTCTGCCTCCAGGTTTTCCAGCAGCTGGGGAATTTCTCCCCTACAAATGTATATGAAACTATGATAAACATCCCATACCCCACCCCGAAAATCCCAACACTGTCACAACATCAATTCCCAACATCTTGGTCCATGAGTAATACGTACTCTGGAGAGGTGAACAGAACTAGGTAAAAGATAAAACCCATAGCCTTGGAAGGTATTTGACTCACTAAGTGCTTCTGAGTTTCATCACAGATAGGAGATAAAATACACACCAGGGGAGTGGGGCTGGCAACAAGGAAAATGTGGCAGCAGCAAACACTTCAGCTAACAAGCAAAGGAAAAGAATGCTTTCGCACTTGAAAAACACGATGTTTGGAAAAATCAGCTGCCAAGTTCTATATATTTAAAACCCAGATAAGTAGCAGTGATGCTGAGCCTCATTGTGGAGGCTAACCACAATGCAGCAGCCTTCATTTTAGGATGCTACACCCCTACATGCATCCTTCCCCACAGCCTACGCAGCACAGCTCTCTTAAAATGGGATGAGTACCAAAGGATTACATCCTTTTTTTTTCTTTTTTTGCTGAGCATACAAGCCTACAGTTGTGATATAAGCCACTCCTTTGATTTTTACTCAAATTCATGCATTTCCAGAAAAAAAGCCAAACAGACCCCTGCTCACCTCTGCCCTCCCATAATTGTCCCTTAGTCAAAATTCAGATTAAACAAGACAATCTTCTGCACTCCAGATATATATATATATGAACTTGAAGGCTTCAGACAAAGAACAACTTTACCTAAATACTGATACATTTGATACAGCAATTAAGCCATTCTGATTTCAGTTTGACTAAAATTACTAGCTCTAATATAGTGAAGTGACAAATAGTGCAAACACACACACAAAAATCTGGTACGACTTTATCCACTGTGATTGCAAAATCAAATTCTGTAACTTCAGTTTATAAGAACATCATGTATCTTGAGACTAAGTTAAATCCAGATTGTGTTTTACAGAAAAATTGTCAAAATGAAAAATTAAAAGAAAAAAAAAACATAGTGGCAAAGACCATTTAAGTCACCTTTATTTCTGCTGTTACACTAAGTAGTTACTGTCCACAAAGAAAAATCATGCACACCTATCTCCATTGAAACAAAATTCTTCTGTATCAAGATTAAGCCTGAGCCATTATCCTTAACAGCCAAATTACAACCCCCTATAAATAGAACTGTATAAATTGAAGAAGTGCTGTAACTGAATGGCTATGAAGAGAGAGCTTTTTCTAAAGTACCTTGGGTTAAAAGGTACCTTGTGGTGCATAATGAATGCTACATAAGCAGACTGGACAGGATATTTTTCTTGAACCACAATTATCAGGGACAAGAGATCAACAACAGTTCCTGTATATAATGTGTTTCTAAACACCCTTTATCATGATACGTGTTCAACTTGCTTTACTTTAGACTAAGTATTTCACGGCCAAACTTCCTTTCTTCATTGTACTCCCAAAATTCCTTTCCACCCTGTACCTTACAAAGCTGCCTCTTGTCACCAGAAATTACCTTGCATTATTCTTCACCAAGTTTTGCTTCTGACCAAAATAAGGTTACTATATGCTTTCATGAATGAATTGGTGCTGCCTTATGTATCACCCCACTGAAAAGCCACTTTGCAGCAGTATTTTGACTCCTGGGTTCAAATATAAAAATAACCTTCTTCATCTACAGATATGGGAGCTGGAAAAATCCATGATGCTTCTGTAATATCCATCGGGTTTCTTAGAAATGACCCTTTTTGATAGCACATTTTGTGACAGTCCCAGCCAGCGGCCCACTTCCTGCAAACACCTAAGCACAGTTGTGCAGAGACAAGCTCCCACTGAAGATGCTGTGCGTCCTGCTGAACCACAGCCAGGCTGCTCTGCCAAGTCTGTGCGAGAAAAGTGCAAAGGCCACTGTCTACCTACCACGCCTATGGTTAATCCACGGTCGTGATGTTACAGCTCAGAGCAGGGCATGTGGGAGACCAACAGAAAAACAAGTACTACTACTCTTCAGATAAACTAGATCATCTATAAAAGTTCTTTCCAACACAAACCATTCTCTGATAAAAGCATTAGTTCAGTATGTAACCCAAAATACTGTATTGAATTATTTACTTGTGGGTCACATGCAGTTAACGAGACAAAACAAATCAGTTAGTAGTCTCCTCAGTCTTTTGACCATCATTTACAACCTCATCTCTTGAACACTTTCCTTATATTTGTTAAACTAATGTGCATTTAGAATTGAATGCATTAGCTGCAGGAATTTGACACTGTAACCACAGCCAAGAGCTACACGTATATAGGTGTATAGCCATACTGCTGCCAAGCTCTCCTGTACTGCAGAAGGATCAATACTCAGTGCACTGAGAGTACAAAGTGAAAGAAACACTTTCTGTAATCTCTGATCAACATGACAGTATGAAAAGGACTAGACTTGCTTTTTCCTCATTTATAACCCAGAGTCTCTAAAGAGTATGGTTTCTCCTGTAGTTTCTGTTCTGTGGAACATGTGTTCTCCAACCACTGCTAAACTGTACTACAGAAATTCAAATTTTGCCTTCCTCAGAAGACAGGAAGAGCTGCATGCTGCTTCAAATTACAAGAGAGAAGGCACTGAAAGTAAAGCAAACAGTGTAGCAAAAGAAAAAAAAAAGTGCAGTCTAATGCAGAAACTCACCCTCCCAGAACAGTCCATGAAATAGGGAGTTATTGCTACAGGGAATGCTTCAAATTAAGGTGCAGCAGAGCTCAGAACACACAGTCCACTGAAGCCAGGCAACCATTTGTAATATCTCTATATCCAGTAAAAAAGCAAAGCAGCAGTATCATTACCAAATTTCTACAAAACCAGTCACAGCCTTTACAGGTGCCACCATTTTACTACTTTTTGCCTTCTGATGCCTTAGTTTACAATCACTACATCCCTTTGATTAGAGACACACACGAAATAAAGTTAATTAGTGCATCAATATGTATTTGGATCAACTATTCGGAATAAAATTCACAAACCACAGTAATCTCATATTTTCCTGTCTTTACTGCCTTGTCTTACATAATGTATTGCACTTTGACCATGAGTTTTTGTCCTACACCCAACTGCTGCTTACTTCCTTGACAAAGGGCAACATGCAATTCATGACAAAAGGCAATTAAAAAACCCTCATGAGAAGGGATGGTAGTGACTTTTAGGCATTAACTGATCAATAGTTTCCAGTGTAGCTGCAGAATCTTTGGAAGACTTATTGACGAGTTTTGTACTATTTATTTTTAAATCAAGTTTGACATTAACTAGTTAAGTTCAGGTTTATTTCCTTATTTCCTTAGGGTTAAGTACTGGAATCATCAGAATTTCAAGTGATCATTTGTAAATCAGATTGAAAATGTGCAGCAAGATGCAAAGTATCCTTTATGTGAGGGATAGATTAAACAACCATTTATTTTAATATAAAGTCACACATGCAATACACAAAAACATTGCGAGAAAGCCTTACTGCTGTGCAGACATCAGTCAGAATTCTCTACTAAAGGCAGGAAGAGCAACAGTGACAACGTTCATTCCAAACTCCAGTAACAGAAGAACATCTGCTACAAAGAGGATACAGTTAATATATCTAAAATTTCAAGCAGTGAAAGCGAATGTTCACAGGAAATGAGAAAGTGTTGTATACTTGAACACTACAATAGTATAAGTAATTTCTTTAATTAAGGAAAGAATAAAAATGACTAACAGATTTAACAATACTGAAATAGTGGTTTATTTAAATGTTTAATGAAACAAAAGCTAGAAATAACAACATAAAATTTCACTGTAAAAGCAGATAAAGCACAGAATTTGTTTACAATACTCAATGCTGTTATTTTATGCAGCACCATTTTTATTTTAGACCAACTGTAGCTTTATTTAGTAAACTAAGACAAAAACTAAAGAATCAATTCTGCAATTGAATAATTTTACACAGGTTTTAGATTTTTTTTACCTTTTACAACAACCAGTATCTACCATTTTGTGCTTAGACGATTATTCTTGGGTATAAAATAATGGGTATGGTGCTGCTGAAAGTCTGCACTGTATACTAAAAACTTGTCTAACACTGTTTTCTTTTAATCACTCATTCTTATACCCTCTTTCTCTCAGAGGGACTTCAAATGACATGTAGTTGCATGAAACTTTATAAAAACAGGCATTTATTCATTTCTTGGTGAATAAAACAGTCACGAAACTTCCAAATCTGCATTTGCTGGACAAAGCCTAAACTCAAAAGCTCATCAGTACTTGAATGAACATCACACATACCTTTGTTGTAAGTAGGGCCACAAAAGTGGTCAGAGGGTTGGAGCACCTCTCCCATGAGGAAAGCCTGAGAGCTGTGGTTATTTAGCCTGGAGAGGAGAAAGCTCCAGGGTGACCTTACTGCAGCCTTTCAGTGCCTAAAGAAGGCCTATAAGAGAGCCGGAGAGGGCCTGCAGTGACAGGACAAGGGGTAATGACTAAACTGAAAGAGAGCAGTTTAGTTTGGATACCAGGAGGAAATTCTTTACTGTGAGGGTGGTGAGGAACAGAGGTTTTCTCCCCATAGAAATGCCCCACCCCTGGAAGTGTTCAGGGTCAGGTTGGATGGGCTTGGGGCAACCTGATCTAGGGGAAGGTTCCCTACCCACAGCAGGTGAAGGAGATGGTCTTTTGATAGCATAGGCCATATAATCTTGATAATACTGGATTAACAATCTCCGAAGATAAATATCCTACTACTTTTATGTTCCTTAGCATTGCAACATTACCTCCATACCTAAAAAGGTCTGCATTTTTTCTTCCAAAGTTGACTATTACAACAAATACTCAAAAAATCTCAGTTCACTACATCAGCGAATGCTCTGAATTTGAAGAACATCCAGTGATCAGGTCATTACAAATCTATTTGCTTCTCCAACAAAAACATAATACATCCATTATTCCTGACAGTTTTATGATGTGAACTTGCGATTTCTCTACATTAATTTATTATTTCAGGTAAAGGACATGCTTCTGAATCTGCTGACCTGCTCCACTTCCTGTGCTTTTGCTCACATAACACTGTGGCCTTGCAACCAGCAAACTGAATTTCTGTTAGATTACATGCTCCTACTTGTAATGGGTACTGAGTTTTCTGGGCCACACTAGAGCCAGTCCAGGAAAATGCTTTAGAAACATATACAGCACAAACTTATGTCTTCAGCATTAACTTGTTTTGCTCCACAAATCCCCTCTTGCCAGGCTGTGGGATGTACCAACATGGACACTCCCAGCTACCCAACACCCCCAGCGTGTCCTCTGTTCACCACAGCTCCAGTGCTGCCAGGGAGGCTTCACCTCAACTTCAGGAAGACACTCAGCCTCCGCAGCAATTCATTGTAAGCAACTCAAGTTCTGCTTCTGGATTCATTAGGCACTGCATTCTTTATTCACTAATATTACACCAATTGTGAATGCTGTTGCAACACACATTAAGAAAATGTATAAAATTCCCTATCATCTGAGATGTTTGCATAGTACAAATTTGGTATAGATGCCAGAGTATTAAAACAGAGCCCACAGCATCACCAGCACACATGAAGCAAACATTTGGAAGATGCTGCAGCCTACAATTGATTCACATTCCTGCTCCATAGGTGTGGCTTCCGGTCACTTTCCACTCTTCCTTATATTCTGGGTCTGCTATCACTGAAATACAAAATTTTAAAGTAACAGCTAAACTAAATTAAGAAATTCTGTATGAAAGTTCAAACAGAACAAAAAAGAACACAGTTAACGCTTCTCAGTTGTTTTAAAAGGCAGGGACAAAAAAGAACCTGACATTATTTTTTATTCTCACTCAAAAATTCCACAAACTATTTATAGACAGGTCTAATGTACTTGGCAGCAAGCAGTGGAAATTGGAAATCTAGCAGAGACACTGGCTCAGCTTCAACAAGATTCCTGATTTTAAGCACATAAGTAGTTCTATTCATGTCGCACCCTACACTTCTGCCCAGCCAGGTATAAAGGAGGTTACCCGACTGACCATTGCCTGCAAGTTGTGCATGTTCTCAGGTGGTAATCTAATGCAGCATTTCACATTACACAGAGAGTAGAAAAAAACCCAGATTACAAAACCAAATTAAACAATTCAAACAGTGAATACAGACTCCTAAATTACAGCTAAATCTCAACTAAAAAAAATATTGAGGAAATCAGAGGAAAAGGGAGTAGATCAGAAACTAGCAGGGGAATCAAGACAGACAATACTGCCTATCCATCCTTAAATGAGCTACGTCCTTTATAAGGCTTAGAAGCCTATTCTAAACTAATTAGACCCTATCATTAATCTGAACCTAACAATTCGCCCTCCTATTTGGAAATTTTCACTGCTATATTACTTAAAAAACTAGAAAAACCCTCAGTTTCTACCTATTTTAACAGCTATGTTTAAAGTACTAAAACTCAATTATTTTAAGAAAGGACTGCTCGGACCATTTGTATATGTTCAACTGCAGTAACTATTCTTTTCTGAAATCCCATTTCAGAATCTCAAACTACGTCACATCTGAGAAGTGCCAGACTAGGGGAAAATGCTGATGTGTGGGCTGCACAGTGCTTATACAGTAGGGGGAAGAGCATTGAAGATTTGATTCATACTCTTCACATGCTTTGTACTTTTACCTACTGGTTTCTTTAAATTACTGCTGCAGTAAAAAAATTGGTTTTGTTTTTGCATCATGCTAAATTATTTCTCATCTTAATTCTTTGTAAGTGCAGGGTTAGCACACAACAGTCTACATAGATCTGGTATATTATATTTTTAAAATTTAAAATCAAAAACCCCTAGCATCAACAAACAACCAGAAGATTTCACGATTCTGTTACAAATGACGGTAACAGCAGCGCTTCATCAGGTCATATATTCTTAAAATATAATACTGCTGCGGCTATCCTCTTTTTCTCTCATAATTTGGATCCAGGCCATCTTGGAACAGTGCTAACAGAAGAAATTAAATCATTATTCATAAATAATAACTGCAACCATCATAAACCTATTATAAGCTTGCAGAAATGAAAATATTATCTGCTATTACTCCATGAATCTCTACCTGGAACCCGCAAAACATCTATGCTTCTGGTTCCAGATTACAGTATGACTCAGATTTACAACTGACTTTTTTCCAAAAAAGACTGAAATAGTGTAGGAGTACTTGATATTGGAGGTGGGGGAGAATCACGAGGGTTTCTGAAAAGAAGGAAGACACTGCTCTACTGCTACACCTTTATTATTGAGCCTACATCTCATGTGCCCAAAAAAAAAAAAAAAGAAAAAGCCTAAGATACATACAGAGAATAATGGTTTCAAAATCCAGAAACCTCATTGGATTAATAAAATAAAGTTACAAAATCTATTTATTTTAAGTCTTTATTCAGCAGAAGGGCTAAGATGTCACAATCCAGACAGACATCAAGGAGGGAATTTCACAGTTCTGATTGAAGCAGAAGTAGGGGATTGAGAAATCAAACCATAAATTCCAGATCTGCTATATTCTTTTTGGAACATTGGCCTGAGTGAACCAGGGAATACTGGAGGTCAGCAGTATAAAGCTGCCGAGCTTCAACCCACATTTATGAAGGTAACAATAAATTAGAATTAGCTGCAACACATCCCAACTGCATTCTCTGTAGTGACATAAGTGACTTGAAAGCAAGCAGTTTACTGGGAAGGGCAGTGAAGCAACAGTATATTAACAGCACATTTTGCACATATATCAAATATAAAAATCATAAAAGCACTGCATGTTTATTGCATCTAGGAAAAATATCCTCATTTGAAGGATAAAACTGTTCCCTTTCCTTCTTGCTACTTATTACCAGAAATAAAACTTGGATTTTGACACTTTTTATACTCTTTAATGTGTTTTGCTTTCTTTCTGATAGAATGAAAAAGGACTGTGGAGTTCCCAAGAAAACTTGTTTCCTTCAATGTACAAAAAAAGTTCACAGAAACTACAGACCTTGTGAAGACTTGTTCAGACTTGTTTATGCACAGTCTGGTAACTGGAGTTTTAAGACCCCACGCACCTATTCACACTGAAACTGAACTTACACCAAATGTCATGCTGTCTGCCCAGCTACCTTCCAGTAACACAAGGCATAGTCTCTGTCCCTTGTTAATGCTTCACTGAACTAATTAAAGTGTAGAAGTAACCTTGCATAGTGTAGCTCTGCACACATTCACAAGGATTGCAACACAGTGAAAAGAACAGCCAAAGGAAGAGCTCCTAAGGCAATGCACCTTTTTTGCCTGTCCCTTCAACATCTATGAAACAATGTTTTTTGTTAATCTCATACAAACAACCTTGTACAAACAACCTTATTATCAGCCATTTCATCTAGTTACACCACACAGAAGTGGAGATGTCACTGAATTCCAAGGGAACCACAACCACATGAAGATACACTTCCATTCTCACTACTGAAAAGACTTTGAATTGACACAGCTACTTACTATTGTCAGCTTGAAAATTTCAATTGCTATGATAGGAAAGGCTATTAATTAGCTACACATATTTTCTAGACTTGCCTGAACTATGCTGTTTATTAAATAGCCTCAGGACTTAGGAAGAGTAAGAGATGAACTTGCTATAACTTGCTGGTCATAACATTCTGCATTCCTCAAAATGCACTGTGAATCGCTACAAGTCAAAAAAGACAGACATTAATAGAAGACAGATTTCCTGCAAGACATGAAATTGATTTTACTCAGATTAGTAACTTCTTTAAATAAAAATTAGATCCTGAAATTGCAAATGCATACTCCTGATATTAACACACATGCATATATACTTGCATGGTTACACTCAGCACCCATGACAGAATTCTGTGCATGGCAGCCTTGATATTTTCACATTCTTTTGTTCAAATAGATTTGGTTCATCAAAGCAAACAAATGATAAGGGAAATATCTAATAAAATTCATAATTCAGTAAAACTTATTTTCTGTCCAGTGTTTTATGGAACATCTATATTCTTCTTTGAGAAAACTCCACTACAGCTACTGCACTGATTCCAGTCACTTCGAAATAGGAAACTTCAGAGCACCCCATAGATATTTTTTAAAAGTCTAGAAACAGACTACATGCACTTATATAATTTAAAAACCAACAGACAAATAGATGCATATCACTAAGACCCAAATTCTCTCTCTCTTTGAAAATGAGGTATTTTCTTTTTTCCCCCCTCTTCTCTTCCATGTTACTTGTTGTAAGTCCTGTGATTCTTGTCCTGCAAGAATAATGCTGGTGCTGCACCTCACACATTAGCATGAGTACACCTATTTTATTTAAACGCCATGGAGTATCTTAGAAATAAATTTTCAAAATAAATTTGTGGTAAGTTAGGAGTCTTTACTTGGTTCACGATACACTAACATGCTATCACAGTGCTTTTTTCCCATAAAAGCACAAATAAGATCTTTTCATTATTACAGCTTTACTGTGTCAGGAACTGTACAAACAAGAAAAACAACTCTTGCTCCACAGAACTCACTGCTTTGTAAAACCTGGATATGATACATTTCTAACAGATAAAGGAAAGGACAATGACTATACATAAAACAACTGGAAATCCCAGCCCACCACGTTCCAAAACATAATCAAATGGCAGTGTTTTACAGAAAGCAGAGCAGACAGGTGGGGTTGAAGAAAGCAAATATGATGACTTTGTGTTTCCCATGGACAGAACTACCCAGGCGGTGGGAAGTACAAAGGAAAAGAATGGCTAGGCTTGAGTAATGTTAATAAGTGATAAAGCTACCAGTCCTAAAGAAACACAGCAGAACAATAGGAGAATAAAACCAAGTGAAACAGAACTTTGACATACAGCTATCCTGTGCTAACAGCTATCTCCTCATTGTGTTTCACCTTCCCTCTCTCCACAAGTCACTGAGAAAAAAGTGCAAAATTCTGAACACCAAAGGGAAAGGCTTGACCTTTTCATGAAGTATTTGGAAAAGCCTGATTTACACTGATTGTCCTGGACGTAGTAACAGAGACAGGAGAGCTTACGTTAAATCAGTTTTAATACAGTAATTGTAAGACACGGACAGTTAACATTACCACTTTTTATATGCACTGGAAACAAGTGCACTTCTGACAGCCAAAATACTATTTCTTACATTGCACAGGACTGTAGGGTACTGCAGCCTCTTACCATGGGGGTTCCCAGCAGTTAGAAAAGAGAAACACAATCTTCTGTTATCAGGGACTACAAATGTGAGAGTTGGATAGTACTATGATTCCACAGTTGCAAAATAAAGAATAATAAAATACTTTCTGTAGAGCTAGATAAGCATTTGACTAGATAGAGAGTTTAGGCAGCTGCAATTCAGCAGAGTACAGCACAACCTCAAGACAGCCATAGTATATATGTAACACTGATCAAAGAGAACAGGACGAAGTCTGTTTCAAAACACTTAACTACATAACTTCCCTGCTATCAAACTACATCCCTGAGACATACAAATTACCCCTGGAAAACTTTAAATGTATTAAAGTAGACGCACAAGTAATTTGCTATATGGATTTTACTTCTGGCTTTTTACAAAGCAACTATTTGTCACAGAACTAAAGGATCACAATTGCTCATAGATGCCACAGTTTACAAATGAAGGCTTGTTTGTAGTACCCTAAATGCACTTTCTGTACCTACTCTCAGTAGACAGAAAGAAAAAGTCTCACATTTTATGGGTCACAAAATCCCAAATTTTATTACATTACAGTAGCTCTAAGCATTCAAGAATCTTTATCTCATTCTTTTATGTAACATGAAATTTGAACTACATCCAGCTTTCTTCTTAAATATGCACAGATATTCCTGTCTGACTGTCTGTCAGCCACATCTGTTTAGTCCTGGGCAGCAAAACCATAATTTCTATCAAAGTGCTTTGCAAGGAATGGAAAACATTTATAAAATTCATGATACATGTTTATCTCAGGGTCAAATTAACACAGATCTGGTGTCTCATTGTACTCTGAACCTTCATGTTTTAGATGTAATTTCACTGCAATTCAAAAGAGCAAAGATTTCCAGGAAGTTAGGCCATTGAAACAGGCACATTTACAGAGCTGTGAATTGGCCCACTCACTTCCCCTTAATGTTACCTACTTAATGAAAAAGGCCTATGGATATAAATGAAAGAAATAAGCTTCCTCCTTTCACTGAAACACAGCCATACTTGGAACCATACCATCTCCCTGAGCTTCAACAGCCAGCACGAGGCTGCCCATTTTCAATACTCCTGTTCTCAGGCTCACCCACATGCCAATTCCACCAGCAGAACTAGGAAAGGAGGTTCAAACAAACTTGCATCCTCGGGATGTGCACCAAGGAAACACGAAGAGCCTCACACTGCAGTACTCTGAAAAACCTTAACAAACCACCAGTTCCCCAGGGAGGGAGAAGCAGGTAGCCACGAGTGAACGTGTACAAACACACACACACACACACACAAACACACACGTATGCATTTGCTCTAGGACAGGCTTCCAGTGACAAAGGCACAAATAGGAAGAGAGGCTTAAACATAGTAGGAGGAATGAACACCTGGGAGAAGAGAATGCCATCTAACAGGTATTTCCAAAATCCTTATCACAATTTACCTTTATATTCATATTTATAATTACCTCCCAGTATGCTAATCCCTACACCTAGTACACCTGGTCTCTTTGACACAAGCTCTTCTGATCTATGCTTTTCTTGATAAAAAAGCATTCTTGCTACTTGTATAAATGAGTCATTAACTTCCTGAGAATAGTTTTAAATAACTTTTTCTTTCTGCACTCCAGCTTCCTAAAATAACTTATTAAATATATGGTATAATATAAAAAATTTGAATCTCTCTGTGGAAATTCCTGGTAAGAATCATTCTGATAAACACCAGATGACAGGTCAAGTCACATAATAATTGCCCCCTCCTTTGTCCACCCAGTTCACAACCTCATCCTCCAAAAGCCACTTCAGTTGTTTAATTTGAGCATATTCACTGTTACCTGGCAACGTGACTATCAATTCGAGTTTCACTTCCTGTGGATCACTCAATTGTGCAAATCTGCACACTCCCCACAACTTCCAAATATGCTGGATTATTTTTACATTTGGCAAAAGAGTAACAGTACCAAAAATCCACTTAATAAAAATGTCAAGAAAAAACTCTTACATTTCTATTTGTATGCCAACAGAGGTTTCACTGTAAATTTGTTACTAAGTGTAAGAGATTCCACACAGAATACAGCAATCCACGATAAGAAATGTTCTACCTCTGCTTCCAATAAAATGTATCTGGTCTGAAGGAGCTCTTTAAGTGGCAGCAGCAGATCATCACTAAATCTCTTAAAGCACTCTGCATCCACTCACTTAAACAACAACTGAAATATACAATAGACTATGTTTCTAATGAACAGAAGAGAGGAAATCAGTTGGCAGCAACATCTGTAAAACCAGACAAGGACAGGAGCTAGAATTTTAAATAAAGTAGAACAGACACTGCTCTGAAAGTAGCCTATTTCCAGTTCCACAACAAAAACTCGGCAACTGGGTATTTCCCAGAAGGATGCTGTTTGCATTTAAATAATTTAGGACAACTCTTCATTCTCGGTCTTCCCTCTGAAGGCCAGACTAATCTGCGTACACTGAGAATTGAGACTTCTCTGAAGAGTAGTTCAGATCAGTAAGTCATGCTCCTGTTGCCTTGCATCCCTTTAATAAGCCTCTCTTTTCCCACACTGACTCTGCCTTAAATTATTCCAAACCAAGACTCCCTACTTCACTCACAGAGAATCAGTATAGCACCAGAAATGCGCAGTAACAAACTCTCTGCATGCACAACCATGAAACAGCTACTTCTTTTCTGTGCTTCAGTTTCTACTTTCCTCAACATACTTGCAGGAATACTGTCAGTATTTGTCTATCTTAATAATGAAACCTCAGATAAAAAAGAGCTTTTAGGAGACTATGCAAAGAATATTTTAAAATAAAAATATTTATTGAAGGTTTGCTTCTAACCATGTCACACCATGGAGCACAGTAAATTCAGCTGTAAGTTAGGTTTATAATATGCTTTTGGAATAAGCCTATTTTCAAGAAGAAAGCCCATTCCCAGCAAGTCACCACTTGGTACATATGTGCTTTTTATAAACAGAGATCACATGTGAAGTAACAGCCAACTAGGGAAAGAAACAACAGCCATTTGTTGGGACACTCAGATTCAACCTGTGTATGACTGAGAGAATTTTTTGAAGAAAGGGATGAAGAATGATTTGGAGAAAGAGCTAAGTGAAAAAAATATACTATTTTCTTATATTAATACCATTTACCAAACTTGACAGTTGTATTCTTTTGGATGTAGCTTATTTTCAATGCACATGAAAAGCATTGTTACACTTGTGCATTGATGAAAGCAGATTACATCCCTTACAATTCCTTAATGGTAACTCTGCCTAATGAATAACAATAGTAAGTCACAGTTTAAGGGCACTGGCTTTGCTGTGTGTTGGCTATTTGAGAAACAAAGAGGGTATCTCTAGAAGAGGTTCAGTTCTGGGAAAGGAATATAAAGGAAGTCTGGAATATTTCATGGTACCAGTTTTCCATTCCTCATCTTTTATTGATGGTAGATAAATACATAACTTTCTAAAATTAGGAAGAATTTTCAAGTTGATATAGATTACAAAACTGAAGAGCAAGGCTTATTTGTGATAAAGCAGATACTGTGAAGGCAGCAAACTTGCAAATTCTTACAGCGTTTATACTTCACACTGATTGTCCAGTTGACTGTTTACTTGCTTTTTCTTTCTGGATCATCTGCAGAAGTACTCAGAGGCTCAGCGTTGACATTACATGGCAACTTTCAGATGGATTCTGCCATTATCAGTGTTAGGACACCAAGGTAACATGATTTCTCAAGAGATTTGTGTATTCACTCAAAATATTTTAGCTGGTTCAGTTCCCACAAGGTACCTGGTTAGGCTCGATGTGGCTAAAGGTTAACGGTACAGATGCATTTCTGTTGGCCTTTGTCCTCTCAAAGCAAAACAAACTGTATAGGTATTGCAAATGAGTGTTTTGGGTTTTTTTAAATAGTCATGTATCATGCTACAACAGGTGATACTTCATTCTATACTGCTTCTAAAAGGTTCTAAGGCTCCAATAGCTATGGCTGTCCTTTTTAGGGAATGTAGCCGGAAGAGTGAAACAGGTACATTAGGCTTCAATGCATTAATTCAGCTGTAAAATAAAGGGTAAAAAAACCCTTTCATTTTACATACATTTCATTCCATTAAAAGCCAACCTGATAACAAAATTCAGCACTTGCTCCTACATCCTTTTTAAAGGGAGGCACTGAATTTTTAAATAGCAAAAAATGTGACACAGCATGGTGACAAGTACAAGATCAATGTCAGACATAATGCCTACATGTTCAAATTCCTATTTATCTGCCTTTATATAATGAACTATATTGCTAATTTAAGTACATATCCTTCCTGTTTAAGAGCAGATTTCCAGATACAGGGAAAAAAGCACACCCAGGAAAATGGAACCCCATAAACTTCAAAACAAACACCGATTACCTGTCTAAATAAATTAAAATACCATCAAAACACTTCAAAAATACATCAAAGTACAGAATATTTCAGTACAGACAGGAAGGAGTGGCTTAGTAAGAATCGAACACCATGATCCTTATGTTCATGGCAGTAATTTATACACCACATTCAACAATTCAAGTTTAAAGCTACTTCAGGCCTCCTTCCCATCACAGTAACTCATCTCCCTTGAAAAAAAATTGTTTGATGTGATCATTTTAGTTGAGCAACACACACGCCTGAGAAACTGTGCATGTTCATTTCAAATTAGGTGCTTTGAGCACTTTATTAGCTCCCAAAGGCAAAGTATGGTCAGTAAGCAAGATCTCAAATTAAAAATTTAAATTCAGCTTTATTTTCATCATCAATAATTTCTGAAAGCTTTTGCATTTTATGCTGAATTCATGACCAACCCATTAAACTGCTATCTCAGACTTCAGATCCACCTCCTTTGTAAAGCCGCAAAATAGAGACAGTTTCAGAAAACTGGTGAAAGAAAGTCAAACACAGACCTATTCACTTAATTCTCACATACATATTCCTGGCTTCCATGCATTTACTTAACATTTTACGACTGATGTGCGGCTGAATATTGCAAGACATTCATTCAAAAAAAGGCATTATCAAGCACTACTAGAACTTCTTCTTAGGTGTGTGGGGTGCCTCTCAAGTCCTCAGCCATGACCTTAACTCTACTCTCTGGGCAGATCTGACTTGAAGGGAGTCGTGTAGGACAGCTGCACTGCTGCGCCTCCTAATATGCAGTTAGAAAACAGGATCTCTTATTGCACAAAAACTCCTCATGGACCCTAAAGCCACATATATTGGGTTTGCATGGCCAAGTTTTGGTAGCGAGGGGTCTTCTGTGAGAAGCTGCTGGAAGTTTCCACCATGTCCAGCAGAGCAATGCCAGCCAGCTTCAAAACAAATGTGCCGCTGGCCAAGGCTGAATCCATCAGAAATGGTGGTAAAACCTCTGTGATAGCACACTCAAAAAGAGCAAAAAAGTTACTGCACAGATGTAACTGTGGCCAGAGAAGAGCAGAGTGAGAATACGCGAAGAGAACAACTCTGAACACACCAAGGTCAGCAGAAAAGGAGGGGGAGGAGGGGTTCCAGGCACCCAAGCTGAGATTCCTCTGCAGCCTCTGGTCCAGCTCATGGTGAGGCAGCTGTACCCCTGTAGCCCATGGAGGTCCACAGGGATGCAGGGATCCACCTGCACCTGTGGGGGAGACCCACGCCAGAGCAGGTGGATGTTGACAGGAGGCTGTGACCCCCATGGGAGGCGTATGCTGGAGCAGACTCCTGGCAGGGATCTGCACACCTGTGGAAAGAGAAGCTCACACTGAAGCAGGTTTCCTGCTGTGACTTCTGACCCTGTGGGGACTCCAGGCTGGAGCAGACTGTCCTTTAAGGACTGCACCCCAAGGAAGAATGGCCCATGATGCAGCAGTTCACAGAGAACTGCTGCCCATGGGAAGGAGTCACACTGGTGAAGTTCATGGAGAACCATCTCCCATGCAAGAGACCCCACACTGGAGAAGAGGAAGGACTCCTGTCCCTGCAATGCAGCAGGGATGAACTGTGATGAACTGACCTAACCTCTATTCCCTGTCTCCCTGTGCCACTGGGAGGGGGGAGCAGGTAGAGCTGAGAAAAAGGAAAGGGTGGGGAATGATGTTTTAAGGTCTGTTTTTACTTCTCATTTTCCTGCTCTGATCTTGTTAAATTCAATTAATATCTCTAACTCAAGTCCATTTTGCCTATGACAGTATTTGGTGAGTGATCTCTCTCAAGGACCTTATCTCGACCCATGAACCCTTTGTTATACTTTCTCTCCTCAGGCCAGTTGCAGTTGCTTTGGTGGGTGCCTGCTGTTCAGTCACGGTCAGCCCACTACAAGCTTTGCAATTCCAGCTGACAGTGGGGAAAGTGGACTGTGCTTCTCACTAAGGCAAGAGGATAAAGGTATAGTTCTTCTTCCAAGCCTTACTCATCTACGATGTAAAGGCAAAAGGCCTGTGTACTGTCCCACATTTCCACAATGGATAAGGAAAACCAGAAAGCTAGTATTGTGGACTTAAGAGGTGAGTAACATTATCACTGAGCTCTGGTATATTGGATTGTCATTTACATGAGAACTGTGATACCACTGAGGCTTTGTTACAGTGTACACAGATGACAGACACAACAGATAACTTGAAATCTGGGATTGAAGTGAGACGAACTAGACAACACCTAGGCAACAGGCACTGGAAACAGCATTAGCTGGATCAGCAACAACTGGGAGGTAGCTTATTAGTAACTGGACTCTATGAACATGCAGCTCCCAGGCACATCTTTCAGCAAAGCTGCTGGAGTGCAGAAATGCCAAATGCCAGTATCAGCCAGAAAAGGGATCACAAAGAAGGATGTTTCAAAACACTGACGAATGCCATTCACTGAATTACAAAACATTCAAAGATCTATATTTATTTATTCACTTATTTTCTAACGCACTGGTCAAATGCAAGGATCTAATGTTCCTGTAGCATCCCTCTACCTGAAAATACTTGGAAGGCAAGAGAGCAAGATCTCAAGCAATTTCCAAGCTCTTCCTGCATTCAAACCCCTTTTCCTGCTTGCCCGTAAGAGTAACCTCTTAAGACTGATTAGATGCTCACTCAGCCACCATAGCACCCTCAAAAGGCTGGTTCCCTTCCTCCCTTCTACTTGCACAACCTCTTAAAAAACAGCTGCTCTTGCAGACATCTTGGCCTCCTATTCCACTCTGAAGAACACTTCTGCCACCTTTAGCTGTGAATGTGCCTTAACAAGATGTCCCAATCTTTCCCTCCCTTGCCATCCCAGCTCTCCAGTCTTCATGAATCTCTCCAACCACGGACACTAGCTGAAATTTAGCCATGGAACTGGTGGTCATTCAGTACCTTTAGATAGCGAACATGACAAATGGGAGGTGCCCTAACAAGGGAAGCCATTTCTACTAATTACACAATTACCCAAATTCATCCCAGTCAGTGCTTCCAGCTGCAAGTTGCTGTGATCAAGAGTCCTGTGTCTAATGTCATTCACCTGACTTAACAGTAGGCATCTCTCTCAGATTATTTATACTGACATTTAGATCATGGAAAGGATATATGTTCTTTCTCCATACTTTTAAAAAATTACAAACTGGAAAAAATGAAATAGGTATTCTCTCAAATCCAGTTACAAATATTTCCATTTGGTTTAAACACACATTTTGAGTTAAATCCCTGTGGACTCTCCCTGAGCACTTCTTTAGACGAGAGCAAATGGAAAAATGTAATTCTTTAGTAATATAAAGAGCAGGATGAAGTAAACAATACTACAAATAAAAAAAGCACATTAATTAGAACTCTAGAATCAATCTCTCTTTGAAAATTACTCTGCTGAACTCTATGTGCAGGAAATAAAGAAAGGGAAGGTTGAAGTCTCCACTTAAAACTATGTGATAAGAGAAGCACATATATATATATATGGATTTGTTTACTGCATGTGACATATTCATTACTATAATATCCCTGACTGAAGCTTTTACTTGAGATACCCAACATACAATTTCATAGAAGGAAAACACCCTACCAAGGTATACTAATTCACTGGATTGTAACACACTTTGTGAAGCATAGAAAAAAAGGCATTAAGCAAAGTCTTATAACAATTCATATAAAGCCAAAATCTAGAAGTCAGAGCATATGAATATAAGTGCGTGGCTTTCCACTGCAAGGCACATCAAACAAGACTTAATTTTTCTGTTCTAAACTGCTTACCTTCAATTACTGAGGAGTTCTTTCTAAAGGAGCAGCTCCTTAAATTAGTAGGATCATTAAATTTTTAAGAGATATCATTGACTAGAACAAACTTACTTTGAGTAACACTAGGTATAAATTAGAGGAAAATCTTATTTTTTTCCACAGAAGAACTATTCTCAGAATCTTTCTGTACTTTCAGAGGGACTTATCTGTACCTCCCAATAGGTGCATACAAAGCTGGAGTAATAAAACCAAGCTACAGGACCGTCTAGCAGAGTAACTTTTTCTTAACTTCTAAATACAAGCAACTTCATCATAGACTTCCACCATATGCTGAAATGTGCCCGCACTGCTTGTTAGAGGATCACTATACTGTTTTATGGCTACCACTGACTTTGAAGGTCTGCTCTAGTTGCCCACAGTCAGTCCCAGGGGCTTCCACTTCACAGAGGAAACGTCTCCAAGGTTAAGCAAAGGGTAGTCATGAATTACACACAACCAGATAGGTGAAGTATGCAGTTCACATCCCAGTATATACTTCAAATGTACTTTCCACTCACAGAGAAACACAACTAGTTTACTTTCATTGCTTTGCAGAATTTATAATTTACTAAGTGTGAGGAAGTTCCGCTTTCTTGCACAACAAAAAATTCCACAACCAATTAAATATATCTGGGAAAGTACTGTAAGTACTAAAACTCACAAGATGCTTACGTGAAAGACCATCTTATGACAACTCAAGGTACTAAACCAAATGGTTTATGTGACTCCCTTTCCCCCTTCAAAATATGCTCTACTTGTAAGCTTTCTGAATTTTGTGGAGGCTCCTGTTTTTGCTTGCTAACTTTCCTGACTGGTTTCAGAAAGTTGCTCCTCACAAAATAGCTTAGAAAGATATACAGAAATTTCCTCATAACCTAAAATTTAGTGTCAAATAGAACAGCAGGAAAAAAAATCTAGTACATAGCTACTAAATATACTAGCCTTGATAAGAAGACACCACCAACATGGTAACAATGTACCAAAAGTTATAGTACATCCAAATTTAAAGCATCTGTTCAGGGAAAAAAATCTGAACCTCAATTTAAATTAGAGCTTTAGAAGCATTTGCACTGATCTGTCAATTATGCTAAATTTAGTAGTTTTAACTTAGATACTCACAAGAATCAATACCATGTATTTCAAAGCAACTGTAAAGCTTTGCGTAATGAAACATCAGTGAAGTAACAACCGCATCAAAAAATCAAGCGTAGGAAACAAAAAAGAACATAGAACAACACAATTCTTCTGAGTATGGTATCATACAGCCTGCTACAAACCACTTTGAGAATTTATTTCTACTGAGGGGATAAACACAGGAACTCAAATCAACAACCAAATTTTGTAGCATCCAACACATTGGTACCCAGTGTTTTCTCGTAAACTATGGAGGCTCAATTTTGCCGACCAACAGACACCTCAAGTAATAACTGGTACTGCAAAAACATTAACAGCTAGTAATTCTGAAATGCATACAAGCTAAAAACATTCCAGGCTGTCAACAAATCACACTCTCTCAATTACTGCCTAGCTAGATATCTCAGCTGTTCCAGTATTTTAACATAATCATTAACTATCTGAGACAGTATAAATGGAACACTAAAACTAGAAAATGCAGAGACATCTAAGAAAGCAAAACCACACTATTTACACAGCACAAACAGTACTCATTAATTTTTAAAAATCCTGTAAGAAAATTAGTGAATCATACTGAGTAAATGTGGAAATAACACCTACACCTTGGCAAACTTGAAGCATCTGGTAAAAGGTACATATGTGTGAAGGAATGTACCTAACACACCAAAGACATGAAGTTTAAAAATCTGAGATTTGTTAACAAACCACAAGACTGATCATAATTGCAAGTTTTAGCCAGACCAAATACAAAACAATATATATTTAGGGCTTAGCTGAAAATAATACCAATACAGTTTACATCTATATGATACTAAAACAGGAGTGACTAAAGTAAAGGTGTCAAACAGATTAACCTGGAGGGTCCTTCTAACACAAATGTAGTAGAGCTCTTCCTCTCCTAGCAATGGCAGAAACAGATGATAAAGCCATGCTAATTACATGCTTTGCTCTGATGACAGGAATGGAGTCAGATGGCTTCTGTCATAATTCTGGTTCCAAGTACACCTCTGCTCTTCCTCTGGATGACAGCGTTCTCATTTAGTGCATAATAACAATCACACCAACTACCTTAGATTCAATTTTCAAACTCTCATTGCTGTGAGGTTGTTTAGGATATGGGGTTTTTTCTTCTCGCCTTGAATTAATGTCTCTTTAAATATTGTCCACCTGACCTCACAGACATTTTGACTACAGATGCAATATTGGCTCTGAATTGTCAGTTGAATAGGTACACACTTGGACAAGTTGACATATGATCAACTTATTAGACAATATAAATTTCTATGGTGTTAAAATTAGGATATTTTCACTTAAAGGACTACAAAACTGCTCTAATAAATTAAATGCAGTGGTTTTGCCAATAATATGATTTACAGCTTAGCAAAATATATCTGTTCAGTATATCACAAAAATATCACTAAAGACTGACATTCAAGAGTTTAAGATACAATAATTTATTACATCAAGCCATTCCTTTAGGACAGTCTGTTCTGGCTTTAGAGTTCAACTCCTTTAGAAAATTGAATAAACTGGCTGGCAGACTTTATTTGCTTACATGATTCAGGCTATTATTTCAAACAAGGTGAATGAACCCAAAGAACTATTTATTCTTCCTCATCTCATACCATCATTAATAAACTGATTTTACGCAAGTAAGATCTGGGTCCTGATCAGTGAACTTTTATGACAATTTTATTTGTCTTCCCTTAAAACCAAATGAAGAATGACCTATATATATGGTCTCGCTATAATCTCAAGCAACATCTGTACCACAGAAACCTGGAATGGTTCTAATCCAAAACTAAATGTTTTAAAGCTTATATAAGTGTACTATGGTTTTCTTTAACAGGACAAAATGTCAACAGAATTGCAGTCTCTGTAGACTAACATACAACACTGTTTAAATCACAGTTTTGGGGAATAAACATTTTCTGATCTCCACTAATGTTTCTCACTCAGTGCTTCCAAGGATACTCACTAAACCCAAAACCAACCTGGAGATAAGGATAATCAAGACTGACCTCTTCTGCTACCATTTCTACCTCAGAACTCTTAGTGTCCCTGACCTACTACTGTAAATATTTTTGACACACATTTATATCTGGTAAAGTCAGAAGAAGGGAAGTTCACCTACTGTACCACTGCACTGACTGCTACCAACCGTACAGAACTTCACAGACACTTCTTGTAGTCTTCTGCTCAGTGGGACAGACATTCAAAATAATATATCTGGGTGACAAGCATATTTAAGACTATAAAAAGTTTGAATTTCCTGGAATCTGAAGAAGCCAAATACCCATGCTTCCAGACTCCATTCCACAGGAAGGCATGTCCTAGTTTTTGCATTGTGTCACCTCAGAGACTTTTCATAACTCAGCCTTGCTCTAAACACCAGTCCCTCACAAACTGGTCCTGAAAATGCTGCATCACAGTACCAATAAGATATGAACTATCATCCTGCAAAGAGTTACATAAAAGTTAAACAAAATGGTAACAGCAGAAATTCAGTTCTCTAACCACAGCTCGTGTAAAATCAGCATCCCTGGAGGTATTTTAAACATATGTAGATGTGTCATTTAGGGACACGGTTTAATGATGAATTTGGCAGCGCTGGATTTGTGGTTGGACTCTATGATTTTGAAGGTCTTTTCTAACCTATATGATTCTATGACTCTAAGATTTACTTGATTTCCAGTTGAACTTTGGTTTGAAAAATACTGCTTTCAAGGACAGGGCTGATTCCTCAAATAACATTTTTCCCCTAAAAAAATTACTTTGCAAGACATATGGTTCTGTTTTAAACTCTGATAACTGTTATGACCTTTGAGGTAAGCAGAAATATCTTAATATTTGTCCCAGTAAAAGCCATGCCAGGATTATATAGAGACACATACAACCAATTATTTCTTGGATATAAAACTCTCAAGCCAACAGGAAGGCTGGAAATATAAACCAAAAAATGCCATTGCCCAACGCCCTACCAAGCTGTAATTCTTGTTAGTCGGTGCTATTCCAATATTTCACTCATCAGTATTCCTCCTTCTCAAATTTTTATAATTATAGTCATCATCAGAAGGAAGGTTTGAAAATTCACTAACTACAGGGAAACAGAGAAACATTCTCTGGAGAGCTCAATGCCCACATAACAACCTTGGTGAATTTAGTATTTTAATTAGTGGAAAATTCTAGATGTTTTAACTGTGCAACTGCGTAATGGAAGGCATCTGAAGTGATGCACCACTGCTTTTCCAAGCGTGCATGTACCTTGGGTACTGCCTACTGCATTCAAAACCTTAACATAATGATAGCAAGGCTCTGCTCAGGATCAACATTACAGTCCAGAACTATGCTGACAGTAGTGTCTTGATCAAACTCATATCAATATTAAATTAGCTTACTTTGGAAGAGTGAAAAGCACTTGTATGGGAAGGTAAAATGTTTTAACAGGGTATAGTTCCCAGACTCACCTCCTTCTCCCAAAAGAAATAAATGGGAGAAATCAAAACGAAAGCTAGAGAATGAGCTATGCTACAGAGTAAATGCTTGCTTTCATTTTAGATGCTATAGCCTGGTGAGGAGAAAGTTCCTTTCCTTTGAGCAGTGAAACAAGGCAGAACTTCAGAAATTTGTAACAAAGACTGTCAGGAGCAACTAATCCCTCATGAGGATGAAGGGGCACAGCATGCTGATCAAAATCAGAAGCAGCTTCTCCTTCCTGGCAGTGGCAGTAACGGATGGTGATGTGTTTCTCAGCAAGGCAGAAGAAACTTATGAAGCTTTCTTGGCTGAAGTTTCAAAAGTCTTGATTAAAGGTTTATGAAAAATGTTATTCAGAAAGAATTTTATTTGATTCGTTTTTCTCTAACTAAAGGTTATGCTTGTGATTTAAATTTTTGTAAGGGAAATGCTGACAACACCTCAGTTACAGTAGTACAATTCAAAACATTTTACTTAGGTCAGGCTGATGAGGAATATTCCAATTATAATTCTGACTTTTAATTTCAGTTCTGTGATGAATATAATAAAACTGGCACACTGAGTTTGTTAAGAAACCTTTTCACAGAAATTAATTTTCTCAAGTACATTAAGTATGTAAACACAAGAACAGCTTAATATATCCAAACTTGTGATTTTTGCTACCACTTCCTGCTCCGCCATTAGCTAACTTCTTTTCATTTATGCCTGTAGTTTACTTTTTGACCTGAAACTCTTTGCTTGACTTAGTATGCATTTAAAAGACTGGTCAGTCCCTACTTTGTTCATGCAAATATGCCTGCTAAAAACTTAAACTTTACCAGTGTAATTATTTGGTTACAGGTACTGGCATAGTTGTAGCTCTGTTTGAAGAGGCCTTCCTTACTTTTCTACTCATGTAAATATAACATGGGAAATGCCCATACACATTTATGTAGTACATCTACACTTTAGAGTTTGGATAGATTGTTGCAGCAAAGGCATGTGCCAGACAAAGCACTTTGCACAGACAAATCTGAAATATTTTGATGTTCCAGACTCAAGCTTGCTTTTCTTAACAGTGACAAGGGATTCCAATTTCATATGCTCAATCACATGCTTAGAGCAAAAGCATCTACTTCAGAAACAGCTGAAGCAGGGCCCCTGTCACTGTCCTCCTCAGGGCAAGGCACAGGCACAGCTCTGTGCCAAAGGCTGCTTCTCCTGCTTGAGGCCCATGAACACAACCTATGCTCGACTTCATAAAACAAACACAACTCCCTGAGAAAACATGAGATGACTCTCTTTGTCAAGTATCTGTGTTTTGATCTGTCATGTGTTACTGGGCCACCTGCATACCGTAAAAACCAATCTCAGCACATTTACACAAATGTTTTTCATTAGCAGTTCTGTTTAAAGATGGGTTTATACCGAAGGATGAAATCCTATTCGGGTACGAACTGCAGACAGACTGAGCAGAAGCAAAGGTCCCTGGAAGGGCTTCCAGGCCTGCGCTGATGTGTCACAAACTCATCAGCAGCGCCAGCCCCCGACCCCGCGGCCCAGGGGCCGCCCTGCCCCCGACACCAGGCCTCGCTCGTCCTGGCCGGACGTGGAACATCTCCCAAGCATCCATCCCTATTATCCACAGGCAGCGATTACTCGTGACTCAGAGGATTTGGAGCTGGCTTGTTTGTGCGGCCCCGCGCCAACTCTGGAGTTCCCGGCAACGCACATCTGCGGGAGAGCAAGCCCAGGGCAACTGGGTCAAATCCCAGAATCCCGGTCCCAGGTTTAAGGACTCCCCTAAGGAGACTTCCGTCCACCTCCACAAATAATAAATAATTAAAGAAATGAACAACACACAAAAAACCCCAACAAAACAAACAAACAAAAAACCCCGAAGCGAGTTCTGAAGCAGTCGAGCTCGAAGGAGGAGACGGGGCTGGGGGCGGAGAAGGGAAAGTACGGGGCACCAGCCGGGCCTGGCGGCGGCCCTGGAAGGCTCCAGGGACCCCGCCGAGGCCGGCCGGGAGAAAGGCCGCTTTGTTCCCCCTCCCCCGCGGCCGCCTCCCGGCCCGCGAGACGGAGGCGGACGGGCGGCGTCACTGCCCGATACCTACCGCAGCAGGAGACGACGAGGAGCAGGAGCTGCGCTGACCTCCAAGCCGGGGAGCCCTCTGCGCTCCCCCAAGGGGCCATAACACCCGCCCGCGGGGAGGCGGCGCGGAGCCGGACCTGCCACCGCCGCGCCCCCGACACGGAGCCGGAGCTGCCGCCGCCGCAGGAAGGGCCGGCGGCGCCTCGCCCCCTCGCCCGCCGGA